>CM061750.1:396060411-396510300 GCA_030979885.1 Lolium multiflorum
GTTGTGGTTGGAGGGGTTCTTGCCGCTGTGGTACTTGCACGACGAATCGAGCATGCTCGAAGGTGTGCTCGGCTTCCATTGCGAGTCTGCATTTGCTACGCGCCGACTGCCGCCTGGCCTGCTTGTGGTCGACACGGCTGCCATGGGCGGAGCCGTGCAGTGGAGGCTGGTCGCTGTGGCGCTTGCCGCGGTAGTTGTCCCGCCGGCCTGTCTACGGCCCCGCCCTCGGCGGCAGTGCTTTCGGCGGCGGCTTGTTGTTGTCCGTCTTCTTGGGCCCAGGTGGCCTCGGCGCGCCTTGCCGCTTCCTCCTCGACGCGTACTTGTCTGCGATGACCATCAAAGTGACCATCGTCTTGGGCTTTAAACTTCTTGCGGCGTGGCAATGCCACGGCATGGTGTTGGGCCGGCAGCCTCCCATGCAGAGAGGCTGATGGCTTGCATCTCGTGCGCGCCCTCGCGGGAGTTGCGCATCTCGCACCGGCGCGTTAGGTACGCGCGATCCGTCTCGTCCGGGCCACAACGCATCTCAAGCTGTTGAGCGGCCGCGTGATCGTCTCGGTGAAGTTAGTGGCGACGGGCGACCAGCCGTTTATCTTTGCCTGGGCGCGGAGTTGTTGAGCCACGTGCGGTGGAGCAGCGGCATGAGGGTAGCGCACAGCCAGGCGCTTGTTGCCATAGCGTCTTGTTGCCGTGGAGTAGTCAGTAGATCTTCGGCTTAGCGGTGCCGTCGTACTTGGGGGTGTCGCGCGGGGGCTGGCTGGAAGCCGTCGACCATGGGCTCGTTGAGGATCCGCGGCGAAGCACTTTGAGCCGGCTGGCCCTTCTTCTTCAGCGATGCGGAATTGAACCCGGTCAAGGCGGTCCCGGGCGTCGATTGGCTCGATGCGCGGGCCCAGCCGAGTATGACGGCTGGCGGCGCCGGCAGCCGCGGAGCCGGCCGGTGTGGGCGTCGAGGCTCGGAGTCTTGCTCCTGATTCCGGCTTGGTGGGGCCCGGCTGCGGCTGCTGCCGCCTGGTGGTGGCTCGGCCGGCTCGAGGTTGCGTGCGTGGCGCGGGAGTCGTTGCGCCGGCTTGGTGCGGGGAGGTGGACTCGGCGTATCCTGGCATTACTGCGGCACACGGCGTGAGAAGCTCTGGGGTCTCGGGCGTGCACGGGGTCTTGACCCACTTTGTTGGCAGCCTTTACCAACTCGGTCCTTGACGTAGTGCGGCGGCGCAACTCTTCGCCAACCGGCGGTGCAGCTCTTCGCGGCGGCCGGCGCGACATGTTCTTGTGGGGTGTTGTAGATGGGCAGCTCCATTGACGAACCGGCTCATCCGCCAGCCGTCGCATGATCCGATCTCGACGCAGGTCGCGACCTGCCGGCGTGTCTGGCCCGATAAGGCCCCCAGGGGTTGTCACCCGCTGGGGTGGCGGAAGTGGGCGCGGTGTCACTCGACGCTAGGTGATGTCCCAGCGCTGCGGCTAACCCGGTTCCTCGGTGCAGCGAGGAGGGCACGCGGTGCGCCTCAGTCTGCCTCGACGGCGGCGGCGTCGCGCCGGCTGCGGTCGCCTCTGGCTTCGCCAGGACTTCGTCCGGCGGGATGGTGGTGGTGGCGGCTTTGCGCCTGATGCGGATGCGTGCCCGCCGACGTGGCGCTCCAGGTCGGGGCCGCGAACGCGCATGGACTTGGTGGGGAGCTCCTCGCCAGCCATCATGACTTGCACGACGGCGGGGCTGGCGGGAGCAGCCGGCTCGCGGGGGAGGGCTAGCGCAGCGCAGCACCTCGCGGGTAGCGCTGACGGTGCGACGGTGGCGGCGTGAAACGTCGTGGCGCCCCGAAAGGAGATAAGCCAGCTGCCGCCCATTTGGGAAGAAGCGATTCGAGCGAAGAAAGCGACGAGCGTTATCGTGGCAGCGGTCGAGGAGCAGATCTCGGATCAAGCCTGAAGCGACTCGCTCGCCGGTGGTGATGGTGAGGCATGTCCGGAAGAAGACCGGTCGGTGCCACTAGAGGCCCCACGGTGGGCGCCAAATGTCGTGGTATCGTCACGGCATATGCCTTAGGGTGGCTAATCGAAGGTGGTTCCTGAGAGAGATCTCACAGCGGTATCCGGAAGCGGGTATGGGCACGGGCGACACGGCGACATACAGGTTCGAGGCCCTCCTGATGGAGGTAAAACCTCTACTCCTGCTATGAGTGTATATGATATCACACAGTACAATGGTGCTCCTAGAGCTGTGTCCGGCTGCTCCTGGGAGACTAAGGGAGACGATGGTCTCTCTCACAGGGCAGCGCTAAAGGTGGAATGGAGTGAGAATGATCGATCCCCTACACGAGAGGGGGTAGTGCGGCTTATATAGGCACGGCACTTTACATATAAGACCCTATAGTTTGCCTTGGCCGGCTCCGGCTTTCGCTCCTTCCCGAGGCGGTGGCCGTCGAGGAGTCGTTGAGCGTAGTGGCACGTCCCCATCCGGCTGCCACGGTCGGCGGTATGGAGAGGAGGTGTCCATGTCGCCGTCAGGCCCCTGTAGCCAGTACGGATCGTCGTTAGCCATGATGGCCTGTCCGGCGCGGGGCACTGTTGCTCCCACGCGCTTTACGGAAGATGAAGTCGGCGTGGACTTTGGGGAAACCGGATCACCAACCCGGTTCCTTCGTTGCAGAACTCACCAGCCTCGAGTCGATTAGAGGTACCAAGCCCTGATCGGATATGGCTTGTGAAGCCGGCCTTCTGACATTGTTGGCGGCCGTAGCGGTGTTCAGGACCCTAGAGCCGACCGACTTCCGGACGACCCGGCCACCGCGCCAGCCGCTTGCTCCTCGGCCCGGCCTTTCTGCATGGCCAGAAACGTGGCAGCCCGGCTGCTCATCGTGCATTTTCCCCCCGTATTTACGCATTCTGGAACTAACCTATTAACAAGATGCCGAAGAACCAGTTCCTATTAACTGTTTTTGGTTTCAGAAATCCTAGTAACGAAATATTCTCAAGTTGGAGCGAAATCAAGACCCGGTCCTATTTTGCTGCAAAGCTCCAGGAAGAAGCAGAAGAGAGGGTCGGGAGGTGGAGCCCACGAGGGGCCGCCACCATGGGGCGGCGCGGCCCCAGCCCTTGGCCGCGCCGACCTGTGGTGTGGGGCCCTCGTGTGGCCCACTGACCTACCGCCTACTTAAAGCCTCGTCGCGAAACCCCTGAGGGCAAAAAACCACGATACGGAAAACTGCGAGCGCAGCCGCCGCCAGTCATCTCGGGGGATTCTGGAGATCTCCTCCGGCACCCTGCGGAGAGGGGATTCATCTCCGAGGACTCTGCCTTCATGGTCGCCTCGGAGTGATGAGTGAGTAGTTCACCCATTGACTATGGGTCCCATAGCAGTAGTTAGATGGTTGTGTTCTCCTCATTGTGCTTCATTGTTGAGTCTTGTGAGCTGCCTAACATGATCAAGATCATCTATCTGCAATGCTCTATGTTGTGTTTGTCGGGATCCGATGGATAGAGAATATCATGTTATGTTAATTATCAAGTTATTACATATGTGTTATTTATGATCTTGCATGCTCTCCCATATTAGTAGGCTCTGGCCAAAGTTTTGCTCTTAACTCCAAGGGGGTATTTATGCTCGATAATTGGTTCATGCCTCTGAATCTGGGACAATGGCAGAAAGTTCTAAGGTTGTATTGTGTTTTTGTTGCCACTAGGGATAAAACATTGATACTGTAATAGGATAACAGTTTCTGGTGATAACAGCACCATACTTAATGCAATTATTGTTGTTTACCTTAATATTTGAAGGGGTTCGGACGATAACTTGAAGGTGGACTTTAGGCATAGAGTTGGATGGCGGTCTATGTACTTTGTCGTAATGCTTAATTAAATCTCACTATACTTATCATGACATGTATGTGCATTGTTATGCTCTCTTTATTTGTCAATGACTGTAATTTGTTCACCCAACATGCTTTTATCTTATGGGAGAGACACCTCTAGTGAGCTGTGGACGGTCCATTCTTTAATACTGAAATACAAATCTGCTTGCAATACTTGTTTCTTGTTTTCTCTGCATGAGCAATCATCTTCCACACTGTCCCCGGTTAATCCTTTGTTACAGCAAGCCGGTGAGATTGACAACCTCCTTTGTTTCGTTGGGGCAAAGTACTTTGGATTGTGTTGTGCGGGTTCACGTTGGCGGAATCCCTGGTGTTGCGCCGCACTACATTCAACCACCATCAACCTTCAACGTGCTTCTTGGCTCCTCCACAGTTCGATAAACCTTGGTTTCTTTACGAGGGTTACTCTTGTGCGCATCATACCTTCCTCTTGGGGTTCCCCAACGAACGTGTGAAATACACGCCATCAAGCATATTTTCTGGCGCCGTTGCAGTGGAGATCAAGACACGCCAGGGGAGTCTCCCCTTCCCAACCTCTTTACTTTGTTTTTGTCTTGCTTTATTTTATTTACTACAATGTTTTGTTGCATTATATCAAAACAAAAAAATTAGTTGCTAGTTTTACTTTGTTACTTGTCTTTACTTTATATCAAAAACACAAAATTAGTTTACTTGCATTTACTTTATTTAGTTTGCTTTATTTACTCTTGCTAAAATGAGTAATCCAAAGCATGAAGTTGAAGTTCGTTCATTTAAGCAACAAGGGAGAATGTTTAAAAGATGCTTGGTATAGAATTAGTGATGCCCATATTAGGTGCACCCAAAAACACTCCACCATATCCTATAAAATTTTATGTTGACATCTCTAGTGGAATAGATATGTTCTTGATTGTCTCACGGGAGGTAAGGTGCTCCCGATTTAGAAGCTAGTTGCATTATTGAGGGTTTATTTGGAACACCACTGATAATGAAATTCAAAATTGAAACCTCCCTTGAGGATGTTATGAAAAAAATGGAAACCATAGAAAAATTTTAGTGTTGGAAACTAAGTTGTACTATGTTATGTGAGGATAAAAATGATAAACTTGATAAATCCTTAGGAGGAATTGATGAAAGATTAGTGTCCTAGGAACTTGTGTTGACCATGATAATCAAATTAATAGGATTGGCAAACTTGAAAAAGCTATGGGAACCTTGGGTTCAACCTTTTCATCTTTACAGTTTAGAGAGAAAGCTTATGTGGGAAAGGAGCAAAAGTTTATGTATGTCTCTAAAGTGCCTAAACCAAAGAAATATTATTATAGGACTAAAATTGACAAAACCCTTAGTACCACTACAGATGGGGGAGCTTATGATGTTGATGCTTCATCTTTTGATAACACTTGATACACACTTTCTGCGCCTAGCTGAAAGGCGTTAAAGAAAAGCGCTTATGGGAGACAACCCATGTTTTTACTACAGTATTTTTGTTTTAATATTTGAGTCTTGAAATTATTCACTACTTTAGCAACCTCTCCATATCTTAGTTTTATGTTTTGTTGTGCAGTAAAGTCTTTGATAGTAAAGTAAGTACTAGATTTGGATTCTTGCGCAGATCAGTTTCTTTGCTGTCACGAATCTGGGTCTACCTCTCCTGTAGGTAGCTCAGAAAAAAAAAATTAAGCCAATTTGCGTGCATGATCCCCGGATATGTACGCAACTTTCATTCAATTTGGGCATTTTCATTTGAGCAAGTCAAGTGCCTAATAAAATCCATCTTTACGGGCTGTTCTGTTTTGTGAGATTCTGCCTTTTGTTTCGCATTGCCTCTTTTGCTATGTTGGATGAATTTCGTTGATCCATTAATGTCAGTAGCTTTATGCAATGTCCAGAAGTGTTAAGAATGAGTGTGTCACCTCTGAACATGTGAATTTTTATTATGCACTAACCCTCTAATGAGTTGTTTCGAGGTTGGTGTGGAGGAAGTTTTCAAGGATCAAGAGAGGAGTATGATACAATATGATCAAGGAGAGTGAAAGCTCTAAGCTTGGGGATGCCCCGGTGGTTCACCCCTGCATATTATAAGAAGACTCAGCGTCTAAGCTTGGGGATGCCCAAGGCATCCCCTTCTTCATCGACAACATTATCGGGTTCCTCCCCTGAAACTATCATCACACATCTTATGCACTTTGCTTGAGCGTCGGTTTGTTTTTGTTTTTTGTTTTGTTTGAATAAAATGGATCCTAGCATTCACTTTGTGGGAGAGAGACACGCTCCGCTGTAGCATATGGACAAGTATGTCCTTAGGCTCTACTCATAGTATTCATGGCAAAGTTTCTTCTTCGTTAAATTGTTATATGGTTGGAATTGGAAAATACTACATGTAGTAACTCTAAAATGTCTTGGATAATTTGATACTTGGCAATTGTTGTGCTCATGTTTAAACTCTTGCATCATATACTTTGCACCCATTAATGAAGAAACACTTAGAGCTTGCTAATTTGGTTTGCATATTTGGTTTCTCTAGAGTCTAGATAACATCTAGTATTGAGTTTTGAACAACAAGGAAGACGGTGTAGAGTCTTATAATGTTTACAATATGTCTTTTATGTGAGTTTTGCTGCACCGTTCATCCTTGTGTTTGTTTCAAATAACCTTGCTAGCCTAAACCTTGTATCGAGAGGAATACTTCTCATGCATCCAAAATCCTTGAGCCAACCACTATGCCATTTGTGTCCACCATACCTACCTACTACATGGTATTTATCCGCCATTCCAAAGTAAATTGCTTGAGTGCTACCTTTAAATTCCATCATTCACCTTTGCAATATATAGCTCATGGGACAAATAGCTTAAAAACTATTGTGGTATTGAATATGTACTTATGCACTTTATCTCTTATTAAGTTGCTTGTTGTGCGATAACCATGCTTCTGGGGACGCCATCAACTATTCTTTGTTGAATATCATGTGAGTTGCTATGCATGTCCGTCTTGTCTGAAAAGAGAGATCTACCACCTTAATGGTTGGAGCATGCATATTGTTAGAGAAGAACATTGGGCCGCTAACTAAAGCCATGATTCATGGTGGAAGTTTCAGTCTTGGACATATATCCTCAATCTCATATGAGAATAATAATTGTTGTCACATGCTTATGCATTAAAGAGGAGTCCATTATCTGTTGTCCATGTTGTCCCGGTATGGATGTCTAAGTTGAGAATAATCAAAAGCGAAATCCAAAATGCGAGCTTTCTAGACCTTTGTACAGGCGGCATGGAGGTACCCCATTGTGACACTTGGTTAAAACATGTGCATTGCAAAGATCCGGTAGTCCAAGCTAGTAGGACAAGGTGCGGGCACTATTAGTATACTATCCATGAGACTTGCAACTTGTAAGATATAATTTACATAACTCATATGCTTTATTACTACCGTTGACAAAATTGTTTCATGTTTTCCAAAATAAAAGCTCTAGCACAAATATAGCAATCGATGCTTTCCTCTGAAGGACCATTCTTTTACTTTTATGTTGAGTCGGTTCACCTATCTCTCTCCACCTCAAGAAGCAAACACTTGTGTGAACCTGCATTGATTCCTACATACTTGCATATTGCACTTGTTATATTACTTATGTTGACAATTATCCATGAGATATACATGTTATGTTGAAAAACCGCTGAAACTTAATCTTCCTTTGTGTTGCTTCAATACCTTTACTTTGATTTATTGCTTTATGAGTTAACTCTTATGCAAGACTTATTGATGCTTGTCTTAAAGTACTATTCATGAAAAGTCTTTGCTTTATGATTCACTTGTTTACTCATGTCATTACCATTGTTTTGATCGCTGCATTCATTACATATGTTTACAAATAGTATGATCAAGGTTATGATGGCATGTCACTTCAGAAATTATCTTTGTTATCGTTTTACCTGCTCGGGACGAGCAGAACTAAGCTTGGGGATGTTGATACGTCTCCGACGTATCGATAATTCTTATGTTCCATGCCATATTATTGATGATACCTACATGTTTTATGCACACTTTATGTCATATTCGTGCATTTTCTGGAACTAACCTATTAACAAGATGCCGAAGAGCCGCTTGCTGTTTTGTGTTTCAGAAATCTAGTAACGAAATATTCTCGGAATTGGACGAAATCAAGACCCAGGGGTCCTATTTTGCCACAGAAGCTTCAAGACCGAAGAGGAGTCGGTGGGGCCACGGAGGGGCCGCCACCATGGCGGCGGGCCCAGCCCTTGGCCGCGCCGACCTGTGGTGTAAGGCCTCGGTGGCCTCCACGTTGCTTCCGCCTACTTAAAGCCTCCGTCAGAAACCCCGAGGCGAAAACCACGATACGGAAAACCTTCGAGACGCCGCGCCGCCAATCCCATCTCTGGGATTGAGATCTCCTCGGCACCCTGCCGGGAGGGATTCATCTCCGGAGGACTCTACACCGCCATGGTCGCCTCGGAGTGATGAGTGAGTAGTTCACTAGACGGGTCCATAGCAGTAGCTAGATGGTTGTGTTCTCCTCATTGTGCTTCATTGTTGGATCTTGTGAGCTGCCTAACATGATCAAGATCATCTATCAGTAATACTATATGTTGTGTTTGTCGGGATCCGATGGATAGAGAATATCATGTTATGTTAATTATCAAGTTATTACATATGTGTTGTTTATGATCTTGCATGCTCTCCGTTATTAGTAGAGGCTCGGCCAAGTTTTGCTCTTAACTCCAAGAGGGAGTATTTATGCTCGATAGTGGGTTCATGCCTGCATTGACACCTGGGACAGTGACAGAAAGTTCTAAGGTTGTGTTGTCTTGTTGCCACTAGGGATAAAACATTGATGCTATGTCCAGGGATGTAGTTATTGATTACATTACGCACCATACTTAATGCAATTGTCTGTTGCTTTGCAACTTATTCACTGGAAGGGGTTCGGACGATAACCCGAAGGTGGACTTTTTAGGCATAGATGCAGTTGGATGGCGGTCTATGTACTTTGTCGTAATGCCCAATTAAATCTCACTATACTTATCATGACATGTATGTGCATTGTTATGCTCTCTTTATTTGTCAATTGCCCGACTGTAATTTGTTCACCCAACATGCTTTTATTATGGGAGAGACACCTCTAGTGAATTGTGGACCCCGGTCCATTCTTTAATACTGAAATACAAATCTGCTGCAATACTTGTTTTACTGTTTTCTCGCAAACAATCATCTTCCACACAATACGGTTAATCCTTTGTTACGGCAAGCCGGTGAGATTGACAACCTCACTGTTTCGTTGGGGCAAAGTACTTTGGATTGTGTTGTGCAGGTTCCACGTTGGCGCCGGAATCCCTGGTGTTGCGCACACTACATTCCGCCGCCATCAACCTTCAACGTGCTTCTTGGCTCCTCCTAGTTCGATAAACCTTGGTTTCTTTCTGAGGGAAAACTTGCTGCTGTGCGCATCATACCTTCCTCTTGGGGTTCCCAACGAACGTGTGAAATACACGCCATGAGGCACTTATTGTGAGTTTGGGTTTTCTCAAGGCAAAGGTATGTCAAATCCATCCAAAGCTCCTTGCATGATCATGTGTTGCCACCATAGTGTGCATATGCTATATGAACTTGTCAAATATCCTTGTTGCATATGTGCATGGTTTGTAGAATCAAGGGGGAGTTGTTCATCTAGGATGTGTGCATTTGTATACAAATGCATATTCCAAATACGCACACATCTAGGGGGAGCTCCGTCTACTTTTTGCAAATCAAGAACCTTATCATAATATCTTATGCTATGTTGCAAATTCTTGTGTTGTCATCAAACACCAAAAAGGGGGAGATTGAAAGAGCAAGATCTATATCCCGTGTTTTGTGTGTTTGATGACAACACTTGAATGAATTTAACCGTGCGCAAAGATTGTCTTTGATAGATTTGCGAGTGCACGGTGCCCTCGCTGAACACGTCATGATCGGGGGACTGAAACGTAGCTTATAGGTTTTCTGGTTTTGTGTGTGTGTGTCGCGAGGTAACATGGTTGGAGAGGAAAAGAGAAAAAATCAGTCTCTGCCAAAGCGGTACTACCGGTACCAGTAGCGGTAGTACCGCTACCCTACTGGTACCGCTCCGAAGTACCGCTCTGGAGGTTTTACACTAAAAAGTCCCACGGTGAGCTTTGCGGTACCTCTACGGTACCTTGAGCGGTAGTACCGCTTGAAAGCGGTAGTACCGCCTCTGTACCGCTTAGGTACTGTAACGCGAGTTACGGCACCACCGTTGTGGTACCGCTTTGGTACCGCACGTGATCCAGTAACTCCCAGAGGCCATTGCGGTACCTCAAGCGGTACCGCAGGCGGTACTACCGCTGTGTGTCCACGTGGCCAGATCTGTGGGATTTCGATCGAGTAGTACTACCGCTTGTCAAAGCGATAGTACCGCTTAGGCAGAATGAACATAACGGTTGGATTGAAGGGACCCTATAAAAAGGCCCCTTCTTCCCCAGCTCGTTTTTAGCTCTTCTCTCTCTCTCTCCTCCATTGTTGCTGAGCTCAAGCCTTGTGGTTCTCCCCACCTAGCCAATCAATCGTGCCCAAATTTGGAGGAGTGGTGGAGGAGGCCCCGATCTATCGATCTACCAAGAGAGAATTCACCAATACCATCTAGTCCTTAGTGGATCTTGTTGTTAGGGTTCCTATGGTGGGATCTTGAAGAAGTGCTCCTATGGAGGCTAGCTTGGTGTTGTGCTAGCCCCATAGGGTGTTGGGAGCCTCCTAGTGTTGTGGAGCTCGCCCCAACCTTGTGAAGGAACCACCGCCTCGACCGGTGCCTTAGTGGAGAAGGGGGAGCCCCTTTGTGGAGCTCTATCGAGGAAGAAGGTGAGGCCTTCCTTCGTGGTGTGGCCGCCTAGCCTCTTGTGTGAGGCTAGCACCTCCTCAACGCAGATGTACTCCCTTTTGTGGGAGGAACTGCGGGAAACAAACCTCGCCTCGTCTCCGCGCCCTCCGGTTGTGCCGCTCCTTACTTTTACTATCATGCTTGGTTCCTTTACTTGTTGCACTAGACTAGGATCATACTAGGATCACCTCGAACAACAAAGCTATCACATTTACTTCCGTTGCACTAAAACTTGAAAAAGGCTAAAAATTGTGTAGCGTCCATTCACCCTCCCCCCTCTTGTTCGCTACGATCCATTCAATGTGGATCTTTTCGCAAAAAAAACTATCGTCACCAAACTAAGTTGAAAAACAGCTTAAGGTAGTAGTTAGAGCATCTTCAGGCGTTGGGGCTTCCCAGGCCGAAACCCGGCGCTATTTAGCGTCGGATGGATGTAATTTTGGTCTGGGCAGCCCCATTTTCCCAGCGGCGAGACCAGGATGGATAATTTTTTTGACAAATAACGGCGAATTCAGACAAAACAAGACAAAATCCGTTCAAACATAGGCGAAATTTAAAGATATTTAACATATATAGGCGAGTTCGTACATATATAGGCCGAATTCATAATATATTTGAATTCAGTGACATGGAAACAAAAACTAGATTTAATAACGACCTTCTACCGCCATTTAGAAGGCCGTGTAGTCGTCGTCGTCGTCATCGCTCGAGTTGCCGGCGTCCTCGGCCGGCGGCGCCTCGTACCAACGGCTTGATCCAGCACCAGGGTCACCGCGTGGCGCCGTCGGCCGGGAGAGCTCGTCGTCGCTGCTTTCCTCGAGCTTGATCAGCGGCACAGGCTTGGGCGCGACGGTCGGTGCGGCAGCCGGTGCGGCAGCGCGGACGGCGCGTTGCCGCGCGGCAGCCAAGTACAGCAGACACCGCTGCTGATCCGCCTCCTGTAGCTCCTAGTCCCGCCTGGACCAATCGAGCGCGGTGTCCATGGGGAGCGTGTTGTCGGCGGGGACGAGGTCGTTCAGAGACCTTGCGATCGCATCCTCCACCGCCACGCTTGGCCTCCTCCTCGGCGAGCTGGGATGCGGCGGCGGCGGCTACGGCCTCCTTCTTCGAGGTCTTCCTCTTGCGGCCGCGCGAGGGAGAGGAAGGCTGCTCGCGGATGACGAGGGCGCCGCTGCTGCGCCCTCTTGTCGGCGGTGGAAACACCGACCCCTTCTTGACAACGGCCGGCATCGAAGGCGGAGGAGCCGATCCGCCGACCTGGACGCCGACCTCGACCCAGACGACGAGGAGGACGGAGCCACCTTCGCGGCGTCCAGGAGCTACCATGCCGGCGCGATACAGTAGGCGCCACCGGCGGCGGCATCCCCGGAATGGGGGAATTGCCACCCTCGATGTGCGCGAGCACGTTCTCGAGGGTGCGGCCAGGCCCGCTCCACCAGCGGCGGCGGCCGGCGGCGCTATTCCTAGCAGGAGGAGGAGGGCCATCGTACGCGGCGAATTCGCGCTCGTACCTTCGCCGGAAGAACTCCGTCCACGCGTCGTAGTTATCCGGGAAGAAGTGCTCCTCCGCGCGCAGCTCGTCACTGGGAGTGAGGAGCACCGCGTCGATCTCCGCCTCCAGGGCGGCGCGACTGATCGGTGGCGGCGGGATCAGGACGCCGCCCGTGCTTAGTCTCCAGCCTCCGGGCACGCGGAAGTCGGGTGGCGTGGGGTAGCCCGCCGCGTGCAGGAGCCTCCCCTCCCATTGGTGGAGACAGCGGCGGCTGAAGCCGTTGTTCGCCGCGCCGTCGTTCGCCATTGATCGCTAGCTTTCGCTCGATGAGATTGGGGAAGAGAGGTCAATAGGGAGATGGCATGGTGAATGCAGCCAGACGTGGTAGTTCCGCGATTAATAGAGGGCGACGCACGTGAAACCGAGGCGACGCCATTAACTCGCCGCGTGGAAGCTACGCGTCCTGCGAAGACTGACCGGCGGCAGGCTTTTACAGCTCGCGGAAGACGATGCGATGAGGACGACGATCGGCCTTTCTCGCTGACAAGTCGGGGCCACCAGCCGCGCGGGAAATTTTCTCGGTGTTTCCCGCGCTTTCGTTTCGTCCAGACTCCCCGAGCGCTGCCCGGGGGGCGGGGATGACCTGGGCTCCCCGGATGGATGGAAGCTCAAATCCGGACGAAAACGACGATCTGGGAGCGCGACTGGGCCGTGTTTGTCCATCCAGATGAAAAAAAGGCGTCTTGAGGGCCTTCGCAGGGAGACGGCTGGAGATGCTCTTAAGATGACAACATAGTTAATTAAGGGCATCTCCAGCGGCGCGACACAAACAGACGCTGAGCGACCATTTTCGTCCGCCGTGACCGAAAATGCGTCTTGCACCACCTCCAGCGGGGCGAGGTAAAGTGAACGGGCCATCCGCGGAGACGCAAACCTGGCCCAAATATGCGCCCCGGATGCGTCTCTGCGGACGCTGCGCGGACGCGCAAAGTGTCCGTCGCGTCGGCGGACGTTTCGTCCGTCCGCGCGGCGACCTGCGTCGATGCGTCTTCTCAAACGCGCCCGGCCGGGCGCGGCCCGTCGCTTCGGCAGTCTGTGCCACGTTAATGGTGTTGCCTCGGCTACTGAGCGGCCGCTGACATAGGCATCCCAAATGGGCCTGCCGAATATAGTACCCGGGGTTTATTGAAGGCCCACTACTCGAAGAATAAGAAGACTCGAGAGCCCAAGATGTATTTAAGGAAAAGATAGAGTTGTAATAGGAAGTGTTATTTGTAATCTGCGGGATAAGTTAGAAACCATCCCGGACTCGTAATCCTTGTATAGCACGAATCCCTCGGCTCCACCTATAAAAGGGGGTCGAGGGACGAGAAGATCATCGAATCATTGTCGCAAACCCTAGTTTTCATATTCGGCGAGTACTTTTCGGTGGAAACCTTCGAGATCTACTTGCCCTCTACTTCTAACTAAACCCTAGCCTATAATCCGTAGGCATTGACAAGTTAATCCCTTGTCAATTGGCCGTCTCTGTGGGGATTAGAGGCGTAAGGAGCTGATCTCGATGGCACGTTCAAGATCTTCGACATCGTCAACCGGAAGCAACACTATGGATCGAGGTAAATAGATCGCTGCTGGTCTTGTTGATTTTGTTCCTCACCCACCCTCCCGTTTGGATGCATATGCGATCGGGCGGAGCCCTGGAGATGACGTTCGGAAGATTCCACTTTCGCGTCGAGAAGGAAGGATCGTATCGTGTCGAAATTCCGATTTCGTCGGGATCGTCGGCGGTTTCCGATTTTTCAAGCTATGCATCATCAACTGAGTCAGGAAGAAGAAACTTCGGCAACACGTTACGTCGGCACCAGAGCAAGAGAGAAACTCGCCAAGATCTCCAACAACGCATCGTTTGAGTCATCTGCGGACTCATATATAAGCGATGGCTCAAGCGATGTCGACAAGTTACAACTTCATCGACAAATCTCTCACAAGGCAAGGTCTTCATCAATCTCAACAATGATGTCACCAAACCCAACATAGATCTGAGTACAAAATATCATCAGATTTATGCTATCGAAGATCAAGAGGAAACATCGGAGGCCTTCGACGAGTTGGGAAATCCTTTTGTCGATCCCTCAGATCTAAGGAGAGGTATGGGCACTAAATATGTCGGGCCCACACCACGCGTCAGAGTTCAACTTCCACAGGCAGCGGGATAGAGCGGCAAAAGCCATAGATGGTTCAGAACCAATGACGACAGTTACACTCAAGAAACGCAAGCTTATCAATATATGCTCGCACGAACTGCGCCCGAGAAATAGAAAAACAGACAAATGGTTGAACAGAGAAAGGAGGCAGCTTCGTATCCAAGCAGGAGAAGGGCAGATCTATGGACAATCTAGAGTTTCGGGTGATAGCCACAGGAGGCTCGAACAGAGGAAGATCAAGGTTACAACACATACCCGGCAGAAGAGAGTTCTTGGTTCAAAACCTCGACATGTCTTTTATGTCGATAGATACAAGGGGAAATATTATCCCTAAGACACCAGAAGCTGGGTATATGGCGACACAAGCTTACATCCTCATCCAGGCCACCCCCAGGAGATCCAAGGGAAACATTATACAACATGGCATTGGCAGGGGTTGGAGCTATGGGGACAGCGTTCGTAGCAACGCCTCCCGAAGGAGCAGCAAGGCAAAACAGTCCACGACCTGCGGCGGCCTCTGCGGCAGCTCCGGAAGGACCAAGTGGAGCAAGAGACACAGGAGTACAAGCAAGGGTCGATAGAGCAAGGCAAAGCAGAAGGGATCATCGCAGTCCCCGGAGCTTAATGACGAGGATATGCGGTCTACCGTGCTTCACGAGAAGAGTCCAAAACTCGAGTCCCCTCGGGATTCAAGTTACCCGATCACTTCAAAAAGTTCGACGGCTTGCAAGATCCAGGACTGGTTAATTGATTACCTCGAGACGGTGAAGCTAACTGGAGGAACTAGAGCAACAGCGATGCAAAGTATTCAGGTGCACTTAAGTGGAGCCGCACGATCTTGGATCAAAAAACTCCCGCCAGGATCCATCGACAGCTGGAAAGTTTCGAGGACGTATTCGTCAAGAACTTCAGGTCCACATGCAAGAAGCCTGCGTCGTTAGAAGAGCTAAGGGCGTGTCGACAAAAGCCAGATGAGTCAATGAGAAAATACATCCAAAGGTGGAACATCATAAAAAATTCGGCGAAAAATATCCGACGAGAGAGCAATAGATGCGTTTGTCGCAGGAATCAGGCGTGGAGATTTTGTCGAGGATTTGGGAAGGACCAATCCAAAAACAGTATCCGCGTTGATGGAGATAGCAAATAGATGGGCGGACGGAGAAGACGCTGTCCACAATAAACGACACAGGTCGCCAGAAGAGGATCGTAGTCGAAATTATCGGCGGCGACGATTTCCTCGATATCCAATTATGACGCCTGGCAATTCGGCGGATTTCGAGCAAATACGGGAGGAAGCAACGAGACGATTATCGAGAAGCAATGAGCAGCGAGGCGATAATAGGGACGACTCCCGCAACAGGCAAAATAGTGGGCCAAGGTTTCCACGACCTTTTTGTCTAGAAGAAATGTTGAACGGACCGTGCCGGATGCACTTCTTCCTCGGCGCAATGGGAAAAGACAACAGGCATCTACGGAAAGATTGCCGAAATTTTCAAGCAATGTTCGGATGTGCGAACGCTCACGCACGAGCAGCACGGAGAAACCCTCGGGAGCCTAGAAGCGAAGTTCATCTACCACCACCTCCCGCGATTACGAAGGCAATCAACACCGGCTCGAATAGCGGCAACACTGCACCACCACCCTATGTTGATCCTAACTCCAACGGAGCAGTGTCGATGATCCCGAAGGGAAGGCCGTCAATAGAGCTCAAAAGTAATCTCGCAGCAGTGTTCATGGCAGAGAAAATGCCTCCACCACATTGAGTACCTCAATTGGTCGAGGGCAGACATCGGTTTCACCATAGCAGACCACCCACAACAGGTTCCTCGACCAGGGCATCACACTTATACTGCCAGCGGTTATCGCAGGATTTGATGTTTCTCGAGTATTCATAGATGGTGGCAGCAGCTTAAACCTTATGTATGCAGATACATTGAGGAAGATGAACATATCCTTAGCAAACCTGAAGCCAACAGACACAAGGTTCCACGGTATCACACCAGAAAAACCAAGCTATCCATTGGGAAAGATCAACCTCGACGTTCAGTTTGGAACCCGAGAAAACTATAGAATCGAGAAATTGGAGTTTGAAGTCGTGGATTTTCCATCGCAATACCACGCCTTATTGGGACGACCAGCATATGCTAGGTTTATGGCAGTACCACACTATACATACTGTTATGGAGATTACCTGGACCAAGGGACCAATTACGGTCAAAGGGAGTTTCGCCTTAGCTGATAAATGCGACAAGGATTTCCATCGGTTATCGAAACCTTCGGGATGCAAGCTGAATACTTGGCGTCGAAAAGCATGACTGATTACGACGTGCTGCCAGACGTTGGAAGACCAAACAAAGAATCAACTTTCAACACAGAAAATTCTAAGGAGGTGCAGATTCACCAATGATCAAAAAGACGACATCCATTGCAAACAACATGGATATCGCATAGGAAAGCGCGCTCGTCGAGTTCCTCCGTGAGAACGGAAAATCTTATGGTGTCCAGCTGACATGCCAGGAGTACCCGGGGAACTTGCCGAGCACCATCTAAATTTGGATCCAACAGTGGCCGATCAGACAACCTTTGCGGCGTTTTGAACCAAACCGCAAATCCATGCTATCAGAAATAAATCGACTAGAGGAAGCTGGTTTTATCAGAGAGATATCTACAAGCCACATGGGTAGCTAACCCAAGGTGATGGTGCCGAAGAAAACACGACAGGTCCTTCGCATGTGCGTGACTTCACGTGTCTAAACAAACATTGCCCTAAGGATCACTTTCCCTCAAGGATCGATCAAATCATCGACTCCACGCGGTATGAACGTCTTTCCTTTTTGGATGCATACTCCGGGTTATAACCAGATCAGATTAAAAGAAGATGATGAAGCCAAGACAGCGTTTATTACACCTTACGGCGTGTTTTGCTAAGACAATGCCTTTTGTCTAAAAATGCGGGAGCAACATATCGAGGATGATGCGAATGTTTAGCAACGATCGGGAAAACGTGCAAGTATACATCGATGATGTCGTCATAACATCAAAAAAGGGGACAACGCTGATCGAGGATCTCAAAGAACTTTTGACAACCTCGACAAATTACGCCTCAAGCTGAACCCGACCAAGTGTTCTTTTAGCGTCCCGGCGGGAGAGAACTTGGGGTTTCTAGTTTCAGCAAGAGGGATTGAAGCAAATCCCGACAATACAAGCCATAGTAACAATGAGGAAGCCAACAAAGTTGAAAGAAATACAACGACTAACCTGGCGAGTCGCGCTTTGAGCAGATTCGCCGTTAGGAGAAAAAGCGCTACCATTTATGCGCTGATCAAACAAGGAGATAAATTCCGGTGGAACGAAGAAGCCGATAGAGCTTTCGAGGATCTGAAGCGAAAAATATCGACACCACCAATCCTGGTGGCTCCAAAGGAAAAGGAACCTCTCCTGTTGTATATGCAGCCACACCCCAAGTGGTTAGCACGGTGTTAGTTGTCGAAGAGAAGAAGAAGGGAAAATCCATGGAGTACAGCGACCGGTATACTTCGTGAGCGAAGTCTTGTCTCCTCAAAACAAAGGTACCCTCGGTACCAAAAGCTAGCATATGGAGTGTTCACGACAGCACGAAAATTGCGCCACTATTTTTCGGCACACCCGATCATAGTGGTCAATGAAGCTCCTTTGTCAAATATCCGAACAACCCAGAAGCTACAGGTGTGTCTCCCTTTGGGGAATAGAACTTTCCCTCGGGACATCACGATGAAAAAGAAAAGCAATAAAGTCGCAAATACTACCCGACCTCATCGCAGAGTGGATGGAGTTGCAAAATACAGGACCCCCAGATTTATCGAGAACCTGGACTATGAACTTTGATGGGTCCAAAAGACTAGAAGGGCTGGCGCAGGAGTAGTACTCATATCACCTGAAGGCGACAAATTGAAGTACATCCTTCGGATGACGTTCCCTAACGCATCTAACAATGAAGCGGAATATGAGGCTCTCATACACGGGATGAAGATGGCGAAAGCCTGCGGAGCAACTCGATTAAAAATCTTTGGCGATTCACGCTTGGTAGCTCAAAGTTATGAACCAATGTGACGCAATCAATGATAGCATGATGGCATACAAGGAGGTGTACAATGAGCTCGAAGTTGTTCGATGGATGCGAAGTAAATCATATTAGTAGATTGAGCAACGATGAAGCCGACGTTCTGGCAAACATCGGATCGCAATGCCTTGCAGTCCCACCAGGTGTATTCGGGAGGAGATAACAGAGAGATCCACTGAGTCGACAAAATCAAAAAGAAGGAGAAGAAACCCTCGGGGGCTACCAAGGAGAAGCAAGAGGAAGAAGAAGAAGAGCAAGACTGGTCATGGTAATACAAATACCATGGATGCAGCCATACATATCATATATACTCGGAAAGAAATACCCGACGATCCGCGAGGCAAGGCGAGTAATCCACGATCCAAAGCTTTCACAATAGTTAAGGGAGAATTATATAAGAGAAGCATCTCAGGCGTCTTGCAAAGGTGCAACACCCGAAGAAGGAAGAACAATTCGAAGGATGTACACGAAGGAATATGTGGCCACCACGTAGTCGAGCTATCGCAGCCAAGGTTTTTCGGGCAGGATTCTCGGTTAACAGCAATTGAGGATGCTAAGGACATAGTACGAACTTGCGACGCGTGTCAAAGGTTTGCCGCAAAACCTCACTCTCCAGCCGAGCTAGCACCAATACCTTTGTCGTGGCCCTTTTGCACAATGGGGACTCGACATGGTGGGCAAGTTACATAAATCATGGCCAGGGGGAAAGGAGTACATGCTAGTAGCTGTCGACAAATTTACAAAGTGGATAGAAGCGAAGCCGATAAATTCACCAGACGGAGCATCTGCGGTAAAATTCATACAAGGCCTCGTCTTCAGATTTGGAGTGCCCCACAGCATAGTCACAGACAACGGCAGCAATTTCACATCCAATGAATTCAAGGACTATTGCAAAGAGGTGGGTATCAAGCTGAACTTTGCGTCAGTTGCACATCCTCAAACCAATGGACAAGTCGAGAAAGCCAATGGCATAATCTGCAATGGCATCAAGAAACGTCTGTTGGGACCTCTAGAAAAAGCTCGACATACCCCTGAAGAATTGCCAAGTGTGCTATGGAGCATCCGAACAACACCAAATACGGCGACACAAGAAACTCCGTTTTTTCTGGTCCATGGCGCGGAGGCAGTACTTCCAATAGAAATAGAGCACGACTCCCCTAGAGTCACAGCATATGATGAAGAAGCTTCAAAGATAGCATTGGAAGATGATGTGGACGCACTAGACAAGCTAGGCAATCTATCTCGTAACCAAATATCAACAGGACTTGAAGAATTACCACAGTCGGCGTCTGCTCCAAGATCTTTTCAGGTGGGGGACCTAGTTCTTCGACTCACGAAAAGTCATGAAAACTCGAGTCACCATGGCTTGGTCCTTACATCGTCACGGAAGTAATCGGAGGAGGAGCATACAGGATAAAGGACAAGAAGACAGGGGTGGAGGAGCCAAACCCCTGGAACGTGGCGCAGCTCAGGCGGTTCTACGCCTAGAGTCGAAATATAGTCCTTGTAAACTTCAATGTACTGAAACGCCCACGAGTTTTCAGACGCACTCTTTTCCTTTTTCGGGGCACCGAGTGGGGCCGGAAAGGTTTTTAATGAGGCGGGCTCGTGGTGCTGCAATATAATAAAGATAGTGGAGATACACTTCTTATTCTTCGACACGCTCGGGGGCTCAAACGCCCAAGTCTCAAAATACATACAACATAGATTCACTGAAATATTTCGCCTTGGTACATTAATACCTCGCCAAATATAACAAAATCGGAAGACAGCAATCATAAATATAGTATACACATCAAAAAACGTAAGTGCCTTGGTTTAAAAACCTCGCCATGCAAATATAGAACTTCGACATCAACGATACTCAAAAATGGGCAATCTACCCAAAGGACAAACAAAGATGTCTTATTCCAGCAGGAAAAATAGATTTCAAGAAAGGAAAAATAGCGCAATCTTCAGGCTCGGGGGCTCCAACAACATAGAGGACCTCAGCAAACATACAATGAGTTCCTTCGAAAATATGAGATACAAGATTTCTAAACATGATACAAGTCAATGAAATCCCAAGATAGTATCTACCGACAAACCCCTGGTTGTTTTATGTGCAGCATACGAACCCTTGGTAAAGAACTCGGAATCCATCCGAAGAAGTTCATCAATCATCGACTCAGCCACAGGAGCTACCATAGCATCGATTGAGTCAATATCATTTTTCCGACGCGTTTTCTTGGCCAGGCAACCAGCAACAATCTTCGTCAGGTCCAACTTTGGATAACAAATGTTTATCATAATCATGGCAAATCTAGCTCCAGCAGTGAGTTGAGCCCGCACGAAGTTATGGATGCGAGGAGCATCTCTGAATACCTCCAATAATTCGGGAAGAGTTTTTGGAACCTCGTTTCTCGGAAACAGATTCCTATAGACAAGAGTCAACGTTGACGTACAAAAGCTGAGAAAATCGCGCACCTGGCAAGCACGATCTTGGAACCTAACAATTTGTTGGGTTCGTTCAGGAGTGGCCCAGAACAAACACCCGTGGTTAAGGGAGAGATTAACAAGAAGATTTGTCCTCTCATTCACTCTCTGATCTTCGGCAGCAGAATCAAGAACTGAGCCTGGTAAAAGCGACAGGGCAAGAAATTGGAAGAAAGGCACAGCAGGATAAAGAAGAGGCATCAAAAGAAGGCAAGAACGCACCTAGCATATCTGAGCTAGCCTCTAGCATCAGCTCAAGCATACTATTCTCTCGGGTTGTGGCTCCCTTTGCTTCCAGTACAGCAGCATCCCTAGCAGCCACAGCTTCTTCGGCTTGATGAAGAGCAAGTTTTTCTCCTTCAGAGGCTTTTCGAGATTGTTCCATCATGGCCAAAGTTTGTTTCTTCATAGACTGAAGTTGTTGTCGAAGTTCTTGTAAATCTTCCGACAAATGTCCACTTGATGAACTCTTGAGGAGACCAGGGTCGACTAATATTTTCTTCGAGAAGGAAGATGCAGGTGAAGCAGCGGCAGAGCAAGGAGGAGTCGAGTAGTTATCAAATATTAACTGGAAAAGAAAGGCCCAGGATCAATGAAAAGCACGAAGGAAAATTTCATTACTTGCTAGAATATTTACATGGGTATTACAAAAGAAAGTTCTCCAGGAGGACTAAGTGAGTAACTGTCGCCAAAGCTAAAATGGCGACAAGAGCAAAAGAAATAGAAAAAGAAACAAGGAGGCATGCAACTAGACCTCCGGCCTCGAGGAGCTGGGAGTCGAAGTTGGCTTAATCCCGAGATACGCCAAGATTTTCTTTGTATTGGGCTTGGCCGCCTTCATCAGTGATTTCCACCTCGACTGCTCTATCTGATCGGTGTCGCCAACCTTCATCCAGTCGAGAGTCTGCTGGCTGTCAGCAACCAGAGCAACAGTATTTTCAACAGCCACCTTCATATTTTCATGGCGCATCTTCAGCCCAAGATCTTCTGATGTATTGAAAAGCTTGGCAAGGTCAAGGAAAGTCGAAGGTTCCTCTTTCTTCGGGAAGAAGTAGGGGAACAACGCCGACAAAGCCCCACTGGCATTGGCCACGCCTTCACGAATTTCGCGTCCATGGAACTCTAGAAGAGAGTGCGTCAAGGAGAGGGTCATTGACAGGCTTCTCCAGATCAAAATCTTGGTTGGTTTGGGCTGCCACATAAGACAGAACATTAGTCGAAACCAAGAAACAAGAAGTACAAACAAAACAGAAGGGACAAGTGATATTACTCAGCGTACGTCGACTTTGCGAATTCAAACGCTTGATGATCCCTTGTTCTCGTGCAACCTGAGCAGATTTTTGCTCGAGCAAGGCAGATTCAGCATCTTTGAGCCTTTGCTGCAATTCTTCGACACTAGCAGCCTTTGCTTTGGCATCATCAGCTTCAGCTCTGGCTTCGCTAGCGGCAAGCTCAGCTTTCTTGCGAGCCGTTTCACTTTTCTCAAGATTCCGAGAAAGTGTCTCGGCACGTTCGTTAGCTTATGCAAGTTTTTCACGAGATGTGAAAAAGAAAGAGAAGAAAGATGAAAATAGCGACAGGCAGCAGGAGTAAAAAACCAAGGGAAACAGCAAGTATAAAAGACGTTACCTTCGGCCCTGCTGGCATACTCGCGGTACCCAATAAATTGGGACCCGATGCGGATAAGATCCTTGATCATAGGCTGTCAAAGAGGAAGAAAAAGAAGGGGAAAAACTTCGGCATTACAAAAAGTAAGGATCCACAAAAGCAAAATAGAGGAAATATAGATCTCGATAAACTTACATCATCCAAGAGCTGCGACGATTGCTCAATTGAGGAGGAGGCTCAACGATCATTTCAACCCTTGCCCTTTTTGGCGAAGGGACAAGGGGGCTCGATGGAGGAGTAGTGGTGACGACATTTTGTTGGGGAGGCGATGTTTCATCTCCTTCAACTAGTGTGTCTGAAACAAGCACAGTACGTGACGTGCTGGTCCGAGGAGCTACGTCAGTAACTGGTATTTCTTCGTCCTCGTCACTAGTGAACAAAAATCGACAGTATAAAAAGCAAGACAAGATAAATCTTTCGAGTACATAAAAAAGGGGAGGAGAGATAAAAGTCGACTTACGAGCTGATAAGGGATTCAACATAAGGATCGTAAGATGCCTTCGGACGAGAAGGACCAACTTCTTCAGCCTTAGAAATGCCAGAATCCTCTGCATCAGTCCTTTTCCTTTTGTTCTTGGGAGAAACAGCAGGAGGAAGGGATTCAGTTGATTCACTGGCCTCAGAATCAACCTCTTTCTCATGGGAAGCCGCAGATTTGTGAGAACCAGCGACTTCACTTTCAGGAAGGGAAGAGCCTTGAGCATCTTCGGCAACTATACCCATTTCTTCGACTTCTCCATCCTCAGGAAGAGGAGGAAGGGAAGCCATAGTAGGGTGATCCTACAAAAAATAGTGACAAAGGAAAAATAGCGAGATATTAATACAATGAGATGCAGGGAAAATTCAGAACAAGATAAAAATTCGAGAAGACAAAATACCTCGGGGAGAGGATTAGTGGAGCTGTAGGGTTCCACGCGACAGGAGGAAGGGATAGGATCCTTCTTACTCAGCGAGGTAATTCTTCGAACAAGTTTCTCCAAGTCCTTCACAGAAAGATCATTGGAGAGCCTATTGGCGTCATTGGCACCAGAATACGTCCAAAGGGGATTTTTGCGAGCCTGAAGAGGCTGCACTCTAATCCTAAGAAAATAGGCTGTGATTTGGACACCAGACAACTCTTTTCCTCGAGTATTTTGGAGCTGACGAACACGAGTCATAAGAGCTTCTGTCGCCTTTCTCTCTTCTTCGGAAGCTTCGGCGTCCCAGGAGTGGCGGCGTTGAATCTTTGCGTTTCCGTCGAAGGGAACTATGTTGTGTTCCACGGAGTTGGCGCTTTCTTCGTGTATATAGAGCCACCTCTTGCGCCATCCTTGGACAGAGTCGGGAAATTTGACGTCGAAATAATCGACATCGGTTCGGACACAGATAACTACGCCACCTATGTTGTAGGTGGCGTTGTGAGCGCCGTTACGGCGAAGGCAGAAAATGCGTTTCCAGAGAGCCCAATTGGGAGCAACTCCAAGAAAGCATTCGCAAAGTGTGATAAAAATAGAAATGTGAAGAATAGAATTGGGGGTCAGCTGGTGCAGTTGAATCCCATAGACAAAGAGGAGACCGCGGAGGAAATCATGGATTGGGGTAGAGAGGCCGCGGATAAGATGATCAACAAAACTAACCCGATACTCCATTGGAGGCTTGGGATAGCTTTCTTCGCTAGGAAAGCGGATGGCGTCTTCCTTCTTCATAAGGCCAAGCCTTTTTCATCAAGTTGGCGTCTTGATTGGAGATTTTAGATCTCTCCCACTCAAGATCTTCAGCGGCCATCGTGGACTCTGGAGTCTGTGCGAGTGCGCGCGCGCGGTGGCATCAACGGCAATGGGCGAGCAATGTATGCGCGTGCGGGAAATCAGAGAGAGTTGGGCGCGGGGAAATTTTTGCGAAGAGGAACAGGCGAGCGCGCGAGGGGATGAACGGAGGTTGAAGACAGGTTTATATAAGAATTGGGTGAAGCAGTGTGCCGTTGGATGAGGAAATCGTGTGGTGAGAATAGATCTTCTAGACACAAGGGCAAAAAAGTATTTTGGGATAGGTGTTACAGTACGTGCGCCAGAAAAGCGGAGGACGTGTGTCCCCCACTTGCACGACGTGTCAACATGGTGGAAACGATGGACCCACAAAACAGAAAAATCTCGGAAATTGATGGAGTTGAAGAAAATTTGTCAAGGGAAAATGTGTCGACAAGGAAAATAAAAGGAGAATGGCGATAGGATGACTTATTTGCATACTTCGGGAGCCTTTGGTCAGAAACAAGTTTTTGCCCAAATGCTCGGGGGCTACTCCCATCGGGAGCGCTGTTCGCGCACCCGAGTAATAAAAAAAAAAAGAAAAAAAAAAAAAGAAAGAAAGAGAAAAAAAAGAAAGAAGAAGAAGAAGAGGAAAAATATATCGGGAGATAATAGCAATATAGCGACAAGATGGACTAAAATGTTGAGCCTACAACCAAGCACAAGTTCTTGGCTGTAGCCTCGGGTTACTCCCATCGGAACGCTGTTGTGCCCGATGAAATTACCAAAGGAAAAATAGAACAGCAAGAGAGTATATTTCGAGTTATAAATTAACTCTACATATACTCCCATCGGAGAGCAATATAAGTCATATTTGACTCGATAAAATGTGCCATTCCAACAGCCGAAAAGCACTCGACAATATATTCTCGAGAACGCCAAAGTTGCGATCAATTTCTGAATGCCGCGATGTGCGAAGGTAAGACCCCAGATCATTCTGCTGGGCGTGGCATCGCCGAAGACTGCGCTCTGCTACTTTTATCCGTATCAACAGATACGAAGAAAAATCCTAACGGACGCGTTAGGTACTCGATAAATTCGACTCGACTCGAAGAATGGTAAGACCTTAAGCGGCACTGTCGAAGTTTACACCATATCCCGAGATCATGTCCAGGGACGTGATTTTGAAGTAGTTGTTGCGGATTGCCACTAGAGCAGTTAACTAGTACCTGATCCGTCAGATGAACTAGCCCCAACTACCAAGATCCCTGTACAATATAGACTTTTATGAGAAAAAATATGAAAGTTAGAGCTTTCGAATAAAAATAAGCAGTAGAGATTTTCCCTGACTCTACGACTCAAGCAAAATCTCGGGGGCTACTGACATAGGCATCCCAAATGGGCCTGCCGAATATAGTACCCGGGGTTATTGAAGGCCCACTACTCGAAGAATAAGAAGACTCGAGCCCAAGATGTATTTAAGGAAAAGATAGAGTTGTAATAGGAAGTGTTATTTGTAATCGGCGGGATAAGTTAGAAACCATCCCGGACTCTGTAATCCTTGTATAGCACGAATCCTCGCTCCACCTATATAAGGGGGTCGAGGGACGAGAAGATCATCGAATCATTGTCTGCAAACCCTAGTTTTCATATTCGTCGAGTACTTTTCGGCTGAAACCTTCGAGATCTACTTGCCCTCTACTTCTAACTAAACCCTAGCCTATAATCCGTAGGCATTGACAAGTTAGGGCATGTTTGTTTGGGCTGTGGCTGGCTGGCTGTGCAGGGAAAGCTGCTGTCCAGGAAAAGCTACTGTGCAGGTAAAGCAGCTGTTCTGAGTTTCATCGTTTGGCAACATGGCTGGCTGTCTAGCTGTATACTGAGAATTCTCTAAACTACCCTCATAGTTCGGAGTACATGTATATTTTGCTGATTTAAGTGTACCAAATAATTCATCAGATATAGCTTTTGTCCAAAATGCATATCCATGCCATCAGCCCATCACACCGAATTCACTGATTGGGAGTTATTTATACATGATTTAGTGTTGATCTAAACACAATTAACCATCACGAGTACTAACTACTAGAGCAACAAGGTAAAGTAATAATGTATATTTGTATGCTACTCCTGAACCTATCAATAATTGTATTAGGCTCCAGCCGGAGAACACGTACGAATTGGAAAAAGAATGGAGCCCAGTGGCTATATTCTATTCACCAGCTCGGTTAATTTTCTAATCAGCTAGCAAACACAGCGTACATATGTCTGCCTGTCTGGTCCGGTGTAGCCTAGTGCGTGTATTGATCGACCGATTGCTGTTGACGCACATGGAAGAAAGTACGGGACGGGTCGGGGAAGGCCAGGTCTGCACGCATGGTCGCGATGGCAAATGCCTGTAAATAAGCTAAACAATAGGGGTAATGCTTTATACCGCTTCGAGTTTAAGTGGCAAAGCTGCGGGAAGCCACCCGAAGCACCTCCGGACGTGCTTTTGCGTGTATGCCTGTTTTGCTAGATGGCTTTGCCAAAGCCTACAGCGCAGCTGCACCGTTTGGTTGGTTTGGGTGGCTTTTTCTACTGGAAAGCCAGAAAAAGCCCAAACAAACACCCCCTTAATCCCTTGTCAGCCGCAGCCTACCTCCGCCAACCACGTTAATTGCGATGCCACGCGTCCCGCGGCCACCGCATGCCTCCGGCCTATATAAAGGGGGCGCGCATTCTTCTTCCTCTCATCCACTCCTCCAAAGAAACCCTAGCCGCCACAAAGCTCGACCATAGCGCCGCCTAGGTATTCCTGCGACGCAGCCAGGCCCGCGAGGAAGTTCATGGCCGGTCCTGGTGGCGGGCGAGGCGGTCGAGGCCGCGTCCTGGCGCCCGGGGCGGGCGGGGGCCGCCGTGGTGGAGCAGCCACGCCCCGCTCGCCGTTACTGCGCCCTCCTCGTCTTCGCAGGAGGACCGCCGCTTCGAGTTCCTCCTCCGCATCGACGACGACCCACTCGGCATCAAGCGGCTCCCGGACAAGTTCGCCGAGTTCGTCGATGGCGTCGAGCCAGCGCATTTGCAGCTACGGGAGGCCAGCTGGAGGTCTTGTTCGACGGGCAGGGCAAGATGTACCTGCACACGGAGTGGGACAAGTTCGCCCGCGACCTCGAGCTCGAGCGGCTGCCTCACACCTTCTACGAGGGTGATGGTGAGATGATCGTCAAGGTGTTCGACGACACGGCGTGCCGCAGGAACTACCACACCGGCGAATCCGGCTCGGATACCGATAGTTAGAACTTAGAGTGTTCTTTCTTTGCAGCGAAACTGGCTACGGGCCTGACGAAGCCAGTAGTGGAGGTTTCTGGATGTTCGTCCTTGGTAGAACCAACAAGGGCACCATCTCCCACTGGATTTTCCAGTTTGGGTGACTGGGTGTGCCCTCGAATATTCTTTCTTGGCAGCGAACATACGGAAATCAACACAACTGGTTTCCTCATTTTGCAATGTTTTATTTGTGTCAATCATGGTTCAAATTATGTATTAGTTTGTGTAAACCATGTTCCCAATTATGTATTAGTTTGTGTAAAACCATGTTCCATATAATATTTGGAACTATGTTTAAATGGAGAAGAGAAAAAAATAAGAAAAATAAATGCGTCGCCCCGCTGTGCCACCCCTAGACGCAAACGGACGAGCGGATAAAAACGATCATTTTAGCGTCCGCGGCCCGACGGAAACGGACGCTTATTAACAGCTGATTTGCATTTCGTTTACAGAAGGGGTCGCAGTGGCCAGGCGAATGTGCACTTCGAATTCAGGAACTTTTAGATGGTGACCTTTTTCCTTGCTGATGGGGATACACCCAAGGGGGTGGGTCGCCAGTCCCACTCGCTGTGAAGATGAAGGCCCAGGTGGACTGCCAAGCGACTGGGCCCAAAGGCGACTGGGCTGTGATCCCAAGGAGAAGATCTGTGCGACTGGATTAGAAGATTACTTGCTAGGGGGGTTAACGAATCCCGGGTTAATAGCAACGAATATGATTTGGAGTTATCGCCATGTAACCCTAAGTCGGGGGTGTCTATATAAACCCCCGAGCTTAAACCCTAGAGGACACCTGATCTGAGATCTAATCTCTCTTTGTAAGCTCACGGCGTAGCCGCCGACTGAGCCCCCCATTGTAATTCTCCACTGAGCAATAAGATCTAGCAGGACGTAGGCCTTTTACTCTCCGGAGGGGCTGAACTCGGTAAAACCCTTGCGTCTCTTGCACCTCGACCCGTAGATGGCGATGTTCCCTTCCCTCGCATCAACGAAGTGCTACCCCCGTAGCATCTGCCGTGGCCACATCCACGACGTGGGCGTGGGGCATGGGACATCAAGCCTCCGAGCTACGACGAGGCCTTACTCGCCAGTGCGGCGGCCGGTTGCTTCCGGCAGGATGATTGCCACCGGCAATTTCTTCCACATCCAGCCGAGCACCTACCGACCCGCCTCGTCGCCTCTCAAGCACGCCTGGATGGTGCCGATCGGCTCCATCAACCTCTTCGTTGGGCTCGCCGCGTAGCGACCCTCTGAGACTCGCCCCGGTCGCTCGCACGACCCCTTCGCGCCAAGGCTCCTCCCGCGCTACTCGCCCGGTCACCGGCGAGGTATACGCGGAGGCTGAGGCGCCCTGGAAGACGATGCCGAGTCGGTGGTCGTGGCACCGATTACCAACTCCAACACTGCCTCGGCAGCCGCCGACTCCACCGACACTGCTCCAACCGCCGACTCCATCGACACCATCCCAGTCATCGACTCCGTCATCGCTGCGATCGACGCCGACTTCACCGACATCATCGCTATAACGTCGGTTGCAGGATCCACCGCTGCGTCCCCGATGCCGCTCCATCGCCACAGCGTCAACCAAGGACTCTATCTCCATGGTCTCCCACCCGAGTGACTTCGAAGGTGGCTTCGAGGACGACTCCATCCTCTCCCTCTCGGCAGCGACTCCGACTCCGACTGCCGAGGCCGCGCTCGCTACCCAACGCAGTCTTCATGGCGGGGGTGAAGAGAGCATCCAGTCGACGCCTTCACCACTCCCCTCCCCGCAACCGCCACGCAACCGAGATCGAGCGCACCGGGCGGCCTCGAGGAGCAAAGGAAAAAGGAGCTCGCCGAAAGGCAGAAATTCCGCCTCGAGCAAGACGAAGTGAGAGCTGTATCCCACTATCGCCAGCAGCGAAACCGCCGGCGCATGGAGCGCGCCCGCGCGAACGACTTTCCCAGCGCACGCCTTAACTTCGACGACCCAGACGGAGAAATCGGGTCGCCCGAGTCCAAACCCCGACATCCCGGAAGGAAGTCGGGCTGCTGCAGATAGAGCGGCGCGCGGACACCTCCGCCACCCCCACCACCACCACCACCCGAAGTTCCTCGGGCAGGTCGACGCCAATGGCCTACCACCGCACTCGTCTCCAGCCGACAACGTTGCAGCTGCGCAGGCTGTCCTCGCTAGAATCCCCGAAACGGGAGACGGAGCAATCCTCGTCCAGCACGCCAAGGCTTTGGTAGCCAAGGCATTGGAGCAGCAACACGCCGCAGCCGACTCGCAAGGGCGACTCTATTCGCGCACATCCGCCAGTCGCGCGGCGTCGTCAGACGCGGCAAACCGCGCAATCGTCAACGCCAACAATGGCCCGCCCCCAGCACCGCGCGGCGGCCTCGTCCAACAACCGAGTCGAGCCGCGCCCCGCGCGCGTGATGGTCGCCAACGGACAGCCAGTCGACGCCCGAACTCACATCGTCAACGATCAAGAATGGCGGGCGCGCAACCGATTGAACGACCGCCACGCCGATGAAGCCCCGCGCAGAGCGTTCACCCGAATCGGCCTTCGGACCGATGATCGAGGCGAGCCGTACCTGTGGGGTTCAAAGGACCCGCGACATCGAGAAGTACGACACACACATCGACCCTACCGTCTGGATCGACTCGTACGCCATGGCAATGGGGATCCAGGGCCACTCCGAGCTACTCGCAGCACGCTACCTGCCTCTCATGATGGACGGCGTTAATCGCCACTGGTTCAACACCCTCACCGTCAACAGCATCGACTCCTGGGAAGAAGCTCGCGCCGCATTCATCCAACACTTCGCCAGCGCATACAGTGCCACAACCATAGAAGACTTGGATCGCTGCGTCCAAGGCCCACCGAGTCGACCCGCCGGTGGGTGCAACGCTGGCAGGATATGTGGACGACCTCCAGCGGCATCAGCACGGACACGGCAATCTATTGCTTTCGACGCTGTTGCCGGTACGAACCATTAAGCGCCAAGCTCCGTCGCGTCAGGGATAATATCTCAATCTCCGAACTCTTCGACATCGCCACCCGCTACGCCGACGAAGATCCTACAGTCGACTCGGACGACAGTACGGTCAACGACGCAATCGCCGCCCCGCACACACGGAGCCCCGGCGTGGCGATTACCGATTCGCCGGCCGGTCCAATAACGGCAAGCGTCGCGGAGAGGGAGGACACAACGAGCTGGTCGCCACCACCGACTACGAGGCGCGAGCCAAAATCATTCCGGCGCGACACCCGCGCACCTCGGGAGGACCGGCCCCAACCCAAGCGCTTCGACGCCCGCAGCCTCCTAGATGCACCATGCATCTATCACAGCAAGGAGGGCAAGCCCGCCAATCACACGACGGGAATTGCTACTCCCTGAAGCAAATAGAAAGAGCTCGCCGCGCCAAGGAAAACGACGGCGGCAATCAGCACAAAGACCGCGCCAAAGACCAAGATCAGCACAAGGAGGAAGGCTTCGGTCGCACGCCGGCTCGCTCCACACCTTCACCGGGGTCGGTGACCGGCGGGACAGGAAGGTCCTCGCAAGGGCTGTAGCGGTACACGCAGTCATACTTTCTGACGTGCCCCGGTGGCTCAACTGGTCCGAGCAAAGCATCACCTGAGCCGCGAAGACCACGCCCCCGCATCGAGTACCGGCGAGTGGCGCTAGTCGTCAGGCCTGGTCGCCGACTACTGGCTACAAAACCACGATGGACGGGAAGCTCCATCAACATTATGTACTACGAAACCTTCCAGCGGCTTGGCCTACCAGACTCACGACTCGAGAACACCAAGGTTACGTTCCACGGCATCGTCCCTGGGCGGAAGGCCTTCCCGATCGGCAAAGTGACGCTGCCACACCTTCGCACGCCGTGAACTACCGCACCGAGCGGATAACGTTCGAAGTGGTGAACTTCCGCAGCTCCTACCACTGCGTACTCGGCCGGCGTTCGCCCGCTTCATGGCGACCCCACACTACGCATACAACATGATGAAGATGCCAGGGCCTCGAGGCGTCATCACCGTCCACGGCGATCCGGAGATGGCGCTGGAGTGCGAGGATGACGCGCCAGCTCGCGACGCCGTCATCACCGACGAGCAAGACAACTCCGCCGAGCTCGCCAAGTACCCAGTCGACCGCAACGACCCCATCCAGAAGCCAACCGAGCTCGACTCGTCCGCAACAACCTTCAAGGCCGCAGCAGGCACTCGCCAAGTAGATCTTGTAGAAAATGATCCAAGTAGGCAAGTTACCATTGGGACGGGCCTGTCCGCCCAATAGGAAAGCGCGCTCATCAAGTTCCTCCGTGAGAATCGAGATATCTTTGCATGGAAACCGTCCGACATGCCAGGTGTCCCGAGAGAACTTGCTGAGCACAAATTACGTCGATCCCACCGCGACCCGTTAGGCAGGCAATGCGCCCTGTGGGAGAAGAACGGCGACGCGCAATGAAGAAGTAAACCGGCTACTCGCGGCTTCATCATAGAAATCAAGCACCCAAAATGGCTGGCAAACCCAGTCTAGTGCTAAAGAAAAACAAGACGTGGCGAATGTGTATCGACTACACAAGCCTCAACAGCGTGTCCCAAGGACCCATTCGTCCTACCGCGAATCGACCAGATTATCGACGCGGTCGCCGGGTCCGAGTCGCTATGCTTCCTTGACGCATACTCCGGGTACAATCAAATAAAGATGGCCAAGGAAGACCAAGAGAAGACAGCATTCATCACGCCCAGGGGCCTACTGCTACACGTCCATGACCTTCGGCCTCAAGAACGCCGGAGCAACATACCAGCGGTGCATGAACAGCTGCTTGGAAAGCCAAATCGGCCGCAATGTGCATGTGTACATCGACGACGTGGTGGTCAAATCGACTCGCAGGCCGACCTCGTCGACCTCACCGAAACATTCGCCAACTTACGGCGGTATAAGATCAAGCTCAACCCTTTGAAATGCACCTTCGGGGTTCCATCAGGACAACTGCTAGGCTACGTCGTCTCCAAGCGAGGCATCGAGCCCAACCCGGAGAAGACGTTGGCGGTCATGCGCACCAAGCAGCCGACTTGCCTAGTCGACGCGCAAAACTCGCCGGTCGAGTCGCCGCCCTCGGTCGCTTCATACCCCGGCTCGGAGACAAGGCCATGCCGCTCTACCGCTTCAAGAAGTCGAGATCATTCGGTGGACAGACGAGGCGCAGCGGGCCCCTGGAAGAACTCCGACGCTCTCTCGAACGCCCCCTATCCTCGCAGCTGCCAAAAAAACCATGCTCCTATACGTCGCGCGTCGAATCGCGCTATAAGCGCGGTCATGGTCGTCGAACGGAAGGAAGAAGGAAGGGAGCAACTGGTACAACGCCCGGTCTACTACATCAGCGAAGCCCCGATCGAGTCCAAGCAGCGGTATCCGCACTACCAAAAGTTGGTGTACGCAGTCCTCAGGGCCCAGCGGCGACCGGCCTTACTTCCACGAGCACCCCATCAAGGTAGTCGCCTCAACACCACTCGCCGACATCATCCGAAATCGCGACGCAACCGGCCGGATCGCCAAGTGGGCAGTCGAGCTCGGCGTCCATAACATCACCTACGAGTCGCGCCACGCCATCAAATCTCAGGCACTCGCCGACTTCCTCGCCGATTGGGAAGAGGCCCAGCAGCCAAGCTCCCCGCGGACCTTAAACACTGGACATTGCACTTCGACGGTTCTAAAAACCTCGAAGGGGCGGGCGGGAGTCGTCCTCACATCACCAAAGGGCGACACAGTGAAGTACGTCCTGCAACTTAGATTCGAGCCCTGCACCAACAACATGGCCGAGTACGAGGCGCTCCTACACGGCATGCGAGTCGCAAAGAGATGGGCGCAACACGGTTGCGCTGCCTCGGCGATTCCGACCTAGTCGCCAGCCCCCTCCGGCACCTGCGACGCCACCGACGCCAACATGATCGCTTACAAGCGCGCGTCGACCAAGCCGGCGCTAGCTTCGCCCACATCGTCGAATGGGTCGACAGGCGCAAGAACGAAGAAGCCGACGCGCTAGCCAGAATCGGGTCCAAGCGACTCCAACCCCTCGGGCGTCGTCCCGGACATCCTCAGCCACCCCTCGGTGCGCGCACCACGCGAGCTGGACATTGCCGAGCCACCTGCTCCCGACTCCACCTTAGTCGCACTCACCGCCGACAGCGTCGATTGGACCGAGCCATACATAAGTTACCTTGAGCGCCAGGCACTGCCAATGGATGAGGCCAAAGCACGGGCCATCGTGCGCAGATGCAAGTCCTTCACCATTATCAACAATGAGCTATACAAGCGCAGTGTCTCGGGAGTGTTCCAACGATGCGTCGCTACTACGGAAGGGCGCAACATCCTGCGCGACATCCACGCAGGGGACTGCGGCCACCACGGCGCGCGTTCAATCGTCGCCAAGGCCTTTCGTCACGGCTTCTGGCCCAACAGCCCACGAAGATGCGTCGCCCTCGTCCGTTCGTGCGCCGGATGCCAAAAGTATGCAAGCCAGTCGCACATGCCAGGGTCGGCATTGAAGACCATCCCCCTCACCTGGCCCTTCGCCGTCTGGGGCATGGACATGGTGGGCAAGTTCAAAACGGCCCCCGGCGGATACACTCACCTCCTGGTGGCGGTGGACAAGTTCACCAAGTGGGTGGAAGCAAAGCCCATAAAGAAGTGCGACGGGAAGACAGCCACAAAGTTCCTACGCGAGCTTATCTATCGGTATGGCTACCCTCACAGTATCATAACCGACAACGGCACCAACCAAAGGGGGAAATGGCTGATTTCTGCGAAGAAAAGGGCATCCGACTCGACCTCGCCTCGGTCGCCCACCCCGAGTCGAACGGCCAGCGAGAAAGGGCCAACCAGAGCATCCTTCATGGACTCAAACCGCGCCTCGTCGTGCCCCTAGAGCGCGCAGCCGGTTGCTGGGCAGAGGAGCTCTCTTCAGTACTATGGGGCATCCGCACAACGCCTAACAGGTCAACCGGCTTCACGCCTTTCTTCCTGGTGTATGGCGCCGAAGCCGTCATGCCTACGGACATCGCCTACGACTCGCCTCGGGTCGCCAACTACGCCGAACAAGACAACGAGCGAGCTCGCCAAGATGACGTCGACCTCCTCGACGAGGCCGAGACCTCACACTCTCCAGAACCGCCATTTACCAGCAAGACCTCCGTCGCTACCACAGTCGCCGTGTTCGGAGTCGCTCCTTCCAAGTCGGCGACCTGGTACTGGTTAATCCAGGACAAGAAAGGGATGCACAAGCTGTCCCCGCCCTGGAAGGACCGTTCGCCGTCAGCCGCGTACTCGGCAACGACTCCTACTACCTCATCGACGTCCGCAAGGACGACAAAGGCGAGCCACTCACCAAAGAGGTGGAGCGTCCCTGGAACGTCAACCTCCTCCGACGGTTTTATACCTAAGGACAAAAATGTAGCCCGACAATTCAGAGGTTAATAAAAGTCGCCGACCATTTCTGATCTCCAGCTTCGACTACCTCACCCTCACCCGCCAGATATTTTCATCTCTCATCCCGGTATATACCGGCCCAGTCGCCGCGATAAGCGATTAGGTACTGAGAGACCTCCGGTCGCCGCTGCTGGAAGAGCGAAGTCCATGATCGGCCAAGTAACCGAGCTAACAAGGGCATGACGGAGTGACCGGTCGCAACATCAGGTCCGGCCACCCACCACCCCTTACGCTGTCGAAAACGGCGACTGGAACCCACAGCAGGGCCGCATGCTCGGCCAGCCCCACGGGCCACGGCGACCGCCTCGTGCTACGATATACAGCACAACAATGCCCTCCTCTACCTTAGGCAGGCGACTTGCGTGGCTAAGTACTTCGACTAGGGACCCCGCAAAACGGACCCGCGGCTCGCCAAGGAAAATACGCCCGCAATGACCCCCTTTGGAGTCGCCTAGCGACTGGCTCACCGAGCCACGACGAGTGGCGCGCTACATCCGAACAGCGCAAACTACAACTCACCGCTACTCCACCCATGAGGCTGCTATTTGTACTATAATGACTACGTACTGCGACTGGGGACGCCCAGCTCGAAAAGGAAAACAGTCAAGTCAATAGCCCTCATCGGGGTCGCAAGGCGACTGGCCCGAAGGCCATGGATAGTCGGAACCAACTCCAACACATCGCCACAACAAAAAACGCGAAATTCAAAAGCAACCACCAAGTTATATTTAAGCAAAAGTTATCACTGTATTTACAACTGACACCCGCTCGCGGGAATCCAAGCTCCTTCTTACACAGGGACTCAGGCTACGAGGACGACCCGGAGCCCCCTCTACGACAGGCTCGGCGCCACCATCACCGTGACGAAACTTCGGCGTGTACAGCACGACCGGGTACGTCGACAACGAGCCGGCGGCCGCGGCATGGAAGAGGCGCTCCGCAGGGAAGTCCACCGGGCCTTGCTCCTTCTCCGCGTCTCCAGGCGCCGCTTGGCTGGGGATGTGAGTCTCCAAGTCCGCGGTCGCCAGCACTCGGTCGGCAAAGGGGCGCACCGCGTCCATCAGCCGCAGCACTTCGGCAACATCAAACTCGCCATTCTCCGAGGGGAAGCCCGCAGTAACCTCCTCCACGTCGAACCCCTCGGAGTAGTGCGCCAGCACCATGCTCAGAGCCATGGTAATACCAACGCGGCAGGAGGAACGGCGAAGCCAGTCCACAGCCGGGAATGTTGGACACGGCCTTGAAGACGGACGACGTGTCCCGCGGCATCACCTCCCGCGGACTCAGGTACTGGAGCGCGGCCAGTATCTCCCCCGCACAGGCGATGATACGCGCGGTCGCGGTCGACAGGCATTCTCGCGGGGTCGCCGTCTCCACGAAGTCGCATGTTCCTGCCATCAAAAACACAAAGGGAAAATGAGAACTCCACCCAAAAGCCAACTCGACATGCTCAGGGACTGGCCCCCGAAGCCGACTCGCCACGCTCGGGGACTGGCCCCCGAGGCCGACTCGCCACGCTCGGGGACTGGCCCCCGAGGCCAACTCGCCATGCTCGGGGACTGGCCCCCGAGGCCGACTCGCCACGCTCGGGGACTGGCCCCCGAGGCCGACTCGCCATGCTCGGGGACTGGCGGTAATAGAGACTCGACAAGGAAAAACAGCAAACCTGAGCACAGGAGCTTACCGAGAATCTGCCGCGACATCTCCCGGACGAAGGCCTCGAAGTTGGTCTTCTCGGCTTGTACCGCCAGGACGGTGCCTTCGGACGCTTCCTTTTCGCAGCCAACTCCTTGGCGTGCTGCTGCTTTAAGGCCGCAATCTCCTCCCGCAGAGACGCGGCAGCCCCACGCGCGGAGTCCCGCGCTTCAGTCGCGGCCGTCGCTTCCCCTTGTACTCGGTGATGACGTCTTCCAGTTCCCGGCCCTTCTGCTCCAGGACCTTGGTCAGATCAGCCACCTCCGCTTTCGCCTTTTTCCGGGCCTCTTCGGCCTGCGTCGCCCGGAAGTCGGCTTCGCGGTAGAAAGACTCCTTGACGAATCCTTCCCGAGCCTCGGCAAGAGCCTTCTCCTGCGCCTCTGCTGCCAAAAATAGAAAATGGTGAGAACTGAAAGCTCATCCAAGAACAGCGATACCGAAAGAGGAAGGCGAGTGGGCGCGACTTACTGCCCAGGGCAATCAACTTGCGGTTCTTTTGAGCCGCCTCTTCCACGAGCGTGGTTAATCTCTTAACCTCCGCCTGCAAAAATTCAAGAACAATGCAAAAGGTCAACAAAAGGAAACAAACAAAAGGAGACTCGACTCGCCCCTTCAGACCAAGTCGACCCTCGGGGACTGGGGGCGACTAGACTAGGAGTTCAGAAACACTCACCGCGTATGCTTCACCAAGTGCCGTATGGAGCTCGGCGAAGGTCAAGGTAGAAGGCGGCGGGTGGCGCGACCCGGTTACCTCTCCAGCCTGCGTCACCGCCTCAGTCGACGGCGCCTCGACCACCCGAGTGTCGGCGTCATCAGGTGGGACTCGGTCCCTGGCAGCCTTGGACCGGCGCTCCTTCGATGGCTCCGAGAGACCGCCCTTCTCAACGACGATATCCTCGACCTCGGACGCTTCCTGCTCCTTGGTCGACTCGGCGGCTGCCGACCCCTTCTCCACCATGGGCGAAACGGAGTCCGACCCGGTCGCTGCACTCGCCATCCCCCCATGAGCCATGCTGGGTAGAGGGAAGACCTTGGCGGTGGACTCGGCGCGGCGGGCTCCCACTTTCTCAGCTTGGCTCGCGGCGGCAGGCTCTTCCGGAGCCGACCCCGCGCCCCCAAGATCGGACGGCGATGCTTTCTTCTCTGCGGCTTTCTTCTTCGCCTCAGCCGCCTTTGTGGCCGCTGCCCCAGCCACGGCCGGTTTCACCAAGGTCTTCTTCTTGGACCTACAGGGAGGCAAGGTGAGTCGACACCCAATCCCGCCACAAGGAGAGTAAGTCTGGCGAGGAACACTTACTTCACGGTGGGGATTGCTCTAACGCCGGGGCCGGCCCGAGCTCCCGCATCAATCGCATCCTTCAGAGGACGCTGAAGCCTCATAGATCCCTCCAGGAGAGTGGGGCGCAGGCGCTTCGACAGCGGCTCGGCCCCTTCCTTGGAAGGTTCCGCCTCGCTCTCCGGACGCGAGGTCGCCTCCTCCTCAACCGCGCCCTGGGACGAGGACCCGACATTCCTCTTCGTCCCGCGCGGGAGTCTGATGAAGTCTCGCGCCTCGGAGTCCGACTCGGTGCGCTCCTCCTCATCATCGACCTCCTCCTCTTCACCTTCGGTCATTTCTGGTGGTTCCTTCCCGGCGAGGGGGGGAAGGTGGTCGGCGATTTTCTGCCAGCGCTGCATTTGAATCAAGGAAACAAGTCAGAAATGAGAAAATGAGGCCGATCCACGCGGAGCCCCTATTCTAAAATGATACCTGGGGCGCCGGGGTTTCTTCAGAATAAGGCTGCAGGCCGCCTTCGAAGGAGGTGAAAGTGGCCGTAGTGACCTTGGCGAGCGCCTTCCGGTACTCGCCCTCGTCCCACTCAGTCGCAGTCGACCGGGTGCAGTCGTTTTGCCCCCGGTACTCCCACATGGGGTGAGCCCGGCACCGCAGGGGGATTAGCCGCCGACCAAGCCAGCAGTTGTACATATCAACCGCCGTCAGGCCACTATCTTTCAGCGCCTGGATCGCTTGGCGCATCTCCTTCACCACCTCCTCCTGCTCGCGCGGCAGCGACCGGACATTAAGGCGCCGCGGGACGCTTGGCTCGGGGCTGTACCGAGGAATGCAGACCTCGCCGGGAGGAGTGTACTCCTTGGCATAAAACCGAAGCGGCGCCACAGTGACTGCGCCTTCTTGGGAAGCGCCATGTCGATGAAGCTCTCTCCGGACTTCACCTGGAAGGTGATCCCACCGTTCGGGATGAGAGCTTCGCTGTTCTTGCTGGCCCGAGTCGCCCGCCCGTGGAAGATGGACACCCACAGCGGGAAGTATGGCGGACAGCCCAAGTAGCATTCGCACAACGCCACGAACAGAGAAATCTGTTGGACGCTGTGCGGCCCGAGGTCGGAGACCTTGATGTTGTAAAAGGCCAGCAGCTGCCGGAGGAAATCAGAAGTGGGGAGAGCGAACCCGCGATCAAGGAAGCTCAGGAAGAGCACGAACTCCCCAGGCCGCGGGAGGGGCTCCACCTCGTCCGCCGGCGGAACCCGCCACCGCTCCTTGTTGAACTCGGGGATGACCCCGGACGCAACGTACGGGAGGAGAGACTCCCGCGTGACCTTCGACTTACCCCAGCCCTTCGCCGCCATGGATACGTATGAAGTTTGGAATGGAGGTGAGATGGGAACAAGATGGGAGAAGAGTGTGGAGGAGTGACGAACCCTAATCCCAGGGGTGATCCTTTATACCACCCGCACTCGCCCAGATTAAGGATGAAATCTGTTCGTTAAATCGTCCCGGAATCGCCGCCCCGCAATCAACGGTCGAGATCCGCGCCGGTTCCGGCTGAGTAGCCGTTAAACTAGCCGTTAGCGGTCACGTCAGACCCAACGGTCAAACAGCATGCAAGTGGTTCACGCCTCGGTCAACGTGAAATCTGGCCGTTGGCTCCTCCACGTGTCTTCATGGTAAATGCGTGCCGACTGGTCCACGACGACTGGCAGGCGCCGACTGTCATACGCCGACTGGCCCTCGCCGACTGGCTCACACCGATTGGCATACGCCGACTGGCTCTCACCGACTGGTTCACGCCAACTGGCTCGTGCTGATTGGCCTACGCCGACTGGCTCGTTTCGACTGCCTCTTGTTTCACGATTGCTTCCTCTATTTCAGGAGCCCGTCGCCGATTCCACTCGACCCATCGTCAAGCCTCTTCGCTCCTTGCCTCAAGCCCGCGCTAAATCCACGACGCGCTCGGGGACTACTGATGGGGATACACCCAAGGGGGTGGGTCGCCGTCCCACTCGCTGTGAAGATGAAGGCCCAGGTGGACTGCCAAGCGACTGGGCCCAAAGGCGACTGGGCTGTGATCCCAAGGAGAAGATCTGTGCGACTGGATTAGAAGATTACTTGCTAGGGGGGTTAACGAATCCCGGGTTAATAGCAACGAATATGATTTGGAGTTATCGCCATGTAACCCTAAGTCGGGGGTGTCTATATAAACCCCCGAGCTTAAACCCTAGAGGACACCTGATCTGAGATCTAATCTCTCTTTGTAAGCTCACGGCGTAGCCGCCGACTGAGCCCCCCCATTGTAATTCTCCACTGAGCAATAAGATCTAGCAGGACGTAGGCCTTTTACTCTCCGGAGGGGCTGAACCTGGGTAAAACCCTTGCGTCTCTTGCACCTCGACCCGTAGATGGCGATGTTCCCTTCCCCTCGCATCAACGAAGTGCTACCCCCCGTAGCATCTGCCGTGGCCACATCCACGACACTTGCAAGATATAGGTAGTGCTCCACCTGCTGCCTAGTTCGATCCCTTTACAAGTTTCAAAAAGAAATAGTTCGATCTCTTTTCATGTTTGTTTGCTTCCGTGTCACGTCAATCCCATATGGAGTATATAGGAGCTGGCGATAAACAGTAGAACAGAAAGGACAGGGGTAGGTCTGGTACTTGTACCCTGGTGCTTATTTTTGATTGAGGCCCATTGGTCCCACAATGACCACTAAAGCAAACTCTTTCCCTTTCTTTGCCTTTTATGTTTCTTCGCTCCTCCTTGTCCAAGGGAATATAGTGTTAATCTGTCGACTTAGGGAAAAATGACGTGAAGCAAAGTTGCTTCTTTTGTCCACTTGTAAACATGTTGGGAATTTTATTCTCAAAAACTACATGCAAGCAACCCTAGATCTCTTGGATTGGATGATGGCGGCGCTCTCGGGGCCATTCTCCCTCTTGATGGCATTGTTTCTGGAGCAGCTACCGAATGGTGGAGGTAGGAAGTGGAGTGGAGTGCTTCTACCGCGTTGACAATGGTGAGTCTCAGCGGCGTGATGCAGTGGGGCCTCGGTGACGGTCGTGGTGCGTTGTCTGTGAACATGGTGGCGTCGATGATAGTGGCTATGCGTTTCTCGGCCTTGAAGATGGACCAACGGTTGATGGCGGCGATGAATTCTTTGGCGTGGGCATGGGCGCTCGCTATGAGTCTGCTAGACAAGATGGGCACTCATGTTTCGCCTAGTAGGTGTCTTCGGGTATGCGATGTTCCTGGAGTTGATGGGCAATTTTCTTGTTTTCATGAGTCCTATTGACATGATCTTATCTTATTGTCGTGTTTGGTAGTTGTTGTGTGGTGGTTTCGGGTTTTCTCTATGTATGATCTCTTATTGGACCATTGATGAATAAATAAATAAAAACGGTCATATGCATCGATTGATGCAGACGCTGGGGCATCGCCTCCATTTAAAAAATTCAATATATAATAGGTAAAGAGATAAGAAAAATTGGAGCCCATGTTGTTTAAAGGTCGAACTATAATTCCATGATGTGCAGAGTTTATTCTTAGTTGCTTCATGGATCCAACCAACATGTCATGGTTGCGAGTATAAATAAAGTTACAAGTGTTTCTCGGAACAGAACAAAATAAAACAAAAGGCATTACAACTCAGGTTAAAGGTAATGAATGGATTAGGGCTTATTTGATTCAAAGGATTTTCAAAGGAATTGTGTAGAATTCTCATCCATAGGATATTTTATTATAGATTCTGTTTAATTTAAAGGATAGACCTTCCAAAATTCATATGAATTGCCTTCCTATACTACAATCCTATAGGATTTCTATCAAGAGGTTAGACCGCTTGGAAAAATTTATGTGTGTCTATGACAGCTATGACATGTACCCAATCTCTATAGAGATTTCATGTGTTTTTCCTGTAGTGTAATTAAATGACTTCTACAACTAATTCATGCATTTTTTTATTCTTGTAGGATTTCACACATGTGATGACATACTATTCATGTATTTTTTCCTATTTTTATGTTTTTGCCCTTATATTTTTGTCAAAAGAGTTTTTCCAACAGAGTTTGAAACAAAATCCAGTATTTGTTTTAGCTCATGACAGAATTATTAGTTCTTGAGATTACCGCCTCATGACACTCACAACTCGCGGCATACAAATCTGGACAACTGCAATTAAGCTTTCTTTCCATTGCAGTGACTTAAAAGCTAACATCCAAGGCTGCTTTGCGGCCAGAAGCAGAAGCAAAAGCGGAATCAAATCAAGCTCGAGCCTCCAGGAGAGGGTGGTAACACTATCACAAACAGTGGTGGAACTCTGAGGTAGCAATGGTGAGCCCCAGGCCGGCGGAAGGGGACAAGGCAGCTGGCCAGTGTTCGATTCCTTTGAAGGCCGCAAGCAGCCGCTGCCTCCCCTCCGGGACGCCGCGCGTGCTTGATCAAGCCCCCTCACCCGTCGTCCCTATCAAATCAATAATAATCCTCATCAGCTTCCAGTCAAGCAACGTGAATGATCGACCAGACCGGCCGGACGGTGCTCACCGCACCAATCGCCAACCTTTTAATTCATCTGGGAAACCAGCCAAGTACTACATATGTATCTCTGCAATAATGCTTCCTTTTTAGAGTCTACTACTGCGTACGGCGTACCCCCGACCTTTCTTATCAATCGATCTCCGACCAAGTATTTTTTAAACAAATCTGGATCCTGTGGTGAAACTAATTCCTCATCTATCCTCTCGATGAAACTATTTCAAAATCTAACCTTTGGGTGTGGCTCCATATGTGCTTCAACACAGATAGATGGAGCCTATGTAGTGCATGTCTGCTGTAAGAATTCCCGGCGTCATCGGCGCCACACGCACTTGTGCCAAACCTTTGGGGCCATTTTGTGCTGAAAATCTTTGGAGCCGACCTGCATAATTTCGGCTCCATCATCATTGGTGCTAAACCTAGGGCTTAGATTCTAAAATAGTTTGTCCGAGTTGACGCTAGATGATTCGTTAATTGGTTTCGCCCACAGATCAGATTTGTCAAAGGGTACTCTGCCTACCATGCATATCGGCAACTCCAGGCATGGAGACCTTTAGTTTACACACGTCGCCGAGTTGCATGTGAAAGTTCATCATGGAGCGTGGGTCGTTCACAAAGCTAGCTCCACCTCCACGTAACACCGTGATCAGGAACATCACATGGAAGTAACCAGGGCATGCATGCACGCTCGTACTAAAAGAAACGCATGGGGCCTGCATGCACTTCAGGATATAATTAGGACATGTTTAGTAACTTGTGCTAGCTGATGTGTGACATGTATGTTGGGTTAGCTTGCTAGCGGCCGGGAAACCAAGAGGAGTGGGGGCGAAAAAAAGAAGTGCTACCGCTACTAAAAAGTTCTCTCGATCGAGATGTTGGCACTGACTGTACGTGCAGATTGTGGAGAGCAGGGAGAGGACATGTTCCAAGTATTCCTGGGGATCGATGTGAGCACAGGATGGAGTTTAGCGCTGACAGGGGGAGCTCAGTGGTGGGTCTCGCTGCTCGCCTACTCTCCCACAAGTCCCATGAAAACCAACGGTACCTACATGGATCCCACATATGCCCGATATCAAAACATCCGCCGTACCAAATACCAGTAGCTAGGGATTGGTGTCTATGTCAGACTCCTCCGATGAAAAGTACAACAATAGCTGGCTAGTATAATAGGTTAAGAAAAGAAAATACATCTATGAAACGCCAAGCTGCTTTTCTTCTCCATTGAAGATTATGGGACCGAACTCGGTAGAAACCGGCCGGTGGATTACAGTAATGGCCAATGGCGGACCTAGAAACTTCTCGAAGCCTGGACAAACATGTTTAAGGCTTTAAGCTGCCCGTTTTTTATAAAAACAATCACTATAGAAAATTACACAACGCAACGTGGGCGACTACCCGGACTGGAGGGATGCTACATCCGCCTTTGGATTTCAGGGTGTCCATAACTCACTTAACCACAAAATACTTGTTGTTTCTTGGTCGATATTGATAGTTGCATGATCAAAATCTTTCCACCATTGATGATTCAAGAAGACGAGTCGGTGAACTGGTAAAAAAGTTATTTATTATCATTGAACATGGTTAATTGTTTGGTTAGCTATTTCCTATGAGACTGGAGAATATGTATTTTGTAAGTCAAACCTAATAAAGAACCATCCCAACCTCGAAATGATACTCATGCAAAGATAGAAGGATGAGAAGATCTTGATCAGACAGCTATTAATTTCACAAATAAATAGTTATTTCTATATCGACTAACTTACAATTATTCCTTTTCAATTTTGTAGAGAGAAGTATGACTTATGTCCTTTAACTTGTTGATTTGATACCCCCAACTTCAACATTGTCCATATCGACCAATCGACTATTGAAACTATATACTTTTGGCCCATCTCCCGACACAAAGAAGTCATGTGAAAATGCTTGAAGAAATAGAGATCATTCACGCTAATTGATTGACAAAATACCACCATAATGAAAATGAGGAGGGTGAGAATGAAGAAGGTATAGTGGCAAAACTGGATGTCATTTGGACCATCACATGTCACCCTTGGTAAAAAAAAAAGCATGACACAACATCAACAATAGTGCCACAACTCGGGAAATGAAGCAAAAGTGTTCACTTTCAATAGTTGAAGGGGTTTTTTTTGTCCCGCGGTGGAGTTTATTAAGAACCAAAAGTGATCAACTAGATAACTGTAAAATCCTCATTCGGGGGCGATTGTGTGCAGTGAGATAGAGATGTTCCTATCCATTATATGTATCTTGGATATGCAAAGACCAGATGTTGTGTTTGTGTCAAAAATTATGTACAAGTTAGGTTACATTAGGCCTGTGAGTTGTAATAAGTGTGGATATGTTACAAGTAGTGTTGGAGTCGGACTCTGGTAGCCTGGGCCTCCTATATAATGTGAGGGGCACCACATGTTGTAACGATAACAACTTGATAGCAGCAGGAGCGCAAGAGGAGCCGATGGTTTGTGCCGTCATCCAAGGCGGCCAAGTGTTGCAGTATCAAAGGGGAGGAGCGTCCGTAATCATGCCCCGCAGAGTAGACAAGTTCACCAAATTGCATTACAAATCCTGTTATCATCTTGGTGATGTGATTTCTTGGTCCTCAATAGATCGATTATGCGCCTACAACGGTAACACCGGATGTGAACGCTTTTGCTTGTATCACCTCGAGCAAATATGTGAGCTCAATAAAAGTGATACTTATAGAAAAAATATGGACTAGAAAAATTGAGGGTGCAAAGCATATTTTCTCAATCTGATATGAGTTCTAACATATCGATCGCTGCAAATTCTCACTCTGATTCGCGTCTTGAGTTGGCACCCTCTTTCTACCTCTCACTTGAGTTCCGAAAACGTAATATACAAACACTCGCTTTCATCCATAGCTAACAAGGGTATTAGTTGTCTCCAATCATCAGAGAGGTCAAGAAAGGGTTCACTACAAGCCACCCATTTCTTATAGCATCCACTTAAAGACCCTTGACTGGACTTGAAGTTTATTTACTATTCCCCCTGGCAAAACAAAGTTGATCCACCACCAATTAACTAGGAGGCGCAGCAAAATTCCTTCCGTGTTTACATGATGAGACCGCCAGCAGCAAGCCTATGATCATGCTCTCCAGCCGATCGGTGATCGATCGGACGCTGCTTCGACTCGTTCGATTTTGCCAGGAAATGCGCTAGAACACACACGACCTGCATTCCCTGAAACTATTCTTCACGCGAACATGTTAACATTGCAAATGCAGAGAACAGGTTAAGATCGCAAATGATGCAGCTAGTGCAACGCATGTGTGCGTTTGGTCAAAATTACGATTGGTGATAACGACTCGTCAGTCGTTTTCTCATTAACTACTCCTACAACTGATGCGTTGCTGCGTGGCTGATGCAAATATTGGGCAGCTGTTCAACAACGTGCGATGCGTAATGGCGGTGATAATTCTGCTGCAGCGTCATTTGGCGTAGCAGGAGCTGGAGAATGACGGAGACACGGAGAAAGAAAGTGAATTTAACTGCAGTTTTGCTCTGACCAAAGTGCATACATAATTACATATATGCAGTAGCTAGGCTGGACTTCCTTGGCATGCACCGATATGGCACAAAATAGTCTTTTTTCAAGTTGCAGATAAATGTACTCTTGCCTCTTGGTAACCCTTTGAAGTTTAGGAGCCGATCACCATCGTCATGCCCAAGTGGAGAGCATGTTCTGTAGTAGTACGTACGTGTTCTGGTCAAACAAATCAAGAAATAGAAAGCGGCTAATCCAAAATCTAGGGTTAACTAATGGGGGTTTAAGGTAGCGTCACGGCTCACATGGCGTGCATGCCATGAGATGAGAGGAGAAGCCAGCAAGGCGCCAAAACGGGTTGGGTGGCTAGTCAAATTTGGCCGTGTCCGTGGAATATACGAACGGAACAGACGGTCGGTGGCATGAAACAAAAACACCATATATAAGACGCCCGGAATTTTTTGAAGGACGCGGCTAGTTTTCAGTTGCTTTAGAACTAACTCAATTCTCGATTATCCAATTTCACGTGTAATTTATTTGTAACTGAGAAAAGAGATGTGTAAACACTCATATGCAATTGCAGACCATGTGTAATTCTAATATTTAAGAAAGAAAGAATCACGATGTAAATCTAACGATTCTAAAGTTGATCTACAGCAAACTTAATTCTCCATCGACCTGCCTAGTACTAGCAAAAGGGTTTTAAGAAAAAAAATCACAAGTGATACAATGGGATGGGGGACGCGGCATGTCGCAGCATCCATCATTAGTTCATTCGATCCTTCTGCCTAGTTATTAGGGGTTCCTCGTTTGTTTATGGGTTCCATGATGTTCTATTGCGGTACAACTAACTCATTGCACACGATCTAATGATAGGTTGCCCGTTGTTATATGCTCTCCACGTGAAGGATCCAGGAACACATTATTGGTGTAGTCAAAGATAGGACGATCCCTTTTTTTTGTGTGGGCGTGCGTATGTGTGCAGTTTTTATCTGTGTATGATATGTTTAAGAGTACACTGTAGTGGTAAGATCCTGTAATAAGCTAGCTTATTATGTGAGAACAGCTAATGCTGATTAACGAGTATGGTAACCGTTGGTTATTCCAGTTTCGTCCTTTGCTAGCTATATATGTGGTACAGTGATTATGCGGCAATAATTGCGGCGATCTTACGTGACTACTGGCTAGCAACGTCGTTGGTGTGTGCCGTTTGCGTGTAGCTCTCGTTACGGAATATGAGAAAAAAAAATGAGACCCCCAGGACTAGCCCTTGGCGGCATTGTATTAAGTTTCAGGAGCGCACAGAAGTGCCACGGTGCACCCGCGAGTGAGTACCGGAACTCGAACTCGAGCGGGGGGCTTCCCAGGTATCATCACCCTGGTAGCCATCTGGGCTAGGCCTCAGTTGCGTTACGGAATATGAGAAAAGGCCAGGAGAGTCTCGCGCTTGCATGTCCCTTGGCTCGCATCGGCTCAGTTTTTTTCGGTGCGTTTGGTTACCTGGCCGAACCCGCGTTTTTGCACGAACCGTTTCTCAAAGCACCCTCGGGTCAGGCCCTGGAGAAACGTCCGGTTCGGCAATTTTCAGCAAGCCACCCCGTTTCCGCAGAATTGGAGCGTCCTCGCAGAGCCACCCTGGGAGATGGCGGGAGCTCGCGCAGGACGGCGGAATCTCGGCGGGATGAATTCGGTCACCGCGCTTGAATTTTGCCACCGTGTATAGGGACTATGTCACCGGCAAATCCAAATCCACCATTTCCCCCTATTTCGAGCTCATCCACCCTTCCCGATCTAGCGACATGGTCGTCTCTTCCTCACACGCACGGTCAGCAAGGCTTGCGGCGGCGACGGCGGCTGTGGCGTCTTGATGACTTTGGTTGTGGTAAGCTTCTGCAAACCCTAGCCTTAGATCTGATCTTTTGGGTACATAAGGGGGGTCTGAACGAATCCATTGTAGGACATTCCTTCGTCGTCGGTCGAGGTTGTGGAGGTTGTCCAGGTTGCATCTGACTCTACCACGGGGACCGTTGTCGTCGTTGACTCTTCCACTGGAACGGTGGTGCTGCCTGCATCTTCGTCAGGGTCCCCTGCTTCCCCGACCTCGGTGTTGCATGTGGCTCCTTTGACTGTAAGGTCGCGCTTACTTATCTCGTTGTTTATTGATGTGCTAGTGCTTGTTCATTGATGTGGTACTGCTTAAGGATGTGGATGTGGATGTGGTACTGGTAGTGCTGATAGTTCATTGATCTGCTAGTGCTTAAGGATGTGGATGTGGATGTGGATGTGGTAGTGGTAGTTCATTGATCTGCTAGTGTTTTTCATGTAGGCGATCATACCTTTGGGCTCCCCTGATCTGCCTGCGCCTACTGTGAATGCTCGGTCATGTCTGATTGCAAGCAAACTAGTCATGGTTTGGAAACCTGAGCTATCAGAGTTTTTGCTGAACTGATTGGTTCAGCTTATTCGTAGCGGCGTCTGCTTCAACATGGGATTCAAGGAGCAACAGATGAAGAAGGTAGTCGCAGATGTTTTTGCATTCGCCGGCGTACATATCACCACTCTCCAACTCTACAACCACATCAGAAACTGGAGGACAAAGTGTAGCGTCATTATGAAGATGAAATCTGATCGCATTCTGGACTGGAGGGAAGATGGTTGCTACTTCTACGGTGGTGATGAAGAGACGGCAGACGAGTACATTCAGGTATGAAGTCTCATTGATTTCCTGCATAGATCTGAAAGTATATATGTGAATGTTGCCGCACTAACAGTTGTTCCTTTATGGATTGTAGCGCTACCGGAAGCACCGTCAGTACGTCGGCACCCCGATCACGAACTACGCTCAGATGAAGACGATCTTCACACCCCGGTTTGTGTGAAAGGCGCAGTTGTTCCAGTCTAAATTGCTGGTCAGGGCTATTGACTTCATTGCAGACAACGAAGCATAGTATGTTGTGTACCGTAAGCTGCAGCCACCGGAGAGGAGGACCTGGCTTAGGACCTGGCTCCGCAAACAGTTTCCTACTTAGTGCTTATGCTTCCTTCGTCATGGTCTGTTTATTTTGGAAGGTGATCTCGTATCCCTCCATTAGCTAGGACTTGGTACAACCTGATCCCCGGTCTGTAATGATGAACTTGTTCAAGGTGGTATATACTAATCCCTCGTGTGATGAAACTGTGATGCATCACGAAGTATTAGTTGCTTCACGTGTGATGCATCACGAAGTATTAGTTGCTTCGCGTGTGATGCATCGCCCACTAAGTAGTTGTTGTGTATTACCAACACCTTTTGTGATGAACTGAAGTTGATGTGTGCTCTCATTCAGTACTAGGTAACCTACTCTAAAGTGAAGGGGTTACCACAAGATGCAGCTATCTGCAACCAAACAGGTTGTGGACTGCACGAGCAAGGAAGAAAATACTGGAAATGGGCAACCAAACAATGGGACCTGGCTTCCCTCTCCCTCGCACAAAAGGCCGCTCAGGCTACCAAACGACCCGTATTTCATGGCATATGGCCGTTCGCGACGCGCAGGGAGGCCCATCTCGTTGGCGCAGTGGTGCAAGAAATCCATGCAGGCTACCAAACACGCCCAATATGTTTGGTCATGAACTGTTTCTATCGCATGTAGTGTAGCCAAGGGAGAACATAGAACTGTATCAGACAATCGAATTCGTGTTAAGCCCTTAAAACTCCACTTCTTAGTCCCTGCGGTCTGCTGCAGTCCTGCGGAACAAACTCATGCGCTGGCTTTTTTTTCGAAAAAGAGGCTGAAACCCCGGCGGGAATATGCATCAAGAAGATGCAGACGGCTTTAATTTAGACTTCTGCGCTGGCTAGCAGCCCGAAATGTTACACGCATGTCTTCAGTTACATACTATCAAAGTATTGGTCGTTTAGCTCAAACGATCTGAACTTTTCATGTCCTGAAGAGAAGTGAAGTCATTCTCATTGAACCAATGGCAAATATATAGATTTGTCGGTGTGATCGCACATACAGGAGCATATAAAAGCACAACATCACTGTCCAAAACTAACAAAATAGCACAACATCGACGTGGATCCAGCTTCTTGTCAGCCATAGTATTCTTTTTTGGACGCATCCTCAGGACCGGTCAAAGCACCACTTAATATGATGACGGGACTCTGAACCAATATATTACTACTCCTACATAACAGATGAATCTGTCCAATTTTCAGAAGCCTCCAGCTTAAGTGCCCTAACGTTCGATCGAGATAGCTCCCTCCTGGCTGGTCAAATTGGTTGGAGTGTTGGATGATCACTCTGCTGTTTACCCACCTTAGAGAGTTAGAGATGGAGCTAAGAGTGAGCTAGCCGTTTAGGTCCCGTGTCACTTTTTTTTTTGAGAAACACAGTACAAACGCAGGCGCTCACATACACGCGCATACACTCATCCCTATGAACGCACACACGCACACCTACCCCTATGAGCATTCCGAAAGCGGCATTGGATTGTGAAGTCGATCGCTGTCGACGGGAACGTCGCCTCCCACTGAATGAATATTCCGCCTTTATGAGACACACAGATGTCAAATCTGGGATTTGAACTCTGGTGGGCTGGGGGTACAACCACCCTCCTAACCTAGGTCCCGTGTCACTGTCCGAGCTAACACGCAACCTGCAGGAGCCATAGGCAAACTATGCATCCTCGATCGCTCGATCGATCGCGTATGTGGCACACGAAGTACAGTGTAAATTATACCTGTACCTGTTGGATCGATCGACAGGGCAGGCCACACGGGCGCGGTGTGTCCGGCGGTCGTGGGACACGACGCAATCACGTAGTTCTCCGCCGCTGCGAGGCGTAAACTAATCGGGCCGTGGAGGGTGGTGTAGCTCGACGATGAGGCACATCTTCCAAACCCCATCAGAAAACTATATATGTGTGTCTTCTGGACGAAAAAAGAAATATGCAAGGAGTGATGCGGTCACGGAAGCAAGGGCTCTAGCTCCTCCCTCGTGATGTGGACTTCACTTTGGAGGTTCTGGTGAAGGCAAAGTCCCAACTCCTTGGCAGCGCTTCTGATGCCCTTTGATTTCGAGATGTAAGACGGGCGCATTATTTTTGATGCCCTTATGATGTAGGGACTTCAGACGGAGTATAGGATTTTGATGAAAACATGCTTCATTGATATATATATGATGAGTGAATCCCACGTTTTGCCCCATGCCAGTAAATTTGTGACAGGGTTTACCCCATTTAAACTTTTCTGCAATATTTTACCCAAAGTGTTACATTGTGTTGTTATGTCGAACCTTATTTAACATGTTTTCCCCTATTTTAACCGACTAGGCACACTTGTCAAGCCATCTTGGCCAGTAACTACCGAGACAACTCGGGAGCATAAATCAGCTGGGCGTGTTCTCCCTATTCACACGACCCGAAACACTACCATGTTCGGCCCACAACTTGCTACTTTGCTGGACCCACAACCCGTCGGATCCCACTTGATTGCACCCCTTCGGTGATTTTGTCCAACCATATACACTCGGTAGTTCCCATGGAGCCATGAGGGCAAGAGATGAGAGTAGGGTGGCAAGGAGGTATTTTGCAACGTCTCACCGATGTTGATCGCTAGATTGGTGCAGTTGGTTGTTGGGGTAGGACTAGTTATGTGTCGAGCATGGAAGCGTGTCGATTCATGCGGGTACAATGGACACACCTAACCGGTTTAAGCTTTCGAGCTATAGTCATGGTCAGTGGCGGAGCTTGGGAGAAAATGCAGGGGGCGAAATGCAAAATACGAGGATTTGGGGGGGTGGGGAGTCTATTTTTTTTTCCTTCCAAGCCGCTCCCAAACAGGATTCCTTCATAGTTTGCTAAAAATTTGGGGGGCGGTCCCCCCCCCCCCCGGCTTACACTAAGCTACGCCCCTGGTCATGGTCATCAACCACATCTAACATGTCTGATCAAATTCGGAAGAAATTGATAAATAGGTTAAAACTCGACACAACGTAACAAGTTTGGGGTGAAGTGTAGAAAAAACAATAGTATCAAGTAAGAACTACCACAAATTTACAAAGAGGAGGTAGAAGGTGAAATTCACTCTTAGTTAATACATGGTTTGTGCTACATGAAATGTATGCCGTTAGATCCATGTTCTAGGTTATACTTAGTTCAGAAATGTGTATGCCATTAGATCCGTAGTTCAGAATTTGTATCACAGGAATGACATGTTAACCTGTTCTTCAAAAAGAATGACATGTTTAACGGAGTTATTCTTGACCCCCCCCAAAAAAAAAAAGCAATTCTCTAAGCATTATATTGTCTTACCCGAACAAAATAAGCATGCTATTTCAGGGTGGAAAGAGTCCCTCGGAAGGCTGAGGCGGGTGGATCTGCAACCCTATATCGACAAGGCGGTGGCTCGTCTAAACCCTTGGAAGGGGAAGTTCCTAAATCGCGCAGGTTGCATGGCTCTTGTTAAGTCCGTGCTCTCCTCCATGCCAATCTTCTTGTTGACAGCTTTAAAGGCTGACAAAGGCATCCTCAAGGCCTTTGCTAAGATCAGTCGTGGTATGCTCTGGGCCTGTAAGGAGGTTGTTAGCGGGGGGAAGTGCAAAGTCAACTGGCTTTGCCGCCCCAAGGAGCTTGGTGGCTTGGGGGTTTTAGACCTGGAGAAGTTCTCCCGGGCCCTGAGGCTTCGTTGATTATGGTACGAGTGGACGGCCCTGGAGAAACCGTGGGTGGGCTCTAAAACCCCCCCAACGACGCTACCGACCGGGACCTCTTCAATGCGGCTACTCGGGTCACCATCAGAAATGGTGCCAAGGCCTCCTTCTAGTCTTCTTCTTGGCTTCACGGCACCCCTCCAAAAGACCTAGCCCCCCTTATCTTCAAGGCTTCAAACAGGAAAAATCGTACGGTCCAAGACGCCCTCGCTGATAACAACTGGATCTCGGACATTGCGGTCGACGCGTTCTCTGTCGAACACATTGAGCAATATGCCCGTCTCTGGGAACTCCTGGCAGACATCCAGCTTCACCCGGACACGGAGGGTTCCATTACTTGGTCCTTGACCCCTAATGGTTGCTACTCTCCCAGCTCCAGCTACAAGGTCCAGTTCCTCGCCTCTTTGCCATGCCAGTTCGGGCACATCGTTTGGAAGACCTGCCCCCCCCCAAAGTGCCGTTTTTTCGTCTGGCTCGCGGTCCAGAATCGCTTATGGACCACTGACCGCTTGGCCAAACGTGGATGGCCACATCAACCTACTTGGCAGCTCTGCCGCCCCGCCCCTGAGACAACTCGACACATTCTTTTTGAGTGTCGCTTCTCCAGGCGCATCTGGATGGCCGCGGCTTCTTGGCTGTCTTGTCCAGACCTCATCAACAGCCTGGGAGAGGGAAGGCCTAAAGTCCTGGACTATTGGCTGGCCGTTTCGAAGACCACCACCTCCTCTCCTAAAGGCTTACGTTCGGCTATTACGCTTATCGCTTGGGATATCTGGAAAGAGAGGAACGAGCGGGTTTTAAACAATAATTCCTCCTTGCCGTCGGTGGTCATGCATAGGATCAGGGAAACGGGGAAAGACTGATTCTTGGCGGAGCTGCGAGCTTGGCGGATCTTTTAGGCTGATCCTTTTGTCTTGGTCGGGGGCGTTTCTCGTCCCCGTCCTCCTTTTTTTATTTTTCATGGCTCTTGCCATAACCCTGTTTGCTTCTCCTATATCAATATAAGGCAAACACTTTTTTGTTCGTTTCAAAAGAAAAGAGTGGAAAGAGTATTTGATACAGCAAATAAAACGAACTTTAGGAAAACAGAGCTTTTGGGTTTGGTTCATGGTTGGCCTCTGTCGAACATTTGGATTTGGCTGTATTGGAGGACCAGGGAGTTGACCGGCCTTTTGGACGACGCGCGTATGAATATACTGTTCTTACGTCTGGTAGCTGGCGCACGAACGGATCAAGTCACTGTTTTCGCCGCGAAACACTGGAGAATGCGGCGTACGCCAACGCCGCCGTGCTTGTCTCCTATTTTCATGGTCCACTCTACAGCAGTGTGTGGTGCCAAGTTTTGTTCGGTGAGACATGCAGACAAGAGAAATTGTTGCTGGCCTGCTGCCATACTCGACTAGTCCAGTTCAAAGTGAAGCAGCTACGGCGAAACGGCCATTCCTATTCAGGGGCGGATTTACCGTCAGGACACCCCGGCGAAACAAACACACCCCGTACGAGAGGGAGAACTAGCCCATGCGGCCCATTCTATATGTGTCCTAGTCTTTTCTGGTGTTAGGAAGCTTTCAGAAATTTTCGGTTCACGTTTTTTATTGTTTTCTTATGGTTCTTTGTTGTTTTCTGTCGGTTTTCGTTTTGTGTTTTTTCTTTTAATTTATCATTTTTTGAAAATTCTAAACAATTTTTATGTTCGAGAATTTTTAAAATTTAAACATTTTTCAACTTTAAATTTAAAATTTAAACAATTTTTCTTATTTGAACATTTTTCAAAAAATCAGTTTTTATCTTTTCACTTTCTTTGAAAATTCTGAACAACTTTTTATTTTTTTAGGAGTTTTTAAATTCAAATTTGAACAATTTTTAAGGTTTTATGTTTTTATTATTTAATTCAAATTTTGTTTAGATTTAAATTTTGAACAACTCTTGCTACGAAAAAAATAGGATCAAACTAGAGGATACAAGAATTAGAACTCAAGTGTATCGCGTCATTGACAGGAGTTGCAACCACCTGGTCTATGTTTGGGATGTTGTACAACTGTGGAAAATATGTTACTCCCTCCGATCCAAATTAATTAATTTTACTTTATCTAGATACGGATGTATGTGGTTAACAAACACATCTAGGTATATCCGTATCTAGATAAAGTGAACTCAATTAATTTTCATCGGAGGGAGTACTTATTTCGGGTAAGCTAACGAACTAAGGGCATCTCCAACCGGGCGACCCATCCCGCGCCCGCGCGTCGGATGGGTCCGGGACAAAACCGGCCCAGCGAGACCCATCCCTAAAACGGATGCCCGCGGCGTCGGAGCAGCAAACCGGCCCAAATCTTGGCGGGTTTGCGTGGCCGACGCGAAGGCTCGCTCGTCCGCCCCTTGTCCGCCCCGCCCGCGTGTCATAGGCATAAATAATATTTTTCATTAAATAGAACTCATTACAAATTTTTTAGCTACTACTTCTATCCTAAATACGTACGGGGCCGGCGGCCTCGCCGACTCCTCGCCGGCTCGCCGTCGGGGCCGTGGATTTCACTCGACGCGGCGGCTGTACGCGTGAGGATTCCACTCCCCTTCACGGGCGGGTGGCGCGTCGCGCGCGGCGTCGGCGCGCAGCGACGTCGGCGGCGCGCGGGCGGCGCGGGCCTCGGCAGCTTGGACGGAGGGCATCATCCTCCTCCTTCCGCCGCGCGCTGGACGCGCTCGCTCCGCCTCTGCGGCGGAACCATCCGCTTCCCGCATAGCTCAAGCTCTGCAGGCGGCGCGTTCCACGGCGGTGCGCTCCGGCGGACGCGTCCGGCGGCCGGGCCTCGTGGTTGTCTGCCGCGGCGCATGCGCTCTTGCCCCCGCCCAGACGCGACATCTTCCGGGGCGCGCTCGGCGGCGGCATCCGGATGAGGTCACGGGCTGCTCGCATAGCGAGCAGCTCGTTCTTCGGCCGAGGAGGTCGCCTGGCGGCGGCGGCGGCCCGCCGTGCCTCGTGCTCCTTCGTCACGCGCGTGAGGTCGGCGAGACGCTCCTCGATGGCGGCGTTGATGTTCGCCGGCGCGAGGTCCTCGCGGCGACGGGCTCCTCCGCGCGACCTCCACGGCCGCGTACCGGCCGTCCGCGGTCTCGTGCCGCCCTCCGCGGCCGCTTCCCCATCTCCGCGTCACCGGCCTTCTTTGCCGCCGCCTCGGCGGCGACGCGGAGCGCGTCGTCGCCCAGTCGCGCGCTCCTCCTCGTCCGTCCGGGAACCGGGGCGGGGAGAGCTTGGCCCATGTGGTGAAGGGTGCGCGGCATGGCGCCGGAAAAGGTGGAGGAACGGTAATGCGATGCGGGTGAGACCGCCGCCGTCTTATAGCCGGCGGTCTGGCGGGAAACTTGGGCGCGAGCGCGCGCGGGAACCTTGGTGCGCGCGGGATCTTTCCCGCGCGTTCCACCGCCCACCATGGCCGCTGCGACGAAGACGAACCACGTGGCGTCTCTTTGGGTCGCCGCGTTGGGCGCTGCGACAAACGGACACGTGGGCGTCCGCGTGTCCGGCGCGCAACGGCCCAAAGACGGCCGGCGTTCGTTTGGGTCGCCCGGTTGGAGATGCCCTAATAGGTTTCGCTCCCGCATTGAGGCGATGAATAGGGGCACCTAGCAGCGGGAGGTTCTATTCCCTACCCTTAGCGACCTATATCTGGCGCTTCACCTCAAGAAAAACTTGTTGGGTCGGGCCCAAAAACTCGCTCTTGCTAGTGAGCGCATGTCTTAGTCGGTGGTGCGAGTACATCGCTGGCTAGTTTCTTTTGCTATGGGTTTTGCTCCGTGGTTTTTTTAAAAAAGTTATAAAGATTTTGAATAAATGCTTAAATTTGAAAATGATCAAAATTTGGAAACACGTTTTGAAAAGTTCATATACGAAAAAGGTTCAATAATGAAAAATGTTCAGATTAAAAAATATTCAAAATATTAAAAGTTCATATCTGAAAAGTGTTCAAAATTTTAAAATTTCATATGTGGAAAAGTTTAAAATTTGAAAATTGTTCAAATCTAAAAAATAATCAAATTTTAAAATTATTTGAATCTAAAAATATTCAAATTTAAAATTTGTTTACATTTTTTATTAAACTCGGAAAAACTCAAAAAATGAACAAAATTCGAAACTAGCTAAAACAAGAAAAAAAAACATAAAAATGAAAGAAAAATGAGAAAACCAGCAAAAATCCGGATACTAAGGAAAAGCACACCCGGTCTGCGCTAATGGGCCGGCCCTCCCCGTGCAGTGCTTCAGCTGGCCTCGCCCATCGAGGCCGCAGTCAGCGGCGAATAGGATTTGCGCGGGCACGCCTACCTCCCGCTCATTAGCGGGAGCGACTAGGCATCGCCTGAGGGCAATTTCGGGTGGGCTGGCCCATTAATTTGTTCTCTCCGTCCAAATAAGTAAAATATTTTCTCATGTTGAGCATGAACGGAATTGTAGCTCACTGCTAGCAGAATTCACCCCACAAGCGAGTAGGACGCAAGTACGAACCCCACGGCTGACGGATTTACATATCTTTTTCCGAATCTGACAAAAATATTAAATTAAAAACATATCTAAAATAAACCGAGTTACAAAATGTTCAAATTTAAAATTTTGCTCGAGTTCAAAATTAGCTCGAATTTAAAAATTGCCCAAATTTAAATTTTGCTCGAATTTAAAAAATACTCGAATATGAAACTTGCTCAAATATGAAAAATACTCAATTTTAAAATTTGCTCGAATTTGAAAATTGCTTAAATTTAAAATTTCATCAAATTTAAAAAATTCTTAAAACAGAAAAAAAAAAGAAAAAACATAAAAAGAAAAAAAGACAAACAGACAAACCGGAAAAAAAAAAAAAAAACAAGGTAAAAGCGAAAACCAACGCAACCGAAACGAGAACCGATGAAAAAACACAAAAAAGAAAAACCATCCAGATAGACCGCGGCCCGTTCGCTCCCGCATGCGTCCGGGACGTATTAAGCCCCGCTAATGGGTGGTGAATAGGGATTGTCGATTTGCGCCCAGCAGCTACCCATTTAGTGTTAGGGGCATTAGCTTTACGATGGGCTTCGCTCCCAAAAGGCCGCAACGCGAGCTCTTCTGAGAGGCCAGGTTCTGGCTCAACGCTCATGAGTAATCACCTCTGGACTCTGGTTGATATATTTTTTATATAACCTCTGGTTTTTTCATTTGAACTTGTAGGTGACTTTATTATGAATGAAAACATGATCATCTACAATTACAGGAATAAGAAAAGACTAGAAAAATTGTCCATGCTTTGCTACGGGTTTATTCGTGTTCATGTTATTGCTCGTCACCATCCTTCAGCTTATACATGAGCTGGTTCTTCCTCTCAACCTTGGAGTTTATGGTGTAGAGCGGTTCGTCCATCGCCTACCTGTACCCTGGAATTTTACGAAATTGGATGCTTCGTCCACTGAAATTTCCTTATGTGTTGATCTTCCCATGGTTCTTGCTATGAGAAAGCGCTCATGGTCTCGTCGTGAGTCACTGCATCGTTGCATCGAACTGTTTTATCACGACTCAAGACGGCGGACCGTTTCCTCTGATCAACGTTTGTTGCGGCATTTTACACCTAGGGCATTGTCCATGCAGGCACAATTGAGCATGGGCGGATGGATTTCCGGGGGAGTCGGCATAACATCAAAATCAAGGGACTGTTGTCCTTTTTATACGTGCTTTGTTTTGTTACAAATAAATTCAATGTATATTATACTAACAATAATAAAATGTCTTGGGCATGCTTAATCATTTTTCCATTCTCTAAAAAAAATCAAGTGCTGTGACGTGTTTGATTTATTAGCTTCCGAGCTTAGCCAGGTTAAATTTCTACCAAAGGTTAAATTTCTACCAAATGTTTTGTTACAAATAGAGCGGTTCGTCCATCGCCTACCTGTACCCTGGAATTTTACGAAATTGGATGCTTCGTCCACTGAAATTTCCTTATGTGTTGATCTTCCCATGGTTCTTGCTATGAGAAAGCGCTCATGGTCTCGTCGTGAGTCACTGCATCGTTGCATCGAACTGTTTTATCACGACTCAAGACGGCGGACCGTTTCCTCTGATCAACGTTTGTTGCGGCATTTTACACCTAGGGCATTGTCCATGCAGGCACAATTGAGCATGGGCGGATGGATTTCCGGGGGAGTCGGCATAACATCAAAATCAAGGGACTGTTGTCCTTTTTATACGTGCTTTGTTTTGTTACAAATAAATTCAATGTATATTATACTAACAATAATAAAATGTCTTGGGCATGCTTAATCATTTTTCCATTCTCTAAAAAAAATCAAGTGCTGTGACGTGTTTGATTTATTAGCTTCCGAGCTTAGCCAGGTTAAATTTCTACCAAATGTTTATCATTCTCAAGGCACACCTCTTCATATTGTTTCCTACCGGCCCGAGCAAACTCTAATCGCCGGTTCCTCTACGGCTCCAGGTCACGATGTGCTTTGGTGCTAGTATTCCATCCGCTCAGATCTTTCCGCCTTTCTTCCCGCTCTGATCCTTCGATATCCTTGGAGAGGAGCACAGTTCATATCCACATCCATCCATACGTGCACCAACTCTCGTGTCAGTTAATTAGCCAACCTTACTGATAGTTCAGCCAATGTGCGGGTAAATGAACTGGTTGAAGTTTCGACAAGGAACCGAGGTGGGACTAATGACCAGAAATCCAGATATAAAAGTAATCGATACGGAAAGGAAGCGATCGGTGTTTTGTGCTCGAGAATTGGCCCGATCGGTTATTTGCTGGTGAATTGGGCCGTTTGGCTGAAGGATTATCGAACCAAAACTTCCTCGCACCCTGTGTAGCACCGTGCTCATCCAACCAAAACTCTGTCGCACCCCGTGGAAGTACCGTGGCAGGCAAGAATGTGCTCGATTGTCGCCATGACGAGCGCCATTAGCTTCTCGCGGATAGTGCTGGATCATTGCCATGCCGAGCGCCATTAGCAGTTGCCGGACCGCACCTGCGCCTCTATACTCAGATGGATTGTGGACGGCTATTGCCACTTCCATCGAATCAAATTCCACCACCAAGGAATGAGCTCCAAACTGGTCTGCCAGTTGAAGACCGGCTAGCAAAGCTGAGGCTTCCATTGCCGCCGCATCGAACGCAAATTCAGTATAATCACAACATGCAGCTATAAAGTTCCCCCAGAGTCCCTTATGATACTCCAGTTGCTCCTCTCCCTGAATCCGGGTTAACAGCTGCATCCACATTCAGTTTATACACTTCGCTTGTACTAGCTTTTGTCCATTCCCCGCGGCGCATTGTACTACCAGTGCCCTTCAGTTTGGCACGATTAGCCACCATGTCTCCGATGTTAAGTACTGACCTCTCAGTAGGAGGAACTTCTTCCTTATTCCTTTTTTTTTGAACTGGAACACCTTGCATTCCATTAATCATCGGCCACTGCACAGGATACATCATCAGGAAGATCCGCCAACCACAATGAATCATTGGTCTGGTTCTCCCGAGCACCGATACAAGCCAGCACATGAGCTGGTTTATTACATAAACGAGGACAAAGTTCTAATCGGTACTCGATAACTTGATTTCTCTAAAGAGCCTAGTGGAGAACGATGATACTCATAGGAAGAGGTAGCGAACTTGAGGCTGTCACTTGTTCCTTATTCTTAATTTGCCTCCAAATGTCACCCCACCTGGTGTACTTGAACATAACAGTTCTTCCAAAATTATTGATCCTGAAGGTCCATAACCAGTGCAGCATTAGCAAGGTCAAGTGCTCTCCAAATCTCAACAAAGATTCAAAGAAGCATGTGCTTAAGATCTTCCACATCAATCGAACAAGCTTGAACATGGGATTATTCCATTCAAGGCTTGCCACATGAAAATTAGAACTTTCCGTGCAACATTACATGACCTCTGGTTCATCATAAGGGCACCAACCAGCAACCATGTGGCCCTGATGATTAGATTTGCAGGTCAAGGGCTGCAAGAGTTGGATATCCTGGATGATTGCAATGGATGCTGTGCATGTACCATTCACTGAGCAAGCTGAAACATCACACCAAAAAACAACATATCTCAAGTGACAAGATTGGTCACAAAGTAAATAAATGGATAATCTTAAGACCTTGCAGCCTACACCAAACAAATCGGAGTACATAATAGTGATACAATCTAGTATCTCTAAACCGCCACCCACACCTCAAGGGTAACCACCCACACCCTTCAAAAAGGATCTGATCATCTGTTACATATAAGGAGCGGAACAGGAACAGGTACGGTAGCTTGTTAAATAAGACCGTCTCCTCCACAAAGCCTTAGGCCGCTACAGCAACAGCTATCTGAAATGTTCTAGTTAGTCTTGGACTTGGCTGTCTTCTTCTTGGGCTGCCTCTTGGGGATGGAGTTCTTCATGCCGAGGAAGAAGAGGAGGGCTCCAAAGAGTGCCACGTTCTACAGTTACAGGAGAGGTCAGGGGTTATTCAGCTGTCATGGAATATATCTTCATCATTCAACAGTAACTGCTAACTGGTGAATATCTCTGTCTTACCTGTGTGAATTTGATGAAGAGTTGCACGAACTCGGCCCTCTCCATGTCGTAGTTGTAGAAGTCATAGACAACAGGGGTGATGAACGCAAGGTAGAGCGCCTGGAGAGACAGAAAACATCATTAGATAGTGCAGGAGGAATTAGGGAAGCTAACCAAAATACCACATATCAGCACGGTGGAAGACAAGCAGCCTAAAACTTAATGAATCTGCTACTCTGATATTACAATGTCCACAAAAGCACAGATCAAAATACACAAAAGCATACAACAAGAGACCAGGTAGAACAAGAGCCCATCATTCAGCTGATGCCATAAGAAGACGCGTCATTACATAGGCATACAGGTGGCAGGCGAGTAGTACATATCTATCAGTTGGTAGTCTGTGGAATGATGGGGGAGAGAGATCATACTTCTTTCAGCATGGTACCAGAGGCCAAAACAAGATAACAGTAACCTAACCAATTTGCTAAAAACAACTATATGCAAGACCATTAGATACGGAACACCTTCAAAAACATATAGGCTAAGCCAAAATTTTCAGATCTCATGAATACATGGAAGAGGACTATTGAACCAAAAGTTCGATGTCCAATACACAATAGTTTCTGAAGGCAAAACACATTGGCATTTAAGAAAATCTTAGTGGACAGAAGCAATACACACATGTTTAAATTCGAATGAAAAATAAACCAACACTGTGCAGATAATTCAGTTGTTTTGTTCTCGTTTTCTGAAATAAATACTGAGCAGATAATTAACAATATTTCCATACTGTGGACTAACATATTTGTACACGTAGGATTCAAGATTATTATGTAGTCCCGCAAATTAAAATTGATCCATACTTCTAGATATGGAAAACAATTTAATTATATGCTGTAGTAACGTTGATATAGATGGAAAGGCAAAAAAGAAAGAAAATTAATCTGTATACAGTGTGGCGACAGCTCGGAACATACCAGGAGATAAGCCCCAAACTGGCTGCTAACAATGAACAGGAGGCCTCCCAGACCCTTCAGGCCAATGGTAGCAGCAATGACATGCTTCAACTGGATAGATTCAGAACAGAAAGCAAACAGATTAATGACTAACAACATTTAGGGCAGCATAAAGATACCACAAATAAAGAAAGTTCTCACCTCAACATGGGGCACCACAACTCCCAGTTGTGCAGAAATATTTTTGGTGAAACTGTTGAACTTAGGCTTAAGAGCCTTGGCAGCTGGCCCACCATCAGTTCCAAATTCATTGAACCTGCATTCAAAGCAACTTAAAATCAGCATTCATTTTAAGTATGGTCTTTTCTTCAGAACTTAATAGTTAATACATCAACATACAACATGCCATTAACTACAATCATCCTTATCAACCAGTAAATACATGCTAACCTAACAGCTTTTCATGATCTACTGGAATGTCACTCTCATCTTCAGAACTAGCTACTTGATCAAAGGGTATCCAAGCTAGTTAAAAAGACTTCAATATAGGCCCAAAACTTCAAAAATTGTTCCCCTTAAACCACTCGGTAGCAGTATAGTAGGTGGAAACAAAAGATGGTTATCAGAGCTAATCACAGGAAATCAGGGATGGTCTCCATCATATCAAATTAGTGCTGTAACTCGCTCCACAAGAGCACAAACACAATATTTTTGCATGTTTAATGTGAAGTCTCCAGGCAATTCAGCAAGCAACAGTAAAAGTGATCAGGTATCTAACATAAGAACAACATCAACGATGCCACTAGTTCAATAACTCTAGCGTGCATTGATAATGCAAATACAATGGCCAGAGTCTTCGTATTAGGCTTGAAACCACACAAACAAAAGCCGATTCGACAATTGGATGGATAAGCTGATACATCCAAGATGGCTGGTCCACATTATTTACCGCGCTAATAGAGCAATCACACTAACAATAAACTTACAGGTCTGGCCCACATCAGATCAGAAAGCGAGAATCGAGAAAAATACATCATCTGAGGATATTTTCACCCTAAATAGACAGGTCAATGACGCAATTCAGCAAACCAGGGTTAGATCAGAAGGCCCGGGAACCAAATTTCGGCCGCTTCCAATTTTTCATGGACCAGGCTGGAGCGTCTCGCCAGATCCAGGCGCTTTCACGTTCCGAAACACGACAAGCGCGCTAATAAACGCTAGATCCAAACAATACGGCCGATACAGCGCGGGATTTGGCGAACGTCGCGTCAGATCCAACGAAACTAGCCTCGAATCGACCGCGGCAAGCAAGGACGACGACAATGGGGGGTAATAGAGGAGGAGGAGGTGAGAGGAGGCGCGTACTCCTGGTAGGCGGATAGGAGGAAGACGGAGGCGAAGAGGACCCTCCCGATGAAGGACACGAACCCCATCTCGGCGGCGGCGGCGGCGAGAGGCGAGGCGACCGGCGGGATATGGTGGGGAGGTGGGGAGCCGCGCTGCTACCTTGGGAGCTCTCGGAATCTGTGATGGAGACGGCCCGTGTCGGAGCCCCACTCCGTACTTATAACGCGCCACCGTTTAGGCTCTCCCGGGATTTACCCTAGATTTCGTCGGTATTACGAACAGGGCCCTTAACTTGGTGGCTTTGAAAAACAGTTTTGTGCAGGTAATAATTTGGTTGAATTATGTTCTTTTTTTTAGGGATGGTTGAGTTATGTTCTTGTTATTGCACAAAGGGTTCAAATATTGAGATTATGTTTCTTTGCGCTGAGTCCTATGCTAATAGTACTTCCTCCTTTCTAGAAAAGAAACCCAATAACTTTTTTAAAAGTCAAACAATGTAATGTTACACCAACTTTTTAAAAAAATCAACATATTTCAGCATGCTTCTAATGATATTGGTTTTGTATTACACATATGTTAAAGCTTTTTTTTGCAAAGTTGGTTAACCTTACATTGTTTTATGTTGACAAAAATGTATACGCTCTGTTTAGGAACCGATAGAGTAGTTTCTAGTAGTAAATATTAATATATACAGCTGATTAAGGACTTGTCATACACCTATAAATTCGAAGGTAAATTTTCTCTAAGTCTATAAACAATGAATGAAATCAAGACAAACAACTTGCAATAATTTATGATTCTTTATGTCATTTTGGTGATTTTGTTGAAAGTTTGGTAGTAGTCGCATTGAAGATCCAAAGTGGATATTACCTTGTTGCTCAAAATAAATTGTAGGAGGATGTCTTTGAGTTAGTCTAACCAATGCTAATGGACTGATTGATGATGGAGTAACATTTTTTAATGCAAGCTTGTTATATCATTGGCCTTGATTTACAACCACTTTGTTGAGTTATTTCGTCTGATGATATTAATGAAGTCACCACTAGGAAATTATTCTTCTTTCCTATATTGTTGTCTCTCGGAAATGTTTCGTCTATTATGCATTAATTATCTATTTGGTATTCATGACTTGGCACACACCATATGCCTCACGTCTATCATGCCCATTCCAGCACTCACCTTTACTGTTTCTCATTGTTGAGCTAGGCGAAGCGACATACACTTTATTGCAAGATATATGTTGACAAGACGCCACAAGTAGTTTGGCGATATGCCGCCAAAGAACAACTTTTACAATGGGTTTGGTGAAGTTAGGGTGGAATATATGTGTGCCTCATAAATACATTCACGGGGGTGAGTTTTCACTGTTTCTCAGCTTGACGTGCCCTCTCCCATGATCATTTTTAAAAAGACGCAATATATGTGTGTTCTATAACAAGGTAGAGAAGTAACATATATTACAAGATTTGGAAAACTAGGACCAAATTGTCAGATTTTCATCTACAATAAGAGAAAAAAGAATTGTTCTTCCATCAACTTGAACACATTACCTTACACAATATGGACGCAAACTTGTCGAGTACTTTATTGTTATTTTCTAGACAAAATCAATCTTGCTACCAAGATGACCAGTGAGTTTTGTGAAACCAGAGGTTTATCGGCGAGAGCATGTTGAACTAGATTACTCTGGTGAAAGAGCATTGCAACAGTGGACGATTGGGTTTCTTAGGTTCTTGGCAAGAAAGAGGGCACTCGGGGGGCATCCCTGATACGGGTATGAAGGCCGAGGTGAAGCCCAATTTCAGGACTCCACCTAGCCTAATTGGCCCGCATATGAGCATAGATATAAAATACGATAAATAAGATAACTAGCTAGGTGGAGTTCTGAAATTGGGCTTCACCTCGGCCTTGATGCCAGTATCAATCCCTCTTTTGCTAAGGCGATCGGCAGTCCATAGTGTGTCCCTCTCCCATGATCATCGGTGGACCTAGCGTCTTTCAGGTCTAGATAGACATTCGAGATTGACTAGGCACTATAACTCAAGTAATTTCTTGAAGCGGTTTAGACATAAAAAGAATTGAGGCGGCTTTAATCCTAGAAGTACATGGCGAGGAGAGCCAAGAGGATCTCCGTATGCTCAGCGAGAGCATTGGCATGTTTCTGTAGCAGAGCGGCGGCCATATTCATCTCATGCAATTCACCGAACACCATGCGAGCAGGCTGGCCGAGAGGGGACCGGGAACTGTCTGCGAATGTCTACGACGATGGATCTAGGGTCGTTGACCGGCGAGGTGGGTGCGGTGTAGGCTTGCTCGGCGGGCCTGCCTTATCCAGCGGTTGGAAACGGTGTAGGCGGAGGGGGGTGGGCAAGATAGGGGTAAAATGGGGGGTTTCCCCCTCTCTTGTCGATAACAATGGCCCACGCCGCTTTCAGCTTCATCCCTAGGTGCTGAATGGCAATACGACCTTTGTTGGCCGAAAACTGACATTTAGAAGGTTGAATGTTTTACTCCAGCGCCCCAAAACCGTTTAGAGGGTTGTAAGATATGACTATGTGCTTGTTGTAGTTTGTGCAGACTTGTTGATGTTTCTAGATCTGCCGTTGCCCATGACTGCTGACTAGAGGGATGGATCCTGCTCTTAAAATAATGATGATAATTTTCCAAATTGCTAGACGACGGATTTGAACGAAAGGAAAAGAGGTGATCGCGAGCTGTGAATTCCATCAACACCCTGTACAACGCAAATTGAAGCAACGCGGGGGCTGTTCCCGCAAATACGCCGGCCGAACCATGCCGCCGGTTGCAAAGCACAGTAGTAGTACCACCGGATCTGAAAAGAAATTTCGCCGGATGCCACCCCGGTGATGCCATGCCAGCTAGAGAGAGCCTCGCTCGGAAAATTTTGAATCCGGAAGCGCGTGGAGGCGAGGCGCGGCGCGGGCGTTGGTGCCGCCGTCGTGGGGATGGGCATGGACCACCAGCGAAGCGAAGCGAACCAATGGCCACAACATCCACAGCTCAGCAGCTGACACATGGGTGGGACCCACGGGACCGGTGTAAATGCCCCGCTGCTTTTATTACTCCTACACTATACCAGCTGTCCTTTCCAGCTGCGCCGGGAGGAGTAGTTTATTTTTCAACTTTGTTGGTGCAACAAATTTGGACAACATTCCCCCTATTGACCAACGGGACTGGGATCCGGTGCCCCGACAGAGGCAGGGCACGGTGTGCCCTGAGCCTCACATCCATCGTCTATTTCCCATCCTACGTCCAGGAACGAGTCCCTACCCATCTCCCTTTTCTAGCTCCCAGGCACGGAAGGAATCGAGCGGGGAACTCGAGCGGGAAGGGGAAATTACAGTCATTTGTGACCTAAGTGTACAAGTAGATTGGCATAAGAGCATCTCCAACAGAGACGCAATAATCTGGCGCTGCAAAACCAATTTCGCGCGCGCAGCAAACACTTAGCGCGCGCTGCGCCGAAATCCTCTCCATCGGACGTGCTATTTCGCAGCGCGGGTGGTCTGCTGAAAAAACGCCCGCAGCGGACAGCGCCAGAAACACATTTTGATTTAAACTAGTTCAAGTAGAAGATCTAAAAAACATTGAAAATACATAGATAATAACATAGTTTACTCGTCGTCGTCGGAGGTTGTCTCAGTCCACATGTCGTCCCAACGAGGGTCGTTCTCGCCCCAGGTCGTGTTCGGGTTGTCGAGCCCGAACTCGGCGATGGCGCGACGGCGGCACCTGGTGGACCTACGCTGCGCCCTGAGGTCCGCGAAGAACGCCTCCGTGTTGTCGATGTCGCTGGGGAACTGCTCCCTCCACTGGCGCATCAGCTCCCCGTCACGCTCGGCGATGGCGATGCGGTGTTGCGCCTGGTGGTGGCGGCGACAGTCCTCCTCGCTGACGAGGCGCGGCGCGGGCACCAAAAACTCCGCCTCCTCCAGCGACTCGATGTCCTGGAAGTTGAGGTCGCGCCGCGGCCGCCGGAATCGCCACGCGGCCGCGTCATAGGCGTGCGCCGCCAGCTCCGGCGTGTTGAAGGTGCCGAGGGTGACGTGGAAGCCGCCGGTGCGAATCTCCGCGTAGAACGTCCCATTCAGACGTGCTCGGACGCCGCGGAAGCCCGACGATCCGCGGCGGCGCAGCGGCATCCCGGCGATGAACAAGCGGAGACGGCGGCAAGGAAGGAGAGCGACGGCGACGCGTGGCGCGGGGAAGCGGTGGGGCGAGTGAAGCGGCGGAACGTTCAGTGGCGGTTGGGTGCGCGCGCACGCAGCGCTTTATAGCACGCGAGCGAAGCGACGCGGCAAGTTTGCCCTCGGGATGCCGCGATAGCGCGCGCGGGAAAAAATTTCTTTCGCACGCGGGTTCGGCGCATCCGCTGGAGGCGCGCGGGAGGGTGCGCGCGCGGTAAAAAGCGGTTGAAACACGATGGCGAGTCGTTTCGCGTCTCTGTTGGAGATGCTCTAATTTCTATGCATTGTGATTCCAAATATTTTTTTTCAGACTGTACTAAACTGTTACTTTGCTTTTGCTGTTGCTCAACTAAACTATGTTCTGCTGTATACCCCTGTTTAGCTGAAAAATGATGTATCTAATCATTTATATGGAAACCATCGTTGTTGTGCTTCTGTTTTGCTGAACTGGTATGCTATTTAGCTGGACTGAACTGGTCAAAATATGTATCATCTGCTTTTGTTTACGACGCATACAAGATGTTGTTTAGCTGGACTGATCTGTTGTTTAGCTGAAAATCTAAGCGGCAGTTAACTCAATCGCTGTGTCCGTGCGAGCAGTACTGTGCCTGGGCCGTTAAGTCATTCCTGAGCGTTGGATGGAAAATAGATGATGGATGTGAGGCCTCAGGGCACGCTGTGCCCTGCCTCTGTCAGGGCACCGGATCCCAGTGGTGACGAACGGTACCAAGATCGCCTTTGCTGTTGATTTTTGAGACGTGCAGCTATCAGACAACTTACTTATCCGACGGGAGTTAGTGGCTGGCTGGTGTCGAAACGTATCTAACTAGCCTTGCTGTTATTGTGTTAAACAAACACAAACACGGCTACAGACTTTGACCGGATAGCAGACGAACGGTACATCCACGAAAGACACGACAAAGTTCGGTGGAGCTTACAAGACTAGAAGAAACTTTGAACTCATCCTGCTCAACTTACTCGAAGATTCTGGAGGTTGAATCCTCCACGATACTAGGAATCCTCGTGATGCCCGATTGTAAAAAGGAAAATCAGTGTAAAGCGTCTCCAGCGTCTCGCGTCCGGCGATTTAGGCGGACAAAGCGTTCAGCGCGTCCCCAAGCCATTTTCTGCGACCGTGTCGCCGAGCCGTCCGTCCACGAGGGGCACGGAGACCGGACACAAAGCGAGGCGAACCGCGGGCCCGGCGCGGCCGCAACGAGCTAAACACGTCGCCTACCTTTGGTCAAGCGACGTTAATGGCGTCCTGTTTTCCCGAGGCGACGCAGGCGCGTCTCGTCGTGCATGGCCGCGTGGCCGTCGCGCCGGAGTTATTGCGTGCAACCACCGCTTGGCCCATTTTTAAGACGCCCTCCATTATCGCCGCTCATCATAATCCTTCTCGTCGCCGCCGCCTCCCTTCCCGAGATCCTCTCCCCGCCGCTCAAAAAATGTCGAGCTCGTCCTCCCGCAAGATCGCCGCGGCGAAGCCGGACGCGGCAGCCTCACGTGGCGGAGGCGTGGGCGGTACCACGCCGTATCCAGTCCCCGGACATGCGCAACGGCGGCGGGCGGAAGATGGCCGTGAACGGCATTGGCGTTCCGCCGCCGCGGAAGCCGAAGACGGACCAATGGAGGGACGCCATCAAGGCCGTCGGGCTCAACCGACCGCCGAGGAGCGGTTGGATCCGCGTGGGCGGTCAACGACAACGCTTGGTGGACGACGTACTTCCAGGCGAAGTACGACGTCGAGATGCATGATACGTCTCCAACGTATCGATAATTTCTTATGTTCCATGCTACTTTATTGATGATACCTACATGTTTTATGCACATTATATGTCATTATTACGCATTTTGGAACTAACCTATTAACAAGATGCCGAAGTGCCAGTTTCTGTTCTTGTTTTTGGTTTCAGAAATCCTAGTAACGAAATATTCTCGGAATTGGACGAAATCAACGCCCGAGTTCCTATTTTGCCCGGAAGCATCCAGAACACCCGAGAGCGCCGGAGGGCCTGTGGGCCCAGGATGACATGGTGGCGCGGCCCGAGCCCTGGCGCGCCACCTATGGTGTGGTTGCCCCTTTGACCCTCTGCGCCGCCTCTTCGCCTATTTAAAGCCCCTCGAAAACCCTTACGAGAGGAAGCCACGATACGAGAAAAGTTCCAGAGCCGCCGTCATCGCGAAGCCAAGATGCGGGGGACAGGAGTCTCTGCTCCGGCACCTGCCGGACGGGGAAGTGCCCGGAAGGCTCCTCCATCGACACCATTGCCATCTCCACCGCCATCTTCATCACCGCTGCTTGCTCCCATGAGGAGGAGTAGTTCTCCATCGAGGCTCGGGGCTGTACCGGTAGCTATGTGGTTCATCTCTCTCCTATGTAGTTCAATACAATAATCTCATGAGCTGCCTTACATGATTGAGATTCATATGATGATGCTTGTAATCTAGATGTCATTATGCTAGTCAAGTGGGTTTTACTTATGTGATCTCCGGAGACTCCTTGTCCCACGTGTGTAAAGGTGACAGTGTGTGCACCGTGTGGGTCTCTTAGGCTATATTTCACGAAGTACTTATTCACTGTTGAAGAGCGTAGTGAAGTGCTTATTTATATCTCTTTATGATTGCAATGTGCATCGTATCACAATTTATCTATGTGCTACTCTAGTGATGTGTTATTAAAGTAGTTTTATTCCTCCTGCATGTGTGCAAAGGTGACAGTGCGTGCACCGTGTTAGTACTTGGTTTATGCTATGATCATGATCTCTTGTAGATTGCGAAGTTAACTATTGCTATGATAATATTGATGTGATCTATTCCTCCTACATATGCATGAAGGTGACAGTGTGCATGCTATGCTAGTACTTGGTTTAGTCTTTTGATCTATCTTACACTATAAGGTTACTTAAACATGAGCATTATTGTGGAGCTTGTTAACTCCGGCATTGAGGGTTCGTGTAATCCTACGCAATGTGTTCATCATCCAACAAAAGTGTAGAGTATGCATTTATCTATTCATTTATGTGATCAATGTTGAGAGTGTCCACTAGTGAAAGTGTAATCCCTAGGCCTTGTTCCTAAATACTACGCGTTACTACGCTTGTTTACTATTTCACCGTTACTACTCTGTGCAATACTACCACCATCAACTACACGCCAAGCTATTTTCTGGCACCATTGCTACTGTTCATATATATTCATACCACGTATTTCACTATCTCTTCGCCGAACTAGTGCACCTATTAGGTGTGTTGGGGACACAAGAGACTTCTTGCTTTGTGGTTGCAGGGTTGCATGAGAGGGATATCTTTGACCTCTTCCTCCCTGAGTTCGATAAACCTTGGGTGATCTACTTAAGGGAAAACTTGCTGCTGTTCTACAAACCTCTGCACTTGGAGGCCCAACACTGTCTACAGGAAAGGAGGGGGAACGTAGACATCAATGCACAGCACCGACAACCTCGTCGGCGGCCCCAACAGCTGGAACAGGGAAGGCCGCACCCTGTTAGGGCGTTCGGGCGCACCTCGAGAACGTCATCCGCGGCCTCCGCAGGCGCTCAAGGCTGGAGATGCCGTCGTCGCCGCCGCGTCTCCTCAATGGCAGCCGAGGAGGACGACGTACTCGTCCTCCTCGCACTCTTCTTCCTCGGACCGGCGCGATCGACGCCGTCCTCGTCGTACCGGTCGGCGCCTACACCGTCCCAAACGGGAGGTCAAGGAGGAGCCGGCGACGCCCGTCAACACGAGGCGTGGCGGTAGCGGCAGCGGGCGGCAGCAAGGGAGGCGGCGGCCTCCTCATCCCGAAGCGGAGGTGAAGGAGGAGCGGAGGAAGCGTGAGCGGCCGGCGGAGTACGAGCGGCAGCAGCGGCTTATCGCCAGCGCGACGACGACTGCCGAGGGCTGCGGGCGGCGTTCTTGGCGTCCATGGACGACAAGGACGCCTGGAGGGGCGACCTGGACGCGGCGATCGCCATGTCCATCCGCGACTCCGGCAAGCCGCTGGTGGACCTCACCGACGACGGCGAGGACCAAGCGGCTTGGTGAAGGACGAGCCGTGGGCGAGCCCGTCGACGAGCGCGTCAAGCAGGAGGTCGTCACCGACGAGATGTACAACTTCCAGCAGTACTACGACGCCTCCGGCCGCCGCAAGTGGTTCTAGATTAGGTTTAGTTTTAAAGTTAGTCAAATTTCGTTCGAATCTATGTAAGTTTGGACGAATCTAATCGAATCTAGTTAAGTTTAAAATTTGCGAAATTTTGTTTGGGGGACGCGGCGGGGCGACGTCCCAAACGGACGAGCACACGTCCCCCAACGCTCAATCCGGCGCGGTTTGGGGGACGGTTTGGGGGACGCGGCTGGAGATGCTCTAAGAGAGCATTATTGTTTTATATCGAGTAAACAGCCTGGTCCTGATTTACAAGATCGCACATAATGTCTGGTAACTGATTCAGCCAGATGCATCTTCCAGCAGATCTTGCCATCTTAGTAAGTGGCTAAGTGCATCAGCCGCCCCGCAGGGAAAAAAAAATAGCAAGGGGATCAGCCACCATGTTGCTCTATCTTCTTGTTTGATTTAGACGATGGTCGCAAGCCACACATTGCTTTGATCTGTAAACATAGACAGACCGAATAGCAGAAACCACAACAGCGCGATCCATCTCCAGAATGACTCTCGTGTGCCCTAGACTGTTGGCCAGACCGAAGAGCATAAACCACAACCCGAGCTCTTTACTTTGTGATAACTTTTCTGTCTGAAGTTATATATCTTGCTATCACATGTTTGTTTGTCTTACTTAGCATAAGTTGTTGTTGAACATAGGTGAACCCTACTTATGTAGGTATTGTGCTTGCCAATTAAATATTAGTTTTATTTCGTATTTGTCCAATCCATAATCGTAAAAAATTTAAACCGCCTGTTCACTCCCTCTAGGCAGCATCGTGTCCTTTCAGCCTGTGCATCAACTCAACGGTGACCCGGAACTTCCAGACGTTCTTCATGTAGCTCACCAACTGCTTCGCAGTGACGGAGATCACGAAGAGGAACACACCGTCAGCCACGAGGCGAACCCGTGATAGGCCCCGAGCTTTACGCATATTGACGATGATCGGGGCACGCTCGTCTTCTATACATTCATTGTCCATCGGTTGCTTCCCAGCAAGCCTCCACGACGTGCTTGCAGCGTCAGGCCTTCTGCTGCCCAAGATGGTGATCGGGCCATGGCCATGAACAACAGCATCAATAGGTGCAGCCTGCACAAAACCTCTCTTCCCACCATGCGCCTTCATCAACTCATAGTGGCTCTCCATGCCTTGGTAGGTGTCGAACGGAATTGAGGGAAACAACGAAATGATTTGGTGGAGGACAATGCCATTGTTACTATATGTTGTGTTTGTCGGGATCTGATGGATAGAGAATACTATGTTATGGTGATTATCAATCTATTGTTTATGTGTTGTTTATGATCTTGCATGCTCTTCGTTATTAGTAGAGGCTCTGGCCAAGTTTTTGCTCTTAACTCCAAGAGGGAGTATTTATGCTCGATAGTGGGTTCATGCCTTCATTGACACGGGGACAGTGACAAAAGTTCTAAGGTTGTGATGTGCTGTTGCCACTAGGGATAAAACATTGATTCTATGTCTAAGGATGTAGTTGTCGATTACATTACGCACCATACTTAATGCAATTGTCTGTTGCTTTGCAACTTAATACTGAATGGGGTTCGGATGATAACCTGAAGGTGGACTTTTTAGGCATAGATGCGGTTGGATGGCGGTCTATGTACTTTGTCGTAATGCCCGATTAAATCTCACTATATTTATCATATCATGTACATGCATTGTTATGCCCTTCTCTATTTGTCAATTGCCCGACTGTAATTTGTTCACCCAACATGCTTTTATCTTATGGGAGAGACACCTCTAGTGAACTGTGGACCCGGTCCTATTCTTTACATCGCATACAATCTACTGCAATACTTGTTTCTTGTTTTCTTGCAAACAATCATCTTCCACACAATACGGTTAATCCTTTGTTACACAAGCCGGTGAGATTGACAACCTCACTTTTCGTTGGGGCAAAGTACTTTGGTTTTGTTGTGCATTCCACGTTGGCGCCGGAATCCTGTTGTTGCGCCGCATCACATTTCGCCACCATCAACCTTCAACGTGCTTCTTGGCTCCTCCGGTTCGATTAAACCTTGGTTTCTTTCTGAGGGAAAACTTGCCACTGTGCGCATCATACCTTCCTCTTGGGGTTCCCAACGGACGTGTACATCTACGCGCATCAGATCTCTATAAAAATGCTTGTAGATATTATATTTCCTAGATTTGGAGTACCTAGATATATTATGACTGATTGAGGTTCTCATTTTATTCATGGTGGTTTTAGAAAAACTCTTGCCAAATATGGTATTAATCATAGAATTGCTTCAGCTTATCATCCTCAAACTAGTGGGCAAGTAGAATTATCAAATAGAGAAATTAAAGCTATCTTGGGAAAGACTGTTAATAAATCTAGAAAGAATTGGGGTAGTAAGTTAAAGGAAGCACTTGTGGGCTTATAGAACTGCTTATAAAAATCCTATGGGAATGTCTCCTTATAAAATGGTTTATGGAAAAGCTTGTCATTTACCTTTAGAACTAGAGCACAAAGCTTATTGGGCTGTAAGAGAACTTAATAAAGATTTTAAACTTGCCGGTAAGAAGAGGTTGCTACAATTGAGTTCTTTAGATGAATGGAGAAGTGAAGCTTATGAAAATGCTAAACTTTTTAAGGAGAAAGTTAAGAAGTGGCATGATAGAAGAATTATTAAAAGAGAATTTAATGTTGGAGATAAAGTCCTATTGTATCGGTCTCGTCTCAGATTTTTTGCAGGGATATTACTCTCAAAATGGGAAGGACCATATGTTATTGAGGAAGTATACCGTTTAGGAGCAATAAAAATTAGCTCTTTGGAAGGTAACGCCACACAAGTAGTGAATGGGCAAAGACTCAAGCATTATATTTCTGGAGATTCTTATAATGAAGATATTGATATTATCCAAGTGATAACTCCGGAAGCTTTCATCAAAGATCAAATTGACAGTTCTGCAGAGTCCGACTTTGAATAGGTAACAGTTTTAGTAATAAAAAGTCCGCGTTTAGCTTTCCGAACAATATTTCTGCTGTTTTTGGAAAATATGAAAAATTACGGGATCGAAACGGAGTGGAAGAGACGCGCGAGGGCCCGTCACCATAGGCGGCGCGGGCCCCACCGGCCGCGCCGCCTATGGGGACAGCCCTCGCGTCCGTTTCCACTCGTTTCGGCGGAACCTTCCTTTTGTCGTAAAAATATTTGCTATATAATCCCCGGACCTGGAGGTCCGTATATCGTTTTCTCGTCGTGTTTTGTTTCGAGCTGTTTTCTGCGATTTGTTTTGATCTAGAAGCCCTATGGTCTCCAACAACAAAGACAATGAGCCTTGGAAGGAAGAGATGGATGAAAGGATCAATAAGGAGAAGAAGAAGATAGCATCGCCAAAAGGAGAGTGGGAAACTATGGAGAGTAAGCCAATCTTGGTGGGATCGGTTAACAGGCGTTCTTTTTCTCATAACTTGCGGGGAGTTCTTCCGCCTGCTCTGGACCTCGACTCTTTCCCTTGTGTGGAGGAAGCAATACGGGTTGTGATGAGTTTTGTGATCAATATCGTGCTCTAAGAACGGAAGTGGAGATACTTCGGGAGGAGAACCGACTTCGCGAGAATGCTGGAATATTACTCAATTCCCAAGCACAAGGCCGCCACCGCCACATTCAGATAACAATGAGTCTCTTCAAGTTTTGGTGCAGAATTGCAAAATGAGAAGAAGCTGAAGGAGATCCTTAAGAAGCGCGAGAAGAATCCACCATCACCACCGAAGGAGTAATCCATCATCGGTATTGGCATCCCCTTGGTTTGTTCCAAGCTTGGGGGAGTGCCGCGGTATCACATCATCACTACCTTTATCTTTTACTATCAAGTAGTGTCATATCATGAGTAGGGAAGTTATCATATGGAATAGTTTGCAATGTGGAAGTATCTCTCTTAATTGGTTATCTATGTATCCGTTGGTGTGAGGTGTCGTTATGGAATATTAATGAGAAGTCTTGTCATTTACTTTTTGCACACCTTATTTTAGTTTGCAATCTCTATTATATGATCACTCTTGACATTAGTATTGATATCACTTTGGGAGCATCAAGTAAATCTATTTGGTTTTGGCAAACTTAGCATTGGTCAATAGCAACAACATCTTGATGTTTAAATAGAAGAGAGAAATACATGTAGATATATTACTCTATTATCTTTATGCTAATGAGTTTAGTATTCTGAAGTTAAAATTGCTTGTGCTTATGAGAAAGATGCATGATTGTTTCTATCACATGTATATTTGTTTGTTTCCTTCAACCTTTATGCTTGCTATCAAACCTTGCTAGCCAAAGACCTGTATTGAGAGGGAATGCTTCTCATACATCCATAACCTTAGACCAAACCCATGCCATTTGTGTCCACCATATCTACCTACTATGTGGTATTTTGCGCCACTCCAAGTAAATACTTCATGTGCTACCTTTAAATAATTCAAACTATATTATCTTTATTTGTGTCAATGTTTTATAGCTCATGAGGAAGTATGTGGTGTTTTATCTTTCAATCTTGTTGGGCGAACTTTCACCAATTTACTAGTGGCACATCCGCTTATCCAATAATTTTGCAATAAGAGCTGGCAACGGGTTCCCAGCCCCAATTAATAACTTTCATTAATAATTCTCTTCACATGTTTTGCCCTGATTTATCAGTAAGCAACTTAATTTTGCAATAGACACTCCTTCATGGTATGTGAATGTTGGAAGGCACCCGAGGATTCGGTTAGCCATGGATTGAGAAAGCCAAGGTTGGGGGAGTGTCATCCATAATAAAACTAAAATACATGTGTAAACAAAAGAGAAGGGGGATGATCTACCTTGCTGGTAGAGATGCCGTCCCTCATGGGAGCCGCTCTTGGAAGGTTCGTTTGGCAAGGGGGTTAGAGTGCCCGCTACCATTCGATGACAACAACAAACACCACCCAAAATCTTACTTTTATGCTCTTTATATGATTTCAAAACTTGAAAAGCTCTAGCACATGATTTAATCCCTGCTTCCCTCTGCGAAGGGCCTATCTTTTACTTTTATGTTGAGTCAGTAAACCTATTTCCCTCTATCTCAAGCAAGCAATTGAGTTGTTGTGAACCAACCATTTATGCTATGATTCAGTTAATCATGTCTTTTATACTTTCTTGTTTAGTACTGATACGCGCGAAGCACACGTCCGTTGGGAACCCCAAGTGGAAGGTATGATGCGTATAAAAGCAAGTTTCCCTTAGTATGAAACCAAGGTTATCGAACCAGTAGGAGCCAAGAAGCACGTGAAGGTTGTTGGTGGAGGAGTGTAGTGCGGCGCAACACCAGTGAAACCGGCGCCAACGTGGAACCTGCACAACACAATCAAAGTACTTTGCCCCAACGTAACAGTGAGGTTGTCAATCTCACCGGCTTGCTGAAAACAAAGGATTAACCGTATCGAGTGGAAGATGGTGGTTGTTTGCAAAGAACAGTAAAAACAGTAGAATGTATATGTAAAAGAATGGACCGGGGTCCACAGTTCACTAGTGGTGTCTCTCCAATAAGATAACTAGCATGCTGGGTGAACAGGTGAGCAATTGAAAAATAAAAATTCAATACATATCAACGATGATTACTATGTGATTTAATCAGGGCATTACGACAAAGTACATAGACCGCTATCCAGCATGCATCTATGCCTAAATAATCCACCTTCAGGTTATCATCCGAACCCCTTCCAGTATTAAGTTGCGAACAACAGATAATTGCATTAAGTATGGCGCGTAATGTAATCAACACAAATATCCTTAGACAAAGCATCAATGTTTTATCCCTAGTAGCAACAGCACATCCACAACCTTAGAACCTACGTCACGATCCCAGATTTAATGGAGGCATGAACCCACTATCGAGCATAATTACTCCCTCTTGGAGTTACAAGTATCAACTTGGCCAGAGCCTCTACTAGCAACGGAGAGCATGCAAGAACATAAACAACACATATATGATAGATTGATAATCAACTTAACATAATATTCTATATTTATCGGATCTCACCAAACACAACATGTAGCATTACAAATAGATGATCTTGATCATGTTAGGCAGCTCACAAGATCTAATACAATGAAAGCACAAGCGGAGAAGACAACCATCTAGCTACCGCTATGGACCCATAGTCCAAGGGTGAACTACTCACGCATCAATCCGGAGGCGGGCATGATGATGTAGAGCCCCTCCTGTGATGATTCCCCTCTCCGGGCAGGTGCCGGAGGCGATCTCCTGAATCCCCCGAGATGGGATTGCGGCGGCGCCTCTCGGTAATGTTTTCGTATCGTGGCTCTCGGTGGGGGTTTCGCGACGAGGGCTTTAAGTAGGCGGAAGGGTAGGTCAAAGGGCAGCACGAGGGCCCCACACCACGGGCGGCGCGGCCCCACCCTGGCCGCGCGGCCTGGTGTGGCGGCGCCTCGTCGCCCACCGTTATCCTTTCGGTCTTCGGAAGCTTCGTGCAAAAATAGGACCCAGGCGTTGATTTCGTCCAATTCCGATAATATTTCCTTACTAGGATTTCTAAAACCAAAAACAGCAAAAAGCAACTGGCACTTCGGCATCTTGTTAATAGGTTAGTGCCGGAAAATGTAAAATAACGCTGTAAAGTATGTATAAAACATTCAAGTATTGTAATAAAAGTAGCATGGAACATAAGAAATTATAGATACGTTTGAGACGTATCAAGTACAAATTTTATCTGAATGAATATGACTTTGAAAGTTATCAATAATTATGAGGAGATTGTTATGATTGAGAATGAAAGCCCTGCTATATAAATTCTAATATGAAAGCCTTGCTTATAAGATAAGAGCAATCCGTTAGTAGTTCTCTGACCAAGAACAAAGTTTGCCATAACCATTTATGATTTCCTATGCACCTTTACTTGTGATTTATCTTTACTTATTTCAAGTTGAGTTATATGAAGAGAATGTGTATTAGAATATCTTGTGTGAATCAATATGATGCTTCTTGTCCGTATTTTATTTCGACTCTTCACTCCATAAACATGTGGTCTTGTTTATCGAGCTCAGTTTCGCTTGGGGACAAGCGAGGTCTAAGCTTGGGGGTTGATACATCCATTTTGCATCACTATTTTATATCATAATTTGCTGTTATTCATTGATATATTTCATATTTAGAGATGATACTTATGTTATTTCATCTATTTTGCATGTTTCGTGATCATTGGAGAATTATTCACCGGAGTCGGGATTCTGCTGGAAAAAGCACCGTCAGGACACCATATTTACGAAGATCAACAATTGACGATTTATACGGAAAATCCTATTTTTCCAGAAGACGAAGGAGCCAAAGGAGGAGCGGGAGGAGCCACCATGGCCCCCATAGGCGGCGGGCCCAGGCCTGGCCGCGCGCCTTGTGGGGAGGGGGCCACGGCCCCCTCTGGCCGCCTCTCCTTCGCGTACTTCTTCGCCCCGAAAACCTAAGACCTGGAGAGTTATGGAGAATTGAGCCGCTCTGCGGGGCGGAAAAACACCAGAGAGAAAAGAGCTCTCCGGCGGGCAGGAATCCGCCGGGAAATTCCTCCCGGAGGGGAAATCGACGCCATCGCCATCGTCATCGAGCTGGACATCATCTCCATCATCATCGTCATCATCTTCACCATCTACACCGCCATCACCACCGCTGCATCTCGTCACCGCTGTAACGATTTGGGTTGGATCTTGATTGTTTGATAGGGAAACTCTCCCGGTGTTGATTACTACTTGTTATTGATGCTATTGAGTGAAACCTTTGAACCAAGGTTTATGTTCAGATTGTTATTCATCATCATATCACCTCTGATCATGTTCCATATGATGTCTCGTGAGTAGTTCGTTTAGTTCTTGAGGACATGGGTGAAGTCTAAATGTTAGTAGTGAATTATTGTTGAGTAGTATTCAATGTTATGATATTTAAGTTGTGGTGTTACTCTTCTAGTGGTGTCATGTGAACGTCGACTACATGATACTTCACCTTTATGGGCCTAGGGAGTGCATCTTGTATTCGTTTGCTAATTATGGGGTTGCCGGAGTGAGAAACCTAAACCCCCGTTAGTATATCTACGGGAGGGATAGCAGGATCTCGAGTTTAAGGTTGTGGTTAGATTTATCTTAATTACTTTCTTGTATTTGCGGATGCTTGCAAGGGGTATAATCACAAGTATGTATTAGTCCTAGGAAGGGTGGTGCATTAGCATAGGTTCACCCACACAACACTTATCAAAACAATGAAGATTAATCAGCCGTATGAAGCGAAAGCACTAGACTAAAATCCCCGTGTGTCCTCAAGAACGTTTGGTCATTATAAGTAAACAAACCGGCTTGTCCTTTGTGCTAAAAGGATTGGGCCACTCGCTGCAATTATTTCTCTCGCATTTTATTTACTTGTACTTTATTTATCTGCAATATCAAAACCCCCTGAATACTTGTCTGTGAGCATTTACAGTGAATCCTTCATCGAAACGGCTTGTCAACACCTTTTGCTCCTCGTTGGGTTCGACACTCTTATTTATCGAAAGTACTACGATACACCCCCTATACTTGTGGGTCATCACGCCTCCCTATTCGCCCCAATCAAACGGGGTTGCCGAGAGGAAAAATCGCACGCTGACTGACTTGGTGAATTCCATGTTAGCCACACTGGTTTATCAAAGGCATGGTGGGGGAAGATTTGTTGACTTCATTTCATGTCTTGAATAGAGTTCCTAACAAGAATAAAGATAAAACCCCTTACGAGGAGTGGTCTGGGAGAAAACCATCACTTTCGTATTTGCGCACATGGGGATGTTTGGCGAAAGTCAATATTCCAATTACTAAGGAGCGCAAACTCGGACCAAAGACAATGGATTGTCTCTTTCTAGGTTATGCTCCGCGGAGTGTAGGCTATAGATTTTTAGTAGTTCAATCTGAAGTACCTGATATGCATGTTGATACTATTATGGAATCTCGTGATGCAACATTCTTTGAGAATATGTTTCCTATGAAAGATATGCATAGCATTGCTAGAATTTCTCCTGAGATAGTTCCTGAATCTAGTACATCTAATGAGTATTTTGAACAATCACATGAGATTGTTATTGAGAAGGATGACAATGAAGCTCCTAAACGGAGCAAGAGACGGAGGATTGAAAAATCCTTTGGTGATGATTTCATTGTGTACCTTGTGGATGATACTCCCACGTCCATTGCAGAGGCATATGCATCTCCAGATGCAGATGACTGGAAAGAAGCTGTCCATAATGAGATGGACTCGATTCTTTCTAATGGAACTTGGGAGCTATCAGAACGACCCCATGGATGCAAGCGTGGGCTGCAAATGGGTGTTCAAGAAGAAGCTAAGAACTGATGGTACTATTGAGAAGTACAAGGCGCGGCTTGTAGCGAAAGGCTACACACAGAGAGAAGGCGAAGATTACTTTGACACCTATTCACCTATCGCTAGAATTACCACCATTCGAGTACTACTATCCATGGCTGCCTCCTGTGGTCTTATCGTTCATCAAATGGACGTAAAGACAGCTTTTCTTAATGGAGAGTTGGAAGAGGAAATCTATATGGATCAGCCTGATGGGTTTGTAGTAAAAGGTGAAGAAAGAAAGGTGTGCAAGTTGCTAAAATCTTTATATGGCCTAAAACAAGCACCTAAGCAATGGCATGAGAAGTTTGACAGAACTTTAACTTCTGTAGGCTTTGTTGTCAATGAGGCTGACAAGTGCGTTTACTATCACCATGGTGGGGGCGAAGGTGTTATATTATATTTGTATGTGGATGATATTTTGATCTTTGGTACAAACATGAAAGTAATACACGAGGTCAAGTCTTTATTGTCAAAGAGCTTTGATATGAAAGATCTGGGAGAAGCTGATGTGATTTTGAACATCAAGCTGATTAAGAACGAGAGTGGGATTACTCTAACGCAATCCCATTATGTTGAGAAGATCTTGAGCCGGTTCGGCTATATTGATAGCAAGTCTTCTCCAATACCTTATGATCCCAGTGTGACACTACGCAAGAACCGGAGGATTGCCATAGATCAATTGAGATATTCTCAGATCGTTGGCTCACTCATGTACTTAGCGCGCGACTAGACCCGACATCTCTTTTCTGTTAGCAAGTTGAGTAGGTTCATGTCAAACCGGGTACTGATCATTGGCATGCACTTGATAGGGTCATGCGCTACCTATGTGGTACAATGAGTTATGGGATTCACTATTCAGGGCACCAGCTGTGCTTGAAGGATATAGTGATTCGAATTGGATCTCAGATGTAGTACGCCACAAGTGGGTATGTATTTACCTTTGGAGGTGGCGCAATGTCATGGAGATCTTGCAAGCAAACCATATTGACGAGGTCAACTATGGAAGCAGAACTTACTGCTTTAGACACAACCACTGTTGAATCAGAATGGTTACATGAGCTCTTGATGGACTTGCCTGTGGTTGAATAACCTGTTCCGGCAATCCTTTTTAATTGTGACAATCAAACTGTAATTGTCAAAGTGAACAATTCTAAGGATAACGCGAAGTCATCAAGACACGTCAAGAGACGTTTGAAGTATCGAAATTGCGAAACTCGGAGTAATTGTTACATATATTCAAACAGACAAAAACCTGGCAGATCCCTTTACAAAGGGACTATCACGTAATGTGATAGAAAGTGCATCGAGGGAGATGGGTTTGAGACCCGTTGATGTTACACCATAGTGGTAACCCAACCTTTGTGATCGGAGATCCCGTGAATTAGGACATGGGAAGAACAAACTAGTGGTTTAATTGAGGAGAGTATTATGAGACCGATTGTTAAACGTCGCAATCTATGAGATTTGGGTGATCTCTAGTAAACTCATGAAGAGACCATGAAGTATGACACATATGCTTCACCCGCGGGGTAGGCTACTGGCAGCCATGTACTGGTCATGACTTTGAGTGAAACCCTTCACGCAAAACTTGCAATTCAAGGCTTAGTCCATTGTTCAAGTGTGAATGGATGTAGCTTAAGGTTCTAGGCGGAAGTTCAACTTAACAGTCTCCGCTGAAACACTGGTATATAAACAAGCAATGAGTTTTGGTAAATCTCTAAATGGGGATTTGAGATCTGGTGGGGGATTGTTGAAATATTGGGCCCACTTTTAGTGTCCCAAATTAGATTTCAGTTTTCCCTATAAATCTCAAAGCCCACATAGTGGCAGCCTTGTGAGTTTGAGCCCAAGTTGGTGGCAGCTCACTAGTGAGTGGCAAGAGGTTGGAAGTTTAGTCTCACATGGAAAGTTGGGAGGAAGTTAGACCACCTTATAAGGTGGGTTGTTTCACCACTAGTAAGTGAGTGAGAATAGAAGTGCTACACACGCGCTCCTCCTCCTCCTCCTCGCTCGCTCGTCTCGGCTCGACACGACACGTCACGACGCGCGCTGCGCTCGTGGTGAGTGGATTGAGCCTCGAGCCGAGACTTTCCTTACTTTTTGCAGCTCAGGAAAACGAACAGAGTCCTAGACGGACGCGTCACAGTTAGTCGGTTCGGTCGCTCCCGGATCGTGGGCTATCTGTAACCGACTTGAAACGTTCGTGCGAGTTGCCTAGGGTTTCCCGAGCCTATATAATCTCTTGCCCGGCTACCGCAGAAATACACTGTATACACGAGTTAGGGTTTTCACCTCTCTCTGCTTGCGCCGCCATCGCAGCCTACTCCATCCCGCGCGCCGACGTGCATCGGCGAACGGGAGAGTAGGTCTCGGAACCGCTCGTCCTTGCGATCCTACGGGAGAGGGCGAATTAGGTTTTGGGAAGCGCTCTGCGCCTGCTCAAGATCTTCATCACGGGTCGCCTTCCGTCCAAGTCGGGCGGTGCTGCCTACCGTCGTCTTCAACACCGTCGCCGACCCGTCGTCCCGTCGTCAACAACGTTGTCATCAACAACGTTACTGCTGCGACATCATCTGCTACACCTCCACCGCCACCTCCACCGGATCGGTGCGTGCGACATATCTCGATCTGTTTAGCGATGGATGCTTTACGGTTTTGCTGTTGCTACTCATGTTGATGAATGCATCTAGTATGTTCGAGTTTCACATGTTAGTAGTTGCTGTCATCATGTTTTATATTCTGGAATTAATAATGGAAATTGTGCCTAATTTTCCAACAATCCAAAAACCTAATTGTAGGCAATTTTCTGAGTTAACAATGGCTGGTTTTGCCGATGCACTGAGGCCGGATAAGTTTACCGGTGTGCACTTTAAGAGGTGGCAGGTTAAGGCCACACTCTGGCTTACTCTGAAAGTGTCCGAAGTTAGTAATGGTTTACCTGAATGAACTATGTCTGAGCAAGATCAGAACAAGTTCAAGGAAAACAATACTCTCTTCATCGGATGCGTTCTGAGTATTCTTGTTGATCGTCTATGTGATGTGTACATGCACATAACAGATGGTAAAGAGCTCGGGATGCACTGAATGCTAAATTCGGTGCAACCGATGCAGGATGAGTACATCATGGAGAGCTTCCATGACATCAGGATGGTGAACAACCGTTCTGTAGTTGAACAAGCTCATGAGATACAGTGCATTGCGAAAGAGCTTCAACTCCTTAAGTGTGCCTTACCTGACAAGTTTGTGGCTGGATGCATTATTGCTAAGTTGCCCCCTTCATGGAGGAACTTTGCCACAACTCTCAAACACAAGAGACAGGAGATATCAGTTGAAAACCTGATAGCGTCTCTTGATGAGAGAAAGCTCGGGCTAAGGATACTACTGAGAAAGGAGAGGGTCAGTCTAGCGCCAACATGGTGCATAAGAAACCCTACAGCAAGAACAAAGGGAATAACAAGCCCTCCTTCAATAAGCCTATGAAGACTACAACCTTCAAGAAGAAGAAGATGATAAACAAAGCGGATCTGAGCTGCTTTACCTGTGGAGAGACTGCCACTTTTCCAAGGACTGTCAAGAGAGGGCAGACCGCAAGAAAAGGCGAGGCAAGTCAACACGGTGACCGCTAGCAATGCTGATGGGTACGGTAATCTCTTTACTGTTCTTTCGGTATTTCAATCTCCATGTTGGTGGATTGATACGGGTGCTAATGTTCATGTGTGTGCTGACATATCCATGTTCACTTCTTACCAGGTCGCCATTCTTCCGTCTTGATGGGGAATGGGTCACATGCTTCGTTCGTGGTGTTGGCACGGTAGATCTGAAGTTCACTTCGGAGAAAATCATGCAGCTGAGGAACGTGCAGCATGTCCCTACTATGAACAAGAATCTCGTTAGTGGCTGACGAGGGATCACCTCGGCAATGCCTACGTATTGTAGACTTGGGTTTCGAGAGAGAGCGACGATGGAGATTCCGGAGCGAGATTAGGCACACGACGTACCCAGCTTCGGGTCCCTCGGTGGTGGATCCCTACGTGCTAGCAATCCAGTATATGATCATAGATGTGTTTACAGGGTGCCGCCGTAGGGAGCTATGTTGTCTATCTATTGTCCTCCCTATTTCGGGTGCCCTGGCTAGCTTTATATATGCAACCAGCCTAGGGTTTACAAGAGTCCTAGTCGACTACTTCTTCGGGTTGCCTTATTGGGCCTTCTCCATATTTGGTCTTCTCCATATTGGGACGAGCCAGGTATACTAATAATGGGTACCCGAAGGGTATGCCCATGTCAGTAGCCCCCGAGTTTATAGGGAAGTCGAAGACTTGCGTAGAAACTCCAAGCATAACCATCTCCGAAGTTGAAGAAATACAAGGCGAGGTCCATGTCGTAGATCATGTTTAGCGTAGATGATGTCGACGATTCTTGAAATTATCGGGTGCGCGGCAGCGCTGGGAGTAGCCCCGAGTCTATGGGCAAGTGCTTGCACTTAGGCATAGACTCAAGTTGTACTACTCGATGAAGAACTTAACTATATTTCTGGAAGACTTGATGAAATCCACGTGCTCCCGATGGGAGTAGGCTCCACTCGAGTCGTAGAATCGAGTTGAGTCTACAAACCTGAATTGCCGTAGATGCGAAGTTATCTTTCTATCGGTGCGCGACCAGCACTCCCGATGGGAGTAGCCAGGCTACAGCCAAGTGTTTGCACTTGGGTGTAGGCTCAACTTGCTCGACACCACAATTTTTCCTCTTTCTTGTATCTTATCGGGAGGGTGAACAATACTCTCGATAAGAGTAGCCCCCGAGCCTATGGGCAGGTGCTTGCACCTAGGCATAGGCTCAAGTTGTACTACTCGATAAAGAACTTGACTATATTTGGGCGCAGCCCCTCTTTTATCGACTCCAGGCCGTTGCTATTTTTATTTGACATCCATATCTATATTGTACAGGGATAATGGTAATTGGGGCTAGTTCATCTAACGGATCAGGTACTTGTTAACTGCTCTAGTGGCAATCCGCAAAAACCTACTTCAAGATCACGTCCCTGGACATGATCGCGGGATACTGGTGTTAACTCGACAGGTGCCGCTTAAGGTCTTACCATTCTGTCGAGTCACAGTCATGTTTTATCGGGTACCTAACGCGTCGTTAGGATTTTTCTTCGTATTTGATACGGAAAAAGGCAAACCGACGTGAGAGACGGTGCCACGCCGCTCAGACGGATCCGGGGTCTTACCTTCGCAGAGTTTTGCGGCATTCGAGATTATTCGCGACTTTTAGCACTCGAGAATATATTGTCGAGTGCCTTGTTCGGCTGATGCAATGACCCATTTTACGGGCTCTTCTATATTTTTCTCGGGCGTGATGAGACAGCCGAATATATTGGATTCTTCTGTATTGCCGGGTTCATCACCGATGCTCTTGCTCGGAAGAATATGGCGAGTCAATGGACCCGAAGATTTGTCCATCTCTCTTTTTTTTTGTTCCTCCTTGAAGATAATTTTTCGGGACCTTCTTGAAGATAATTTCTTCGGGTCCTCCTTGAGGATAATTCTTCGGGACCTCCTTGAAGATAATTTTTCGGGACCTTTTTGAAGATAATTCTTCGGGTCCTGTTCTTTCTTGAAGACAATTTCTTCGAGTTCTCCCTTTGGACAATTTCGTCGGTTCTCTTTTGTAGACAATTTCGTCGGCTTTCTCCTGCATAAATAAACAAACTTTTCTATCTTTTCTTGACTCTCTTTTTCGCATGCGGTGTCAGATGCTCAGATTTGATGATATGTAAAGTGAATATATGCCGCGCAGCCCCAAGTGTCGGGTGCGACGAAAGTAAACGATAATCAACTTTGTGCAAAATAAAAGAACACTTAGCTTTTTGGACACGACGAAGTCGATGCATGATGAAGTCTTCGAGTGTAAATAAGAAATCTAGCCAAAGTAGAAACCACCAATTAGCAAAAGTGGATGCCGCGAAATTGTTGATGAAGAAATAGCCTAGCCCCCGAGCGTTGTTGAGGTGATGTCATGATTGTTTTGTCGCAGTCGTGACCCGAGGCGAAATCGTTGTCGAGCCCCCGAGCGTTAGGCGTGACGTCGAAATAAATTGATGGAGTCGCGGCGTCATATTTGGTGAAGCCATTTAAGATGAAGTCATAGACAATAATATACGAAGATAAATCCCAGATGAAGTATCTTAGATGAATCCATATTGAAGATGCCATTAAATATAGAGCATATATTGAAAATAAATCCGTCGATATCATAGAGGATGAATTCATTGGCCCGAAGAATCATAGAAGATGAATCCGCTGATATCATAGAAGATGAATCCATTGACCCGAAGAAAATAAATCCAGTAATGACCATAGAAGATGAATCCATTGACCCGAAAAAAAAAAAATCCAGTAATGGCCATAGAAGATGAATCCATTGACCCGGAAGCTCATCGGGTAGTATTGTATAAGAGTAAACTTAGTAGTATCCATATAGATGAATCCGGAAAAATAAATTCACTGACCCGAAGAAATTAAATCCAGTAATAATCATAGATGATAAATCCATTGACTCGGAAGTGCATCGGGTAGTATTATATAAGAAATCAATGATCACCATATAAGTAATCCACTGAACCGGAGATATAAATCCACTAAGCCGAAGAAAATACTGATCCGAAGAAGATAAATCTAGTAAGCCGAAGGAGATAAATTCACCTAGTAATCTAATGTATTTGCGGTAGCGATGTAATGTCACAATCCCGAGTGTTGGGTGAATTTTCCGTAATATTGTAGTGGCACAGCCCCCGAGTATTCGGGTATGGCGAAAGTAAATAAATAATTGAATCTTGAAAAAAGAGGAAAACTTAGCTTTTTCTCGGGTACGGTGAAGCCGATGTGGACGCAAGTCATGCCTCGAACGCAGTCTGTAGTTACGCGGCACCTGACCGGAAGTAGTAGATGTGGCCAATATAGTCGATGAAGAAGACGCAGTCGATCCGGCGGATCCGCGACGGGTGAACATCTGTGTGTTAAGTCCTCCATGTCGAGTTGGCGGACGAAATTGCGGCAGCGCAACCAAGATAAATTTTATTCTGCTGTATCGCGGGATCAGGTTGCTGTTCCTGATACCTGATATTCTTGTGCTCTTCTCGTGTCTTTTTTCCTTCCTGGAACTAGATGCAATCTTGTAAAAATAGGTGTATGTAACGTGCATGCATTGTTAGATCTGAATAAACAATTTAGGTGAGTAATAAATAAGAGAAAAGCAAGATTTTTTTTTAGATGGGCATGAAATCAATCCATCGCCCTTGTGCCTTGGTCGTGGCAGTCGGCTGAATGTGTATATGATGCTAGCTGTTGCGCCAAACTAGATTTATCAACTTCAAAGAGCCATGCTGCAGCACGATGAAAGTAGTAGACCTACTACTCATTAGATTGAGCCTTCTCTTTTTTCTTTCAGTCGATGATTAATCTTGTGGAAGAAGATTGTCTATACTTTCTCTTCGCTGGTCCATGCTAGAGTATCGATGCAAGTGCTAGCTATTTTCATAGTCCAATTCCCCAGGCGTATGCTTGCCGGAAACAAAGTCACATAAAGGTTACCGTATGACGCCGCGATCGATTAACTCAGGAATCCGCCGCCGACACGAGCCTAATGAGACCAAATCGATCACGCGTAAGACTACCCCGCAGCTTTGTTGTTGTAGATCGGATGCTGATCGGCACACACGTTGTTGATGATGATGAACTTGATAGATCCCGCCCGGATGACAAAATCCAGTCGCCGCGATTTTCCCACAGACGGCGCCAATTGACGAGGGATCACCTCGGCAATGCCTACGTATTGTAGACTTGGGTTTCGAGAGAGGGCGATGATGGAGATTCCGGGAGCGAGATTAGGCACACGACGTACCCAGCTTCGGGTCCCCTCGGTGGAGGATCCCTACGTGCTGCTAGCAATCCATATATGATCATAAATGTGTTTACGGGTGCCGCCGTAAGCGAGCTATGTTGTCTATCTATTGTCCTCCCTATTTCGGGTGCCCTGGCTAGCTTTATATATGCAACCAACCTAGGGTTTTACAAGAGTCCTAGTCGACTTCTTCAGGTTGCCTTATTGGGCCTTCTCCATATTTGGTCTTCTCCATATTGGGCCGAGCCAGGTATACTAATAATGGGTACCTGAAGGGTATGCCCATGTCAGTGGCTCCCTTCTATGTAGAGATGGGTTTAAGGTTGTTTTAGAGTCGAATAAAGTAATTGTTTCCAAGTTTGGACAATTTATTGGTAAAGGCTATGAGTGCGGAGGCTTGTTCCGCTTTTCGCTTTCTGATTTCAGTAATAAGTCTGTGAACCATATTTGTGGCAATGTTAGTGATGATACCAGTGTTTGGCATTCTCGTTTATGTCACATTAATTTTGGTTTAATGTCTCGGCTATCCAGTTTAAGTTTAATTCGAATTTCACCATTGCCAAAGGTTCTAAGTGCCATAGTTGTGTGCAATCAAAGCAACCTCGGAAGCCTCACAAGGTGGCCGAGGAGAAACTTGGCACCTCTAGAACTCATACATTCGATCTATGCGAGATGAATGGTGTGTTGACAAAAGGTGGAAAGAGATATTTCATGACATTGATTGATGATGCGACTAGATTTTGCTATGTTTATTTGTTGCGAACTAAAGATGAAGCCTTAGAATACTTTAAAATTTATAAGGCCGAAGTTGAAAATCAACTAGAGAGAAAGATCAAGCGTCTTAGGTCGGATCGTGGTGGTGAATATTTTCCTAAAATCTTTGATGAATTCTGAGGAACATGGTATTATTTATGAGAGGACGCCTCCCTATTCGCCCCAATCAAACGGGGTTGAGAGGAAAAAAGCACGTTGACTGACTTGGTGAATTCCATGTTAGCCACTGCTGGTTTATCAAAGGCATGGTGGGGGAGGCTTTGTTGACTTCATGTCATGTCTTGAATAGAGTTCCTAACAAGAATAAAGATAAAACCCCTTACGAGGAGTGGTCTGGGAGAACTTTCGTATTTGCGCACATGGGGATGTTGGCGAAAGTCAATATTCCAATTACTAAGAAGCGCAAACTCGGACCAAAGACAGTGGATTGTATCTTTCTAGGTTATGCTCCGCGGAGTGTAGGCTATAGATTTTTAGTAGTTCAATCTGAAGTACCTGATCGATATGCATGTTGATACTATTATGGAATCTCGTGATGCAACATTCTTTGAGAATATGTTTCCTATGAAAGATATGCATAGCATTGCTAGAATTTCTACTGAGATAGTTCCTGAATCTAGTACATCTAATGAGTATTTTGAACAATCACATGAGATTGTTATTGAGAAGGATGACAATGAAGCTCCTAAACGGAGCAAGAGACGGAGGATTGAAAAATCCTTTGGTGATGATTTCATTGTGTACCTTGTGGATGATACTCCCACATCCATTGCAGAGGCATATGCATCTCCAGATGCAGATGACTGGAAAGAAGCTGTCCATAATAAGATGGACTCGATTCTTTCTAATGGAACTTGGGAGCTATCAGAACGACCCCATGGATGCAAGCCTGTGGGCTGCAAATGGGTGTTCAAGAAGAAGCTAAGACCTGATGGTACTCTGAGAAGTACAAGGCGCGGCTTGTAGCGAAAGGCTACACACGAGAGCGAAGATTACTTGACACCTATTCACTGTCGCTAGACTTACCACCATTCGAGTACTACTATCCATGGCTGCCTCCTATGGTCTTATCGTTCATCAAATGGACGTAAAGACAGCTTTTCTTAATGGAGAGTTGGAAGAGGAAATATATATGGATCAGCCTGATGGGTTTGTAGTAAAAGGTGAAGAAAGAAAGGTGTGCAAGTTGCTAAAATCTTTATATGGCCTAAAACAAGCACCTAAGCAATGGCATGAGAAGTTTGACAGAACTTTAACTTCTGTAGGCTTTGTTGTCAATGAGGCTGACACGTGCGTTTACTATCGCCATGGTGGGAGCTAAGGTGTTATATTATGTTTGTATGTGGATGATATTCTGATCTTTGGTACAAACATGAAAGTAATACACGAGGTCAAGTCTTTCTTGTCAAAGAGCTTTGATATGAAAGATCTGGGAGAAGCTGATGTGATTTTGAACATCAAGCTGATTAAGAACGAGAGTGGGATTACTCTAACGCAATCCCATTATGTTGAGAAGATCTTGAGCCGGTTCGGCTATATTGATAGCAAGTCTTCTCCAACACCTTATGATCCCAGTGTGACACTACGCAAGAACCGGAGGATTGCCATAGATCAATTGAGATATTCTCAGATCGTTAGCTCACTCATGTACTTAGCGAGCGCGACTAGACCCGACATCTCTTTTGCTGTTAGCAAGTTGAGTAGGTTCATGTCAAACCCGGTACTGATCATTGGCATGCACTTGATAGGGTCATGCGCTACCTATGTGGCACAATGAGTTATGTGATTCACTATTCAGGACACCCAGCTGTGCTTGAAGGATATAGTGATTCGAATTGGATCTCAGATGTAGCTGATCTGTACGCCACAAGTGGGTATGTATTTACCTTTGGAGGTGGCGCAGTGTCATGGAGATCTTGCAAGCAAACCATATTGACGAGGTCAACTATGGAAGCAGAACTTACTGCTTTAGACACAACCACTGTTGAATCAGAATGGTTGCGTGAGCTCTTGATGGACTTGCCTATGGTTGAAAAACCTGTTCCGGCAATCCTTTTGAATTGTGACAATCAAACTGTAATTGTCAAAGTGAACAATTCTAAGGATAACACGAATTCATCAAGACACGTCAAGAGACGTTTGAAGTCTGTCAGGAAATTGCGAAACTCCGGAGTAATAACCATATATTCAAACAGACAAAAACTGGAGATCCCTTTACAAAGGGACTATCACGTAATGTGATAGAAAGTGCATCGAGGAGATGGGTTTGAGACCCGTTGATGTTACACCATAGTGGTAACCCAACCTTTGTGATCGGAGATCCCGTGAATTAGGACCTGGAAGAACAAACTAGTGGTTTAATTGAGGAGAGTATTATGTAACCCTCTCTATGTGAAGATGCACAACTCTCAATTGCTGTAAGGCAGGTTGGCAACAAGCCTTAATGTGTTTATGTTGGCTATTTTTAGCAAAGATGCTGTCCTACAGAGCATTCTCGAAATAACACACCTATATGAGTCCGATTGTTAAACGTCGCAATCTATGAGATTTGGGTGATCTCTAGTAAACTCATGAAGAGACCATGAAGTATGACACATATGCTTCACCCGCGGGGTAGGCTACTGGCAGCCATGTACTGGTCATGACTTTGAGTGAAACCCTGTTTGCAACTTGCAATTCAAGGCTTAGTCCATTGTTCAATGTGAATGGATGTAGTTCAACTTCTAGTCTCGCTGAAACACTCTATATAAACAAGGTATATTTTGTAAATCTCTAAATGGGGATTTGAGATCTGGTGGGGATTGTTGAAATATTGGGCCCACTTTTAGTGGCCCAAATTAGATTTCAGTTTTCCCTATAAATCTCAAAGCCCACATAGTGGCAGCCTTGTGAGTTTGAGCCCAAGTTGGCGGCAGCTCACTAGTGAGTGGTAAGAGGTGGAAAGTTTAGTCCCACATGGAAAGTTGGGAGGAAGTTAGACCACCTTATAAGGTGGGTTGTTTCACCACTAGTAAGTGAGTGAGAATAGAAGTGCTACACGCGCGCTCCTCCTCCTCCTCGCTCGCTCGTCTCGTCTCGACTCGACTCGACTCGACACGACACGACACATCATCGGCGAACGGGAGAGCAGGTCTCCGGAACCGCTCGTCCTTGCGATCCTGTACGGGAGAGGGCGAATTAGGTTTTTGGGAAGCGCTCTGCGCGACTGCTCAAGCTCTTCATCACGGGTCGCCTTCCGTCCAAGTCGGGCGGTGCTGCCTACCGTCCTCTTCAACGTCGTCTGCTTCGACCCGTCGTCCCTGTCGTCAACAACGTTGTCATGAACAACGTTACTGCTGCGACATCATCTGCTACACCTCCACCGCCACCTCCACTAGATCGGTACGTGCGACATATCTCGATCTGTTTAGCGATGGATGCTTTACAGTTTGCGCTGCTGCTACTCATGTTGATTGATGCATCTAGTATGTTCGAGTTTCACATGTTAGTAGTTGCTGTCATCATGTTTTATATTCTAGAATTAATCATGGAAATTGTGCCTAATTTTCCAACACATATTCTATAGGAACTAATCCTATAGAAATCCTGTAGTGTAAATCCTATAGGAAAAAAACATGGGGTATGACCTCATGGAAAATTCCTTTGGACAATCAAACACACATCATCTTCCCATAGGATTCAAGTAGCCATGACATTCCAATCATATACTTTTCTTATTCCTATACTTTTCCTACCCTATGAATCAAAGGAGCCCGAATTCATCTTCTCATAGGATTCAAATGAGTATGACATCCCAACCTTATGATTTTCCTATTCCTATATTTTGCATATCCTATGAATCCAAGGAGCCTTTTGTTTTTTGCGAGGGAACTCTAGGAAATTTCCTGAATTTGCACACCCGACACACCATCGGTTCAGGCTGCTAGGCACAGGCTTCGAACATCCTATTCATGCGAATGGCAATATGTTCCCTCTTGTCTAGTCATATTACTCTCCTCTTCCGAGCCGCTCTTCCCCGGAGAGACGTCGGTTATCTTTGCTCGCTGCATCTCGCAGTCTAGATCGGCTACCCGCTCTTCGCTGCTCGCGTTGTACTGTTGATCCTTGTCCTTGCCCCATAACAACATGTAGAGGCCAAGTATCACCACCACTCCTCCGATTATGCTGCAGATCAATAAAAACAACAATAGATCGACAAAGATAAGAGTTAGAGCGTTGGTCACGAGAAAATGTAAAACTTAAAGCTCTAGGACCAGTACTAACAAGTAACCAATCTGAAAAGGAGGTTGCACCGCATGGTAAGATTTATTTGGCTCAGGAATATGGGAATCGTATGAGTGAGCAAGGCTTGAGAGGCCGACTGATCATTCATGAATTTGGTGTGTGGTATCTTTGTATGGATGTCATGCAAAAGAGGAGCACTATGCACGTTCAGGACAACCATATCGATCACGTACCTCCCGACGTATAGGTTTTCACCAAAGATGAAGTAGGCCAAGATGGCCACCATGATGGTGGAGAGGGGGGTGGACATGGTGACGAAGACGGGGCCTTTCTTCTTTGTGCACCATAATTGTGCAAACACAGCGAATCCACTGCACGCTATCCCCTGAAACAATAAGGCCCTTTTTCATTTGCGGGATTATTTTTTTCGAGAAAACGCAAAGGACCTTTGCGTTTCATTTCATTGAAAAGATAGGAAATCGTTTACATCCTCCTAGGAGGCAGTTTACAGGTTGGGAAACCAGAAAAATCAGTGTACATCCCAACTGGGAGGAAGGACAACACGTAAACCCTGGGCACCGGCCCTAGCCCAGGTGCATAGCTCCTCCTTGATGTTCTGCAGCAGTAGTGGCATGGAGGGCTGGGCTCCTTCGAAGACGCTGGCGTTTCTGTGCTTCCAAACCATCCACGGGATGAGCAGGGCCGTCGATGCCAGGCCTTTGCGAAGTGGCATTGGTGTTTCCTGACGAGCCCGTCGCCACCAATCCATCAGGGTGGGTTCATGTTCTGGGGCCCTGGTGGTCATCCTGAGCCAAGCAAGCACCTCGTGCCAAACCTGCCGGGCGAAGGGGCAGTGGAGCATGAGGTGTTGCATGGACTCGGGTGCCTGGTCGCAGAGGAGGCATCGAGGGTGATGAGGCAGACCGTGTCGTGCCAGGCGCTCCGCAGTCCAACATCTGTCGAGGTTAGCAAGCCAATGGAAGAACTTGACCTTCGGCGGCGCCCATGTCTTCCAAACTAACTTCCAGGAGCAACAAGATGTGGATCCGTGAAAGGTTGCTAGGTAGCATGAGCTGGCTGTGTAGGTGCCAGAGGCGTTCCACTTCCAAAGGAGCTGGTCTGGCATGGCGCTGAGTGTGGTGCCTTGGATCGCTTGCCAAATGAGCAGGTACTGCCCGATCTCGTGGATGCCGAGCAGCCCTTGGATGTCCCTGGCCCAGCAGTTCTCGAGCAGGCCGTCGGCCACAGTCCTGGTTTTGCGACGTCGCTTGGGGACGCAAGCATAGAGGTGCGGTGCGAGCTCTTTGACAGCCTTGCCAGATATCCATCGGTCCTCCCAGAATAAAGCGCGCCGCCCATCTCCAACGCGCATGGTGGTGGAGGCGAAGAACAGCGCGTGCTCGTCCGCGGAGAATTGTAGGTCGAGGCCACTCCAGGCGCGGCTGTCATCGGTGCGGGAGAGCCAGAGCCAGCGCAGCCGCAGGGCGAGTCCAGCGCGCTCAATGTCTTGCACGTCGAGACCCCCGTAGGAGATGGGACGGCATACTCGCTTCCAATTGACGTGGCAATGTCCTCCGTTAGCAGCAGCTCGTCCGGCCCAGAGGAAGCCGCGCTTGATCTTTTCGATCATCTTCAGGGTTTTCTTTGGCGGGGCGTAAGCGAGCAGTTGATGGATGGGGATGGCGCTCAGGACGGCCTTAACCATGGCCAGGCGTCCAGGCTTGCTCATGAGCCCAGCCTTTCAGGTCGGGAGGCGACTGGCGATGCTGTCGACGATTATAGAAACAGCGAAATAAGAAAACATATGATTGCAATGTCATTTTCTATCCTATATGATTCCATATGCGCCAAAATTGATTACAACCCAGGAAAAAACAAAGGATTCTAAAAAATGGTTTTAGTAGATGTTAGATTTCTTATGACATCTAGTGCAAAGGATTTCTTTAAAAAATGGGATTCCATCAGAAATGAAATAACCATTATATGGAAAATTCCCAAAGTTTTGAATCTTGTTCAATTTTTATGCAAATCATTTAAATCAAAGAGGTCCAAGTATGGGCACACACTACTTAACACGGCGAAATGGAAGGGCAAGATTGACTACTTATGATATTATTTTTTTTGAAATGGGGAGCGAAGCCCCGGCCTCTGCATCGAAAGATGGACACAGCCATTTATTTCATTATTCATAGGTTCGTAGGTTCAGTTTTACAGCTCATGGGTCAGGTCCGTAGCTACTTATGGGATATATGGCCTTCGAAATTAATGGGACGAAAAGACTAGCAGAAATTTATGGTTAAACTAACTGCAGCATCTCGTTAAAATAGAAGGAAAACCTTTTGCCTCGTTTAAAAAAAGGGAGGATAAATTCAATGAGTAACTTTTTTTTGAAACGGAAAATTGAATCAACTGAAGTACGCGCATCTTTTGTCCTCACTGATTGGGCACGTACAGAGTAGATGATGCACCAGAACTTGAGGCCGAAGCCAATGAGCCAGTACTCCTTGTGGTGCTTCAGGATCACCGTGAAAGCTAGCGACTGTATCCCTCCCACCGTCGCCATCCACGCCGTCAGCGACAGCTCCGCTGGGTACCTCCTCACCGACGTCGCCTGCATAATGTACCAAATGGACCAGCACACGCAGCTGGCCACGGCGAGGAACGCGCCTTTGAGCCAGCTCTGGTGCACGGCGTTGCTGCCGTCTATGTGGATCGGCGCCTTCCATGGGCTCGCCATCGCCGGTCCTTTGTACAGCGTCATGGTGGTCACTCCGGCGAACGACACCATGGTCCCAGCGACCTTCGCGAGCCCTCGCGCGCTCTTCACGTCCACGATCTCCATCCTATAGGAACCAGGGATCGGTGCTGCAGTTAGCTTAACGATATATTGCGTGCATGCATCAGATGTTGGCCGCCGTGTCGATCGGATCGGTCACCTGAGGACGATGGCGATGACGAAAGTGATGGAAGCGACGGCGTTCACCATGGAGGCGACGAATGTCGGGGAGGTGTACTTGAGGCTCGCGAAGTACATGTTCAGAGTTAAGCTCACCCTGCAATCAGTTCAATTCAGGATCAGATATTGAGTAGCTTAAATCCTAGCTTGTCAGAATGATATAAATTTTTGTGTATATATGCAGACATGAAGTTTCCTAAATACGAACGAAACATATATATTTATTGAATCTAGTTCTTACCCCACAAGCGACAGTACGAAGATCTCCAGGAACAGCATCCACGTCATCTTGGGCCTCAACTTCCTGACGTACGTCCAAGAAAAAGGAAGCAGAATGAGCACAGCAACAGAGATCATACTACCAAGTCTGAATTCTCCAAATTTATGAACACTAGAACACTAGATCAAATTATATACTTCTCATGGTAGTAGGCGAAAGGCCAGAGGACGACTGCAACGAGGAGGTGGCGGTAGGTGACATAGACGTAGGGGTTGAGGCCGCGGTTGAAGGCGGCCTCGGTGAAGAAGTACATGAAGGTGTAGCTGAGCTGCACCAGGATCAGCATGTTGTGCGGCGCGTACCTCCTCCACACCTCTCCTCCCATTCCAACAGCCATGGCAACCTCAAAGCTCAAGCTCTCTCCCCTTCGAAAGCGGAGCGAAGTGTTTCGGTCGATCAAGAAGAGATAAATGGAGCGGATAGACGACGAGTGCTGAGTACATAGCCTGTCCTCTCCTTATAAAGGCCGTGGAGTTGGGACAGCTCTGGTGGAGAAGTAGCAACCAATTCATGCATGGAGGTGTCAGTGTCAGTGGTAGGCTGCCGTGATGAGACAGGAAATTCTTTTTGTTTTTCGAAATGGGGAGTGTAACCCCGGCTTCTGCATCATGATGATGCACACAACTTTTTATTAAAAAAAGTAATATTTTGTCTTACAACTCTCACAGATCAATCATTGCCTACAGTTGATACAAGAATCAACCAGCGGAACAAATAAAACATAGTAGCACTACACATCACTGTAGCCTCCTAGTATGCCGCCAGCCAGCCTGACACAAGATATCCTGAGCGACCGTCTGGAGCCGTGTGCATCCAGAAACCATGGCATCCCACTACCCCTCCGGCGAAAGAAGGGCCCATAGCTGAACCCAGTGAGCCATCATATGAATAACCTGCAAGGAATAAAAAAAATATTTTTTGTTAAAGATAATATCATTTCTTGCCCTCCAAATAGACCAACGTAAAACAGAAATCCCAATTCAAATAAAATCTTTAGATTGTCTATCTACTCTATTTAACCAATTACAAAACATATTTGTAATATTGGTTGGAGGTGGAAGATCAAAAGTGAAATTAACCGTGCGCTAAAGAAGTTTAGCTAAGGGACATTCAATGAACAGATGGTTTCCTGTTCACCACAAAAAACACACTTCATACACCCATTCCAATTCCTATTGATTGGATTTCTATGTCTCAATTCCGTAGGAATTTGAACATCCACTCAAACCTCTCTTTTAGATTCAAGTGCATAGGATCAAGGCACTTTTCAAGTATATTCCATGTGTTTCATCCAAACGACTTTTTTTTTAGTTTTCAAGTGTTTTACAATACTCACACAAACGATTCTTGTGTTTCTTTTTGTATTCCTTGATTTTTCAACATTGCGATCCAACGAGGCCCTACGGGGGTCGGGAACTCCTCGTAGGCAGCACGAGGGGAAACCCTTGTGCCATCGCCTAACCAACTTCGCCATCCCTCGCCCTCGATGACGTTAGAATTGGCCGCGGTGGTGGCAGACCCCGCGCTGAAGGTGTCCGATGAAGCCTCTTATATTGTTTGCATGATCAAACCTATCAGAGGCAGCTGTGGTCGTCTCGTCGTTATGTTCTCATTGGCGCGGATCTTGTACCCACAATTGCGGATTGGGTGTGGCACGGGTGAAAGCTAGTGGACATGGCGGCGGCGAGTCTTGGTGCTCCTCTCACACAAAAATGTTGCCAATACAAGATTTGACTCGGTTGTAGGTCAAATCAGGGCACTAGCAGGCAATTTCATATAGGAATCTCATCCGACGGTACTTATGGCTAGACTCTATCGTGATCTGCACGTCAACCATCGAAGAAATAGCGGTACAACTATGACCAGAAGCAATGCGAGAGTGCGATCCTCTCTGGTGTTTTCTCCTTGGTCGACTAGTTCTATCCTTTTAATTTTGCACTAAGAGGGGTTAACTATGGGTTTTTACTTTCATCAAACATCTAATTACATGAGCTCATCTCAATATCTAATTTAGAAGATATTTAATGAAAATAAAATAGTAAACTTGGCTATAATTAATGTGAAGGTTAATGAGAGTTTATTTACCAATCGAAGATGGTAGATTCATATGGAATCTTTCAAACATGGACTCTTTCAATGTGAAATGATGAATGTTCATATTTTTTTAGGAAATATACTATTGGAAAAATGAAAGTGCCTTAAAAGATCAAGATCTTTATGTGATTCTTTCATCAAAAAGTTATACTCACAAAAGATAATCTTGCTAAGCAGAATTGGAATTGTCGTAATGAGTGTGTTCTCTGTGATTATGAGGATTCTATTAACCATCTATTTTTCGTTTGTCCCTTTGCCCATCTTATTTGGGGAGTTGACACTTTAATGTTACTCCACCCTTCAATGTTACTAACATGTTTCGTAACCTAGCTCAATGGAGTAGAAAAGCAAACTAAAGCTCGTATATGTATAATAAGCCTTTGTGCTCTAGTATGGACTTCGTGGAACTGTAGAAATAATATGTTTTTTTAACAAGGTTTAAACTGCTCTCTCTTTTTTACGAAAAATCTATACGGCTACTTCTTTAATCCACGAATGGTGCTACGGAGGCGCAACGAGCGTGTATATGGATGCTAGATGCAGTCGTCAGAAAAGGTTGCACGGGCTATCTTCAACCAGGGTGCTAGCAGTTTGTCAGACTTCTCCGCATTGCTTTTTTTTTACTCCAATGGTTGATTTTTATGTACACTATGCGTGATCAACGAGCCATAAAATTTTATGACTTTGAAACCCTAAATAATGCAGTAAAATGTTGTGTGCGCCGATTTATGCGGCCAGGCTTCGCTCCCCTTTTCAGGAAAACAAACGTGTCAGAAATATATTATTATGTGGAAACCTTGATCAATTCAGCCGTGATGCTCAAATAGTCGTGTGTGATATGTTAATCAGCAGAGATGTCACTGTATGCAGAAATGAGCCGCCGGGAAAAAGAAATAGTCATACTTAATCTGGGAATTGTGACCATTTCTGGCACGTTGGACGGAAAAAATGCATGAACACGTTTCAGAAACTGGAAACAAAAGGGTTCATGAGGTCAGTCCAAGTAACATTTTTTGTCCTGTCTGTTCCAGTGTCACAAAAAATGGCTCGTATCGTCTTATAATCACTCGTGAGACTTCCATGCATATTCTCCTTAGCTCAGCATATGATCTGTGTGATCCTTTATGTGCTAACTCTTGTTAATTATTGCAAATTGCCAAGTCTTTTGTCACTGTTAATTAATAAAAACAAATAGTAGCCAGGATCGTCTGGACTTGTCGATCACCTGTGAGATTTGCATGCATCCTCCCGAGTAATGGTGGTTTGGCCATGCATCTTGATAGTAGCCTGTCTTTTCTCCCGTGTGTTGCTACAAACTGGCGAAAGATATACTCCCTCCATCCCGCACCAAAAGTGTCTCAATTTTATTAAAATATAGATGTGTCTAGACACTATCTAGTAGGTAGATACATCTAAATTTTAGTCCATTTTAATTGAGTGTGCTAAGGTTGATGATCAGATTGAAGGAGTAGTACCCTACTTGATGGATGGGGGTCTCTCTATCCTTTGGTATGATACAATTCTCTTTATGAATCACACTAGTAGGGAAATGCTCTTCAGTGGCACACCAAAAAGGCTATTCTGTGGCACATGGGCAGTGCGCCATAAAATCCACGCCACTAAAATGGTAATTTTGTGGCGCACCAGCCCATGCGCCAGTGGCGCACCATGGTCCATGCATCACAGAAACTAAGTTTTAGTGGCGCATCACTACCTCATGATCTCGACAAAGCTAGAAATCTGAAACTAATTCTATCATCTTTTGAACATATGTCAGGTCTTAAAATTAATTTCCATAAAAGTGAATTATTTTGTTTTGGCGAGGCTCAAGAGGAGGCTAACCAATATGCTGAATTTTTTGGATGTGGGTTAGGCAGTTTTCCGATCAACTATCTGGGCATTTCGGTTCATTATCGGAGGCTTACTCTTGCTGAATGGAAAATAGTCGAGGTCTTGCGTAGATTGGATTATTTCCGATCAAGATTATTTTGGCAAGGAGATAATGAGAAAAAGAAGTACCGGTTGACTAAATGGAGTGTCATTGTTTGCCGTTCAAAAAATCAAGGTGAACTTGGTGTCCATGATCTTGAGGTTAAAAACAGAGACTTGCTTGGAAAGTGGTTGGCTGGACAGTGTATGGCAAAACATTTCACGGAGAAAGTATGTTGGATCAAATGCGATTTCCCGGATTACCTGGAAATCCGGTGATTCACATTTTGGGTAGGTCTTTTGGCTACCAAAAAATACTTCTTCCCATATGGTTCTTTCTCCATTAGAGATGGGTCAGAGATAAGGTTCTGGGAGGATATATGATTAGGAACAACCACACTTCGAGTATCTCGCCTTATACAATATTGTACGTCATAAGAGCGACACACTCCAGAAGGTGATGGAAACATCCCGTTCGTCTATGGCGTTCAGGCGGGATCTAATTGGACCTCAGTTGGCGTCTTGGAATGAGCTGCTACAACGATTAAACTCAGTTCAATTGCTACCGGGTTCAGACGAATTTCGCTGGGGTCTCACTAAGAATGGACTATTTTCGGTAGGTTCCATGTATAAGGCTTTAGTTGAACCCATTCAGCCCGTGCTTCATAATAAAAACATTTGGAAGATGAAGATACCATTAAAAACTAAGGTGTTTGCATGGTATCTTCGTCGTGGGGGTCATTCTTACTAAAGATAATCTTGCAAAACGTAACATGCATGGATGTACGAAATGTGTTTTCTGTCATGAAGAAGAGACAATAAAATATCTTTTCTTCTAGTGCTGGTTTGCTAGATCTATATGGTCAATCATTCAGATAGGTTCTACCTTATACCCTCCAAGAACCATTGCAAATATTTTTGGCAATTGGCTGAATGGGATGGATTGCAGGTTTAAAATTCTTATCAGGTGGGAGTGATTGCCATAATTTGATCGCTTTGGCTGTGTAGAAATGACAAGGTTTTTAACAATGTTCAAGAAATCGTTAATCTTAACTTATCGGTCGGTCTTAAAATGAAGATTAATCGCTTATCGGCTGATTAGTCGATTTTATCGGTCAACCATTTATCGGCTTATTTTTTGTAAATCGTAATTTTCGACACTAAATTTTCTATAATATGCTATGCAAAAAATAATATTGAAGCATTGCACATAAGTATTACCTTGATTTCTCGCATTTGAATCAATAATAATGGAAATTTTGAGCTAATGCACAATTCTACAAAACCATAGGACGAAAATATCGACATCCATACCAAATTTCATTGAAATTTCACTGACAATCAGCCGAAATATCGGCAATGAGAGTAAAAATCGGACGAAATATTGGCTCTCATGCCGAAATCGGCCGAAATATCGGTGGCACGATAAACTGGCTGATATGCTGAAATCTTATCGGTTACCACCCGATTCACGATCGGCCGATAAATCGGTATCTCGGACGATTTTTTGAACATTGGTTTTTAATAATAAATGTTCTTCTTTTATGCAAGTCATCTACGGGTGTATGACTTTGTTCCGTTTATGGTCACCGCTCCAACGTATGAAGGACCGCGACTTCTTTACGCATGTGTCTACACGATTGGAGGAAACGGCCAAAAAGTTTATTACCCAACATGGAGGACATATAAGTGTATCAAATGAATAACTCGTATTATTTCGTGAATGTTGGTGCCTTTGTCCTGCTTCGTCCCAATTTGGTTTTTATTTCGTCCGTGCTATATGTCTACTTCAACCTAAGCATACACGATAAGGTTCCCCTCTGTCCTTCTTCAACTATATTTTAGCTCCGTTGACATAGCTAAGGTGGAATCAGCTACACATTGGGCAGAAGGTGTGAGAAGATACACATTGCGCAGTGACATCAACAGGACTTGTTCTCCAATTTATCGTCCCGCTGGTTGACATTTGGGTTTTCACACGCTGTATCATTACAAGCACAAAAAAAACATAGTTTTCCTTCTTTGTTCTATAAACGAAGTTGAACACAACCGAGGCGAATACTATCAAGAAAGTTAAAATGACAACGATACTTAATTTTGATTTGCTTAAATTTGCTCCAACTTAATAATCTAGTGCTTTTAATGCTTACTTGTATACCTCATACCACAGAATTCATATCACTACATTTCCGTTCTGAAAAGGGCAGTAGGACCCGGCTCTGCACATTAATCAATGCATGCAACCTTATATTTGTTAATAAGAATTCATAACAGTACCGGTATCTGAAAGTGTTTTGTGGGTCAAGAACACCCAAGATAAGCCCAGAAACTCTCTCGGAGAAACTCTTTACGGAGTGCCACACTCTGGAAAACACACACGGTATACTGTTCTTTTTTTTAAGTGCCAAGTGAATTCCTACAATAGAAAACATAATCTTTGAAGCACATTTGCAAGATACTCAAGTGCTAGACTCCTATCGAATCCTACAAGAGAGTACTTGGCACACTTCGATTGTACACTTCCTTTTATTTTCTTTCTTTTTGATTTGTTCCCCCTGTTTTCCCAGTGGAAAGAGAATTACAAGACTAACACAATAACTACTATACTAAAGATGATCAACTTCTATTTTTCTCAGTTTTTTGATATTTTTTTGGGACTATTCCGTTGCCTGACACGTGTAATGGTGTGCATCCTCTCTGTTCCGTGTGTACTTGTGGGGGTACTTAGCTCTTCCTACATATTTTAACTCCACTGGTTTTCTCATGTGGTGTTTATTCCTGGGTGCATCTAGCCCATTTTCTCAGTCAAAGTGGCAGAGAAGAATCGGGAACCTCCACCGCTTGGACCTGCAAAACAAAATAGAAAGAAAGAGTTCCCCATCCCTGCCCCTGCATCCTCATGTGGCCGTCGCCGTTCTCTCCCTCCCTGTAGCCATGGGTCGCGCTTTCCTCCCCCTCCCCAACCTCGGTCTCCCTGCAGCCGTCCCACGCTGCGGCGACCTCCTCGCTGCCACCGAAGGCTCAATCCTTGCCGACTGTGTGCGCCATCGCCAGGAGCCTCATGGACGCGGTGGGCGTGGCGGTGGTGGGGCGGTTGTTCGTGGCCGACCCCGTGTTCGTCCGCGTCGGCTCCCGCTGTGGCCTGGGTGTGCCGAAATTGCTGCTGCTGCCCCTCGGCCAACGGCCGCAGGCGGCGCGGAGCCCTAGCGACTAGCGATTGCCGGCGACAAGCCAAGCAGCGGCCAGCGCTTTAGCGGAGGCGGAGCAGGCCGCAGGTGCTCCACCGTCCCATCCCGTCCTCTTCTTCCTCCTCCAGCACGGCGGTCCTCCAGCGAGGCACGGCCGCGGCTCCATCTGCCGCATGTGCTCTGCCCGCCGCCCTCCACATCCACGCTGCCGCCTCCTCCTCTTCCGCTTTCCCACCACAGCGTTGCTCGGCCCGCCCGTACGCGCGTGCCCGTGAAACCCCAGCCCCGTCCTAGGATTGGTTACCGGCGCTGCTCTGATGCGGCTGCTCCTCTATCTCTACTACTACCCCTCCCTGCCATGTCGTGCTCCTTCCTCTTCATCCCATGCATATTTTTACTTTTTTGTGTCTACTTGTGTGAGCTCATGCCTTCTACCTGTTTGATGTTATTCTCATGAGAAGTAAAAAAGAATTTCTTCACTTTCTTTAATTCTGAGAGCTACTGCAATTGAAATTTGGCTGTCGAGTAGACTACGAGCACACCTGGTTATAGATTTTGTGTTGATTTTAATTTGGTGATTTTTGTCTTGCTGTAGGGAGCAGTGCATTGTTGGTTGCTGCATTACCAAAGGTGAGCTGAAATCTGTGTAGACATGCCAAGTTTCTTGCTGAAACTTTTCATACTCTGCACCACTCTATAGTTTTTTTCTCGAAATATCATTAGCGGCTAATTACTTTTATTTTGTTCAATTTGTACTGTAGAAAGGTAAACATCATATCCCTTCATATGGTGTGAGTATCTTTTACATCGTTTGATTTATCGGGTGTTTGCTCTCTTCCTTTCACATTATTAGGAATGGCTTTGCCAAAAGCATGCAGACTTTCGTACCCTGCCCCATTTCCTTGTTCTGTTCAATTGGTGGTAATCATATCCGAAGAGTTACAGCATATGTGCTTGGATAGGGCATCAATAAGTTCATATTCCAGTATTTATTTGATGTTTCGGTTTAGGTAGGGTAACAATAAAAATTGGTGATCATATGTCCTTCCAGCAAATACTATTAGTTAGTGGTGATTCCTTTTTTCTGGAATCAGTTAGAGTTTACTGTCTTGCTGCTATACTACTTGAGCGTAGACTCCTGCTTCTTCATAAGCGTCTTCTCATGGTGATAAAATATTAAGGTGGAACCAATGTTTAAAAATATTGTGCAGGAAACATAGCCTAAATTTCTGTGATACATAGCCCAAATTTTCAGACAACGGCTGTTATGTTTTCTCGGGCTGTGTTTTGAAATCTTTGGAAGCATAGTACCTATTGATTGTTTTTTGAATGTAGTTAATCTGACAATAAATTAATTATGTTTAATGTTTATTCATAGCATATTTTCAGACAATGGCTGCTATATTTTATTGGGCAACGTTTTGAAATCTTTGATAGCATGATACCTACTGACTTTTTTCTAGCTATACCTAATCAAACTGCAATTTAAGTATGTTTAATATTTTATTGCATCCCTTCCCAAAAAATCTTCATGTTGTATTTTAGTAAAGTACTTCTTTAACCCTCTCTTAAGAATTAGTCAATGGAGCTTCATTTTGAGGGCCAAATGGTCAACTGAAGCAAAACATACAATTAGATGTGTTATACTTGGTGTTCAAAATTGCTTGGAAGTCAAGCAGTACTTTATCTCCTTTTCTCTTTTTTTTTGCGATTACCTTTTCTCATTATCTTTTCAACTGCCCATGAATTACCTTCTAATTTCTATTAAAACGTGACATGAATGATTCAACACAGACTTCAGATTCTTTGCTTGGTCATCAATCTCCTTTTCACATTATTTTTTCCACTGCACATGGTTATTTGTACATTCGGAACTTCTCACCAGCTATTTTAATAGTTCCCTACTTCAGAGATTATTTTCTGGGTTACCTTATCTTTCAACCTGTAGACCATAAAAAAATTCTGGTGATTCGTGTTATATATAGTTTGAAATACATCATCATGAATCTTCCAAGGTTTCCATTTCAGTGCTCATTCAGTGATGCTATGTCGCTTTGTTCTTTAAGCTTAATGCCAAGATCTGCGAAAATATTGTTGCATTGTGTTTTTTGTTGTTGTGTGTGGTTTCCCCGTGGGCCATTTCTGGAAATGATCAAGGGAGTGCATTAGTGCTTATTTGTCTAAAAATTTTGTATACTGATAGTGTTTGTTCAGAAATTATGTCTTGTGTGGTGACAACATAGTTATCTTTAGAGGATTTTAGTCGAACTTCTTATTTTGTCACCTACAAGAAGAGAGCAAACCTTGGGTGTTAAGAATGGAAATGCAAGTCGCAACAAAAACTTTGTGTCTTTGTCAATTGAATTTTTGTCTGTGTACTTGCCACATAGGCTCTTACTCTATAAAATATAATGAATTATAATACAATGTTGTGGTTGTTCACGCCATGCCGAGAAAGCTTTCATGGATGTGTGTCTAGGGGGGGTCACATGAGAGGAGCTTTAATTGTGCATCATATGGAATTTCATTCAACAATTATTACAATATATGACCATGAATTGCCATCGTCTCAGTATCTGTCAGTTATTAGTTAGTCAAACTGTAATGTCCCTAAACTATGGCAGCCTTGCTTTCAGAGTTACCAGAACATAAACTTACCTCTAATATTTATCTGTCCTTGATCCACTCTTTTTTTACACTATTACCTCCAAACTCTTTTCAGGTTTACTTGGCTTATTTTTTGTCTCCATATTATTAATGGTTTGTAAACACAGATCAGCCCATTACAACGATGATCACTTCTACATTGGTTTTCAAGCCATGTCTGATGCTCTGCCTTCAAACATGAACAACTTTTTCACATAGATGGTCTTATCCTTGGAGAAGCCACATCTGAAGTTGTTGTCAATATTTTTGATGTCAAAAGCCAGGTAAGACAAAGCAAAAATACTATTCAGATTGGCATTCATGCCATGCTCCCATTCTGCATCGGCTCATGTTTCATATTTATGTTTGCAGTCAAATGCTGCAAAGTATGGCGGGCATGCTGGAGCGGTGATTGCTATGTCCTCGGAAAATTGCCTTTTAAGCATACGCTCTACCATGCCTTTTCTTCTAAGTTAATACCATATCTTCCTAAGCAGACTCGGTGATATTTTACGGAGGGTCAATCAGTATTCTGCACTTGCATAACACTGGCAGCAAAAGCAAAGCGCAACACCGAGGGTGTATTGTCAGTATATATACCTGAACACGGAAATAACTGATGTGTGTTGTTTGAGCTTTCCGTGGTGTCCACTGAAATCTGGATGAGAAAAGAACCTTAAGTAAGATTTATGTGGACTGCCCTGTCTGCACTGCAATAGAAGGTGAGTAGTGAGTACAGCATAATTAACTACATCTTAACTATTGGATATGTCAGTTTTCCAGTTAGTTTGGAAGATCTGTAGCCAAACGGGTTATGTAAGCAGGAGGTTAACTAACGGTGATTTTTTTCATTCTAGGATTAACCGGTATACTTTGGGATCAAGTAGCACAAAAATAACACAAAGCAGCAGAAGGTGTATATTTACAGACACCGCAGATGGGAGTTAACTGCATCATGCAGAAATTAACAGTTGCACTTCAATAGCTTAGAGAACGACTTCTAATTCTTGAGGCGGTGTTTTTCTTCTGTAAGCAAAAAAAAAAGGTTAAAAAGTAATTTTTTGGTTATGAATATTGATAGATTTCACAATCCATGCTACTGCCTAAGTTCTATATATGCAATGGTTCTTCTGTATTGCCCTGTAGAACTACTAACCGACGTCCATTACAGTATGATGATCCATATGCAGTACTAGTTTTTGTTACCGGACTTAATTTCTGTATACTTCTGATGCCTTTTTTGGTTATGTGTTGTGATAAATCGCACAATCCATGCTACTGCCCAACTTCTATATATGTAATGGTTCTTCTTTATTGCCATGTGGAACTACAAACTGATCATCCATTACAGTATGATGATCAATATGCAATACCAGTTATTCGGTTATTATTACCATATTTAATTTATGTGTATTTCCGATGCCCCGTTATTTACTTGATCGATTCTTAGGATCAACATTTTATGCGCATGGTCTGAATGTACGTTGTATCCGACTTTTGACTATCAACCACCTATAAAGCTTATTCAGCAAAGTGTTCATTGTAATTACCAAATTAAATGTGGTCTTAAATTATCACCACCATGGTATTACACAGTTGGCCTTTATTTCTTACTTGGAAGAACTTATATATTAATGCCTTGCTTAGTGGTAGCAGTTCAGTAGTGATGCTCTTTTTCTTTCTGGTTCTATCTTGCGGCCACCATTGGATAAGTGATATCTCTGATGATGACTTTTTCAGTTCTTGGTGCATGTGCATTTGAATTCGTGGACTCGCAGTTACTGGCAGGAAATAAACATAGATTACGTGCATTATGTTGTTTTACTCAAAAGATACTTTTATATCTTCTCTTCTTTCAGTTAACTGATATGAGTGTTTGGCCAGCTTAATGATACTGAGTGTTTCAGTATTTCATTCTCAATGGAATGTATGCATTACCTGGGCTGCCAGTCGAGGTATCCAGACTCCCCATCTTATCGGCGGATGGTCATTGCCACATCCCCTTATCTACACTGTGCGGAATATATCGCCCATGTCTTCGAGTAAACTCGACCTCCCTGGTCATTTGTGCTGAAGAACTAGGTATGCTATCTCTTTCTAATTATGATTATCTTATATGTCAGTAGAAGGAAACTATGGTTATCTTAGTAATTAATGGATAAAGCTTCCCTGCAAAGCAACATTCAACCTACTTTCCACCAATTAGTCTGATACTCTGTGCAATTGAGTATGGCTTGATTACAATGGATGCAACTCACTTTTATCAATATTGACTGCTTCTCTTTATGCTATGGGTTAGAAGCTCTGCAGAATGTCTAAAGTTTTGTTGACCAAATTAGCGAACTTGTGCTTGGATTATATTCGACATGCTAATCCTTTCTTTATTTGTTACATATAGTAATGTACATTCAATGTAGAAAAAATACACATACCACTTTCATTTTATAAATTGCTAGCTCATACTATTGTTAGAAGTGAGAAGCACCATGGTGAGTTGTGGCTCGGGAGATGTATATGCCGGCAAGAGGTTGCCAAAGCTTGTGTGTGGCTGCAGCAAACTTATCTTCGGTCTTCTCCCATTTCATTCGCTTGCCTTTGTCTGCAATATTTATCTGATATGTTGATGTGTGATTTCTTCCTTTTGAGGTTGTTCGATGCTAAACGAGTATAACCTGAAACTAATCTGGCATATGGTGAGAGTTTTGGTTTAGATTGATTTGCTTCACTTACTGGAATCACATGCCTTCTTTTTTCATGCTATATTTTGGTTTTATGTCAGTTTACATAGTTTGCATTCCATAATTTTCCATTAGTTCCTAATACATTGGTAATTCATACATCTTGCCCCTCCCTTGCAGTACACCTACATGATTGTACCTCTATGAATACAGAGTTCTACCACAAACATGGATGATTAGAAAAAGAAAGCAGCTGCTTTTCATAAGAAATCACGAGAAAATGTTGTATGTAACTAGAAAAGGTGTAAGAAGTAAACCGAGTAGAAAATTTTACCGAAGGTCCATAATTCTTAGTTGTCACTGTTTAAATTAGATTTGTCTAATTTCCCTTTTTAAAACAAAGGTGCAGAGAAGCAAATGAAGGGAGTCTGCAACTGACCATCTATGGGGCTAGCTACTCCTTAGCGGGGCTGGTTTCGGTTGTCTGCGGGAATCTGCGAGGTTTTCATGGGAAGCTATAGCAATTATATGAATGAATTTTTCCATACTACATGGAAGAAACAGGAAATCTAGGCTTTTTATACGGGTGTAAAATTTGTTGTAGGAAGTGCAATCTTGGCTACCTATTGAATTCCTTGGACACCACACAGAAATTGAGCCAGATTGAGAGGCCAGGCCCTATGTCAAGTCAATTACATTCAGTGTATTGATCCAAGTAAACCAAGTACAACTATATCTTCTGGTTAGTTAGTTTGTATGATTGGAATTTATGTGATTTTGCTTTTCCAACTTATGCTACACAGATCAGCAGTAGATGTTCTAGCTAGCATCTGGCACGCGAGTACATTAATATTTTACCTGTATGTTTCTAAACATGACCATCTTAAAATGAAATGTGCAATGGAATTTATTATTTGAAAATATGGATAATACCTATGCTGCCTTCCTCTCCTTCATGATAATGATAATCTTCTTAATATCGTGCTCTACTTCCAGATTACTTTCTTTTCCTCACCGAAGTTACTTTGTTCATTCATATATAGCTGAATGATGTAGGTATATCAAATGGGTTAATCTGTCATTCTGCTACAGCCTAGATTAGAATAAGCATAAGTGTATAAGTCCTTGAAATTTTGTGTGTTGATTTACTGTTTGTTCCAAAGAACTTAAATCTTAAATGTTTTCGTGCCTTACGAAGGTAAATACATCATGTGGCTACATTTGAGTTATTTGTTTGAACCAAGCTGGGGGTAAAAAATTGTGGAAAGGAATACATTCACCATCAGATTTATTTTTGCACCAGTAATTATTGGTAGCAATTTTCAAGCAGGAGGCTAGCTCTGACCATCATATCATATTCTTGGTGCTCTAGCTTTGAATTTTGTTCATCCTAGCGTCTCTTTAGTTTGGACTGCGACGGTCTAGCCATGCCCAAGTGGCAAATATTTCTCATCCCTAACGTTGTGGAGTTTCGACTACGGTGCTCTGGCCAAAACCAGGATCGATCTCGCGGTAGTCTCTTCCGAATTAGGTAAAGTGAATTTCCGTGCATCCCCCCATGAAATAACCTTGGACGATAGATTTCCGCGCATACTAATTTCATATGAGCCTTTGCTTCTTCTAACTGAATGCAGAATGCAGCAGAATAAACATACAGTGAAAGCACAACAGAACCAATTGATTATTCATCCAATCATTTTCGTGCACCCAATAAATAGAACCAAGCGCCTCCCAGCACCACACCAAGGGACCCACTCAACCCACCCACCACTAACTCACAGCAGCATCACTGCGCATCAGCAGGCATTAAAAGGAGCAAATCATTACAAACACAATACTAAATCAACCACATCGCTCTTGCCGTAAAAAAAACCCTAACGCCTGCAACACACAGCTTACATACACCATCTAAGCAACGATTGTACACCATCTTAGCAACACGATCTGAACTATCACAGTGCCCTAAGCAAGCACCTACAAACAACACTAACAAATACAACTTACTCCGGCGCGGCGTGCCGCCGCGCCTTCGTTTGCTAGTAAAATTAAAGTGAGTTCACTCTAGGTAAAGAAGGAGTGCATTGCTAGGCAATCATCAGGGCGTTAATCTTGATAGGATCGAAGGTAACCTAAAAAATAATTCACAAGGTTAGTGGCAAGGTAGGCAAAATTCGGGCATGGCTTTACCTTCCAACGACGCCTTTACCTTAAGCTTAATGCTGAATGCGGCATTTCCCCAACTAGGTCATAAAGGATCAGAACAACTTTTCAATGGTTATGTTGGGTTGTAAAGAGCTCCCAATCCAGACAGAAATCACCAAAATTGGAGAGAAAATAAAAGAAAACTAAGGTCAACAGAAGAAACGAGGAATTGCCATTTTCAAGGGCTGGAGGCTCCGGCTCCACTTGGCAGAAGCATCCGAGTTGTCAAAAATTCTGAGATCTCACGGAACATTTGCTTGAAAATCCTCGAACGAGAGGTGAAAATGATGGAATTGTCTAAAGGCAACAAAAGCAAGTGTAGATCAAGACCAAAAGCAACAAATACATGGATCAACACCAACAAAATTCCACAAGAATATCCAAATCGATCTAGTACCAAATGGGGCTATTTTGTGGGATATATGAAATTAAGCAAGATTTTTTCAACAAAGTCTAGCGATGGAGGGGAAACAAAAAAAGGAAGTCAAACCGTGGCAACCAGGAGCTCTGATCCCATATGATATGGGTTGGGGGTCCCGATATTCACAATTCAACCATGAAATAATGGGGAAACCAAAGAAGACAAGGATAACACACAATGTAATTGGGATACATAGCAAGTATGGATGAATTAAAGACACCCATTTACGAGTGCCTACACATAAGAATTCGAATCGCTCAACTCAAATGACCAACTCTTGATGACACCGCTCTATCCAAACTGTCGATCGACCGATCCACTAGAATCCACTAGGGAAAGATTTGCTAGACGAAACTAGTGGATGTGTGTTGCCTGCCAAAACCCACCGGCGAGCAGTGGTTAAGCAACACGAAGAGCCGGGAGGCTTCCAAGACTGCAGGGGGCCCTGGTCCCTCGACGTCGTCCCGCAAATGTTCCGCACGTCCGGCGGTTGCGGGCGTGCCACCGACCTATACCTGGTCGAAGGTGTTGGATTGCTTCGATTAGTTTCTGCATGGCGACACGTAAACATTAAATACGAGCCCTATCGGCTCAGGTTGCCCTGGATCGGCTCAAAGAGCCGATCGCCCCATGGCTTACGTCGGGTTAACGATGACATGGGGCTCCTGCTTGATCAATATAAAGTTAATCTAATCTACGACAGTTTAGGGTTTTCGCCACATGATCGGAACATCCTGCGCGTAGTTGAGCCTAATAGATACGAAAAATAATGGAAAACTAACCCTAAAAGAGGCCTAAAAACCAACATTAAGTTAATTCCCGGAACATCCCTTTTAGGACTAACAAACCATATCTTACGTACTACCGGATCGTCCAACCCGTTTGCAAGGCCTAACCATATCGATATTAAACCAATCCTTGAAGAATCAAGGAGCAACTATAACAGATTGGATCTACTAAATAACGAACAAGCAAGGTGCTGCCCTTATACCTAGGTAGGTATAAGGGCAGCTAGATATCGAGGGGCAGCATAGCTAAGCAAGCATGTATAAGAAAAACATCCATGCAAGCCCCAAAACACCTATGATAAATAGTGCTACTCGCCATCAACAACGTTTCAACACGAGCAACACAAGGTAAACGAATAAACGCTGCCTAGATCGCAAGATGCGATCTAGGCAGCATGATGCTTACCCGGAAGAAACCCTCGAAGGAAGGGGTGGCGATGCGCTGATTTGTGTTTGTTGTGAACATGATTGTCCTCCTTTCTCGATAACCCTAGATACATATTTATAGTCCAAGGGACTTTTAATTCGGGCGTGCACCTAACCGTGCACGGGTTAAACTCTATCTAAACTAAGATGCAATCTACTATATTTACAGATACACGGGCAATCTAGCCCAAACTCTTCGTGCAAGGCCGCTTCAAAGATGCTCCACGCGTATATCCTTCAAGCCCATCTTCACTTACGGCCCATCTCCCGATTTGGCCAAAATCCGGTGATAACACATGCCCCCTGGTTTTGGTAATGATAATTTCAAAACCACTCTGTTTTTCCTTCGAGGGGTCATGTCGTGGCAGAGCAGAACCGTCGCAGATTTCTTCATCATGACGCCTTGCCTTCTCAACTTCTGCATGATTGACAGTTTGGCACCACATCCTCGAAACTGCTTGAGCATTAATCTCCACTATATCTTCTTTTATTTAGCCGCATCGACAGTTCACCTCTTCCCCCCCGAACCAGCCGTCGGCCAAAAACCCTCCTCCCCTCGTAGCCATGTCTTCCTCTTCCTCCTCCACTTCATTAGCTGTCTCCTCCCAATCCTCTTCCTCGAGTGAACTGGAGCCGGAGGTCAATCAGATGGCCATCTATGATGCTCTCGCGCCGAGTATTGGGACGCGAGAGAATGGGACTTCGCCATCGAGTCGGAGGACGACGAGCCCCGCACCGTCGGGGAAGAAGACCTCCGGTTCCTCGTCGATGGGGAGCTGGAATCGGCGTGCGAGGACGACCTCCTCTCTTGGGAAGCGGACCCTGATGACCCACAAGTATAGGGGGTGTATCGTAGTATCTTCGATAAGTAAGAATGTCGATCCCAACGAGGAGCAGAAGGTGTTGGCAGCAGTTTTGATGAAGGATTCACTGTAAATGCTCACAAACAAGTATTCAAGGGGTTTTGATGTAACAGATGAATAAAGTACGAGTAAGTAAAATGCGAGAGAAATAATTGCAGCAAGTGGCCCAATCCTTTTTAGCACAAAGGACAAGCCGGTTTGTTTACTTATAATGACCAAGCGTTCTTGAGGACACACGGGGATTTTAGTCTAGTACTTTCGCTTCATGTGGCTTAATAATCTTCATTGTTTTGATAAGTGTTGTGTGGGTGAACCTATGCTAATGCACCCTTCCTAGGACTAATACATACTTGTGATTATACCCCTTGCAAGCATCCGCAACTACAAGAAAGTAATTAAGATAAATCTAACCACAGCCTTAAACTCGAGATCCTGCGATCCCTCTTGCATCGATATACTAACGGGAGCTCAGGTTTCTGTCACTCCGGCAACTCCGCAATTAGCAACCGAATACAAGATGCACTCCCCTAGGCCCATAAATGGTGAAGTGTCGTGTAGTCGACGTTCACACGACACCACTAGAAGAATGACACCACAACTTAAATATCATAACATTGAATATTACTCAACCATAATTCACTACTAGCATTTAGACTTCACCCATGTCCTCAAGAACTAAACGAACTACTGAGACATCATATGGAATACAATCAGAGGTGATATGATGATGAATAACAATCTGAACATAAACCTTGGTTCAATGGTTTCACTCAATATCATCTATAACAAGTAGAGAATAATGCCGGGAGAGTTTCCCCTATCATACAATCAAGATTCAACCCAAATTGTTACAGCGGTGACGAGGTGCAGCGGTGGTGATGGCGATGTAGATGGTGGAGATGATGATGATGATGATGATGGAGATGATGTCCCGCTCGATGACGATGGCGATGGCGTCGATTTCCCCCTCCGGGAGGGAATTTCCCCTTCACCTGCCCGGAGAGCTCTTTCTCTCGGTGTTCTCCGCCTGAGGCGGCTGTAACTCTTCGTGAGGTCCTCCTCTGGCTTAGGTTTTCGGGACGAAGGAGTACGCTAAGAAAAGGAGGCGAGGGTGTGGGGCCCCCACACAGGCGCGGCCAGGCCATGGGCCGCGCCGGCCTGTGGTCTGGGCCCACCTTGCTCCCCTCTTCTTCCCTCTGGCTCCCTCCGTCATCTGGAAAAATAGGAATTTACGTGAAATTTCCTTCCACAGTTGATCTTCCGAAATATTGCGTTCTGACGGTGCTTTTTCCAGTAGAATCCTGGCTCCGGTGCTTGATCCTCCAATAATGATGAAACATGCAAAATAGATGAAATAACATAAGTATTGTGTCCCAATATGAAATATATCAATGAATAACAGCAAATTATGATACAAAATAGTGATGCAAATTGGACGTATCAACTCCCCCAAGCTTAGACCTCGCTTGTCCCGAGCGAAGAGCTCGATAAACAAGACCACATGTTTATGGAGTGAAGAGTCGATAAATAAAATACGGACAAGAAGCATCATATTCATTCACACAAGACATTCTAGTAAACAACTTCCTCATATAACTCATCTTGAAATAGGTAAAGAGAAATCACAAGTAAAGGTGCATAAGAAATCATAGTTGGTGATGGCAAACTTTGTTCTTGGTCAGAGAACTACTAACGGATTGTACTTCTAAGCAAAGCTTTCATATTAGAATTTATAGCTGGGCTTCCATATTTAAGCATAACAATCTCCTCATAATCATTGATAACTTCAAAGTCATATTCATTCAGATAAAATTGGTACTAAACAAGAAAGTATAAAAGACATGATTAATGAATCATAGCATAAATGATTGGTTCACAACAACTCAATTGCTTGCTTGAGATAGAGAGAAATAGGTTTACTGACTCAACATAAAAGTAAAGATAGGCCCTTCGCAGAGGGAGAGGGATTAAATCATGTGCTAGAGCTTTTCAAGTTTTGAAATCATATAAAGAGCATAAAAGTAAGATTTTGAGCGGTGTTTGTTGTTGTCAACGAATGGTAGCGGGCACTCTAACTTTGCCAAACGAACCTTCAAAGAGCGGCTCCCATGAGGGACGGCATCTCTACCAGCAAGGTAGATCATCCCCCTTCTCTTTTGTTTACACATGTATTTTAGTTTTATTAAGGATGACACTCCCCCAACCTTGGCTTTCTCAATCCATGGCTAACCGAATCCTCGGGTGCCTTCCAACATTCACATACCATGGAGGAGTGTCTATTGCAAAATTATTGCTTACCGATGAATCAGAGCAAAACATGTGAAGAGAATTATTAATGAAAGTTATTAATTGGGGCTGGAACCCCGTTGCCAGCTCTTATTGCAAAGTTATTGGATAAGCGGATGTGGCGCTAGTCCATTGGTGAAAGTCCGCCCAACAAGATTGAAAGATAAAACACCACATACTTCCTCATGAGCTATAGAACATTGACACAAATAAGGAGTAGTAGTTTGAATAATTTAAAGGTAGCACATGAAGTATTTACTTGGAATGGCAGAAAATACCATGTAGTAGGTAGGTATGGTGAACACAAATGGCATAAGTTTGGTCTAAGGTTATGGATGTATGAGAAGCATTCCCTCTCGATACAGGTCTTTGGCTAGCAAGGTTTGATAGCAAGCATAAAGGTTGAGGGAAACAAACAAATATACATATGATAGAAACAATCATGCATCTTTCTCATAAGCACAAGCAATTTTAACTTAAGAATACTAAGCTCATAAGCATAGAGATAATAGAGTAATATATCTAAGTGTATTTCTCTCTTCTTTTAAACATCAAGATGTTGTTGCTATTGACCAATGCTAAGTTTGCCAAAACCAAATAGATTTACTTGATGCTCCCAAAGTGATATCAATACTCATGTCAAGAGTAATCATATAATGGAGATTGCAAACTAAAATAAGGTGTGCAAAAAGTAAATGATAAGACTTCTCATTAATATTCCATAACGATAACTCACACCAACGGATACATAGATAACCAACTAAGAGAGATACTTCCACATTGCATACTATTCCATATGATAACTTCCTACTCATGATATGACACTACTTGATAGTAAAAGATAAAGGTAGTGATGATGTGATACCGCGGCACTCCCCCAAGCTTGGAACAAACCAAGGGGATGCCAATAGCGATGATGAATTACTCCTTCGGTGATGATGGTGATGGATTCCTCTCGACAAGCTTCTTAACCAGCTCCTTTAAATCTTCAATCTCATAGGTGAGGTTGCGAATCAGTTCCGAGTTGTGCTCAACGCGGCTCATAATCATGTCGGGTGGTGAATTCCAACTCCTAGAGTTGTTTCCCCATCCTTCAGCTTCAGATTTCATCTCTCCTGCAATGTCAGAATGATCTATATCCCAATTACTTGGCAACACTACCTTGGGGTCCTTTCGGTTTGACGATCGTAGATTAGATTGCGGTAAGGGTTGTAATGGCTCGGAGAAGATGTCCTTGGAGCCAAGTAATGACGTGGAACCGCTCCTCCGGCGATTCGTGCACTCCTCTTGATGTTGGATGGATTTGATATCACGCCAATACTTGCGACGGTGGCTGGTGTGCCTGCGGAGCTTCCTCCACTTCTTCCTCATCCTCTCTTGCGTCTTCTTCCTTAGTTCCGGGTCTTGAATATCTTCCTTCAAAGGTCCCTTGTCCTTGTTGTTGGAGACCATGGTGCTTCTAGATCAAAACAAATCTGGCAGAAAACAGCTCGAAACAAAACATGACGAGAAAACGATATTACGGACCTCCAGGGGGTCCGGGGATTATATAGCAAATATTTTTACGACAAAAGGAAGGTTCCGGGCAAACGAGTGGAAACGGGACGCAGGGGCTGTCACCATAGGTCGGCGCGGCCAGGTGGGGCCCGCGCCGGCTGTGGTGACGGGCCCTCGCGCGTCTTTTCCACTCCGTTTCGATTCCGTAATTTTTCATATTTTCTAAAAACAGCAGAAATAATGTTCGGAAAGGTAAACGCGGACTTTATTACCTACTGTTACCTATTCAAAGTCGAGTTCTGGCGGACTGTCAATTTGTCCTTTGATGAAAGCCTCCGGTGTTTCCACTTGAATAATATCAACATCAACATTATAAGAATCACCCGAGATATAATGCTTGAGTCTTTGTCCATTCACCACTTGTGTGGCATTGCCTTGGAGAGAGCTAATTTTAATTGCTCCTGAACGATACACCTCCTCAACAACATATGGTCCTTCCCACTTCGAGAGTAATTTCCCTGCAAAGAATCTGAGACGAGACCGATACAATAGGACTTTATCCCCAATATTAAACTCTCTTTTGATGATCCTTCTATCATGCCACTTCTTAACTTTTTCTTTAAAGAGTTTAGCATTTTCATAAGCTTCACTTCTCCATTCATCTAGAGAACTTAATTGCAGCAACCTCTTATTACCGGCTAATTTCGGATCTTTATTTAGTTCTCTAACAGCCCAATAAGCTTTGTGCTCTAGTTCTAAAGGTAAATGACAAGCTTTTCCATAAACCATTTTATAAGGTGACATTCCCATAGGATTTTTATAAGCAGTTCTATAAGCCCATAGTGCTTCTTTCAATTTGCTAAATTCTTTCTAGATTTATTAACAGTCTTTCCTAAGATAGCTTTAATCTCTCTATTTGATAATTCTACTTGACCACTAGTTTGAGGGTGATAAGCAGAAGCAATTCTATGATTAATACCATACTTAGCAAGAGTTTTTCTAAAACCTCCATGAATAAAATGAGAACCTCCATCAGTCATAATATACCTAGGCTCTGTTGGACAAGGCGACGCTTAGGCACCGCTTAAGCATGCTTAGGCACTAGGCGATGGACAAACGCCTCGCCTAGGGCATAAGCAGAAATCTAGGCAGTGTAACCAAGAAATTGTCTTCCACAATAATAAATCATGCAATACTTCATGATGGAGTTAGATGCGTATTAATTTCAAGGTATTTATTAGAAATTTTCAAATTTGCATGTTCTAAATTAATGGTTATTCACATATAATAACCCATATACACACTTGTTGGTATAAACTATGCCCACCTAGGCTGCGCCTAGGCCGCTTAAGCATCGCCTAGGCACTAGGAGAATGGCAATCGCCTCGCTTACGCCTAGCGCTTTTTCCAACCTTGTACCTAGGTACTCCAAATCTAGGAAATATAACATCTACAAGCATTTTTATAGAGGTCTCACCATCAGCACTTTTTGTAGGTATAGCTTCTACCCATTTAGTAACATAATCGACAACGACAAGTATATGAGTGTTACCATCTGAAGAAGGGAAAGGACCCATGAAGTCGAATCCCCAACAATCGAATGGTTCAATAACAAGAGTATAATTCATAGGCATTTCATTGCGTCTAGAGATATTACCAACTCTTTGACATTCATCACAAGATAAAATAAATTTCCTTGCATCTTTGAAGAGTGTTGGCCAATAAAACCTGATTGTAGAACCTTTTGCGCGGTTCTATCTCCAGCGTGATGTCCTCCATAAACACTACCATGACATTTACTCAATATCTCCTGTTGTTCATATTCAGGAACACATCTTCGCATAATACCATCCACTCCTTCTTTATATAAGTGTGGGTCATCCCAAAAATAATGCCTCAAGTCATAAAAGAATTTCCTCCTTGCCGAGCTGAAAAGGTTGGAGGCAAATACTTCGAAACAATAAAGTTAGCATCATCAGCATACCAAGGGCTCTCTCGCGAGCTCACCTTTATTATAGCCAATTGTTCATTTGGAAAACTATCATTAACAGGGGATCATCAAGATATTTTCCAATCTAGACAAATTATCGGCAACAGGATTATCAGCACCTTTCCTATCTATAATATGTAAATCAAATTCTTGCAGAAGTACCCATCTAATAAGCCTTGGCTTAGCATCTTTCTTTGTCATAAGGTATCTAATTGCAGCATGATCAGTATGAATTGTAACTTTTGAATCAACAATATAGGGTCTAAACTTGTCACAAGCAAAGACTACAGCTAACAATTCCTTTTCAGTTGTAGCATAATTTCTTTGAGCAACATCAAGAGTCTTACTAGCATAATGAATAACATTTAATTTTTTATCTACTCGCTGTCCAAGAACAGCGCCTACAGCAAAATCACTAGCATCACACATAATTTCAAAAGGCAAATTCCAATCGGGAGGTTCAACTACAGGAGCAGTTGTTAAGGCTTTCTTTAGAGTTTCAAAAGCTTCCTTACAATCATCATCAAAACAAAAGGTACATCTTTTTGAAGAAGATTAGTAAGAGGTTTTGAAATTTTAGAGAAATCTTTAATAAATCTCCTATAAACCCAGCATGACCAAGAACACTACGAATACCTTTAACATCCCTCGGATAGGGCATCTTCAATTGCTTCAACTTTAGCTCTATCAACTTCAATACCTCTCTAAATTTTATGTCCCAATACAATTCCTTCATTAACCATAAAGTGGCATTTCTCCCAATTAAGAACAAGGTTAGTTTCTTCACATCTCTGCAAGACTTTATCGAGGTTTCGCAGGCAATTATCAAAAGAATTCCCATAGACAGAAAAAATCATCCATGAACACCTCTACAATGCTTTCACAAAAACCATGAAAAATAGCGGACATGCATCTTTTAAAAGTAGCAGGAGCATTACATAAACCAAAGGCATACGCCTATAAGCATAAGTTCCATAAGGACAAGTAAACGTGGTTTTCTCTTGATCTTTAGCTTTAACAATTTGTGAAAACCCAGAATAACCATCAAGAAAGCAAAAATGAGTATTTTTAGATAACCTTTCTAGCATTTGATCAATAAAGGTAAAGGGTAATGATCTTTCTTAGTAACTTTATTAACTTTTCGAAAATCAATGCACATTCTATAACCTACAACTATTCTTTGAGGAATAAGCTCATCATTATCATTAGGCACAGTCATTCCTCCTTTCTTAGGAACACAATGCACAGGACTAACCCATCTACTATCAGCAATAGGATATATAATACCAGCTTCAAGAAGTTTTAATACCTCGTTCCTTACCACCTCTTTCATCTTCGGAATTAGACGACGTTGATGTTCAACAACAGCTTTGCATCTTCTTCCATATTAATAGCATGTTGGCAAATAGAAGGAGAAATCCCTTTCAAATCATCAAGAGTATAGCCAATAGCTCCTCGGTGTTTCTTCAATATTTCCAATAATCTTTCTTCCTCAATCTCTGAAAGCTTAGAACTAATAATAACAAGATATATTTTCTTATCATCAATATGAGCATATTTAAGATTATCGGTAAAGGCTTTAAATCGAAACAGGATCTTCCTTTGGTGGCGGTGTTGTACCCAAATCTTCCACCGTAAATCATGCTTGAGAATAGGTTGGTGAAGAAAATTTCCTCAAGCTCATCTCTTTCTTTCCTAAAAGCTTCACTTTCACTATTCTCCAAATGTTGCTGCAAAGGATTATTAGGAACAAGAACAATAGATGCACACTGCTCCATTTTAAAATCATTACTAGGCAAGTCAGCTTTATAAGGAGTTTTGGTAAATTTAGAAAAGTTAAATTCATAAGGTTCACCAGCAAATCTAGTCAAAATTTTCTCTTTCTTACAATCTATAATAGCTCCACAAGTATTTAGAAAAGGTCTACCAAAAATGATAGGACAATGATCACTAGCAGCAGAACCAAGTACCAAAAAGTCAGCAGGATATTTAATCTTACCACATAGAACTTCCACATCTCGAACAATACCAATTGGAGAAATAGTTTCTCTATTAGCCAGATGAATAACTACATCAATATCTTCAAGTTCACAAGAACCAATTTCGTGCATAATCTCCGTGTAAAGCTCATAAGGAATAGCACTAACACTTGCACCAATATCACATAAACCATAATAGCAATGATCACCAATTCTAACAGATAGCATAGGAACACTAACTTGTTTGGGTTTATTAGGATGTGAAACAATATTAGAAGCATCTTCACAGAAAATAATATGACCATCCTCCACATTTTCAGTCACAAGATCTTTAACTATTGCAACAGCAGGTTCAATTTTAATTTGTTCTTCAGGTTCTTTAGGTTTCTTTTCACTTTTATTAACCGCACTAGATATGACAGAGTACTCCTTCATTTTAGCAGGGAAGGAGTTTTTCAATATAAGCTTCAGGAATAACATTATCAACAGTTTCAATCACTACACATTTGTTTACAGATGAATCAACTTTATCTTTATACGGTTCATGATACTTATCAAAATTCTTCTTAGGCAATTCATAATGAGAGGCAAAAGCTTTATAAAGATTTGCAACAACTTGGGAATCAAGACCATATGTAGCACTCATATTACGAAATTTATCAGTATCCATAAAAGCTTCAATGCATTTATAATCATAAATTATACCTGATTCTCTATCTTTGTCGTTCTCCCATCCTTCAGTATTCTCTTGGATCCGATCAAGAAGGTCCCTTTTAAACTCTTCTTAGTTGTGTAAATGATCCAGAACAAGAGTATCCAGCAAGGTCTTGTCTTGAAAAGAAAGTCTTGCATAGAAATTATCAATAATAACATTACCAGGAAGCTCATGAATGGGGCATTTGAGCATTAAAGACTTCAATCTCCCCCAAGCTTGGGCAATACTCTCTCCATCATGAGGCCAGAAATTATATATGCGGTTCCGATCTTTGTGAATTTCACTTGGAGGATAAAATTTGGAATAAAATAAAGGCACAATGTCCTCCCAATCAATAGAATCACCATTCTTCAGCAATTTATACCAGTGCCGCTTTACCAGACAGCGATATAGTGAATAGTTTCTTTCTAACTTCATTCATAGAAATACCGCATTTGAATAACCCGCATAATTCATGCAAAAACAATAAATGATCACCAGGATGGACAGTTCCATCCCTTCATAGCTGTTATCCATAACACGTTCAATAATTTTCATAGGTATTTTATATGGTACTACTTCCTCACTGCGCTTCATCCACTACCGTTGCATTAGTAGTAGATTTCCCAAATAGAAATTGAAGAGAAGATCTCTCCATAATGATTTATAGCAGCGGGCAGAAATAAAATCAGCACAAACGGTAAAGGTTTTCCTTACCAATTCCGCTTACCAATAGCGCTTCACTCCCAACAGGCGCCAGAAAATAGTCTTGATGACCCACAAGTATAGGGTGTATCGTAGTATCTTCGATAAGTAAGAATGTCGATCCCAACGAGGAGCAGAAGGTGTTGCAGCAGTTTTGATGGTTTCACTGTAAATGCTCACAAACAAGTATTCAAGGGGTTTTGATGTAACAGAATAAAGTACGAGTAAGTAAAATGCGAGAGAAATAATTGCAGCAAGTGGCCCAATCCTTTTAGCACAAAGGACAAGCCGGTTTGTTTACTTATAATGACCAAGCGTTCTTGAGGACACAGGGGATTTTAGTCTAGTACTTTCGCTTCATGTGGCTTAATAATCTTCATTGTTTTGATAAGTGTTGTGTGGTGAACCTATGCTAATGCACCGCCCTTCCTAGGACTAATACATACTTGTGATTATACCTTGCAAGCATCCGCAACTACAAGAAAGTAATTAAGATAAATCTAACCACAGCCAAACTCTGAGATCCTGCGTCCCTCTTGCATCGATATACCAACGGGCTCAGGGTTTGTCACTCCGGCAACTCCGCAATTAGCAACCGAATACAAGATGCACTCCCCTAGGCCCATAAATGGTGAAGTGTCGTGTAGTCGACGTTCACACGACACCACTAGAAGAATGACACCACAACTTAAATATCATAACATTGAATATTACTCAACCATAATTCACTACTAGCATTTAGACTTCACCCATGTCCTCAAGAACTAAACGAACTACTCACGAGACATCATATGGAATACAATCAGAGGTGATATGATGATGAATAACAATCTGAACATAAACCTTGGTTCAATGGTTTCACTCAATAGCATCTATAACAAGTAGAGAATAATGCCGGGAGAGTTTCCCCTATCATACAATCAAGATTCAACCCAAATTGTTACAGCGGTGATGAGGTGCAGCGGTGGTGATGGCGATGTAGATGGTGGAGATGATGATGATGATGATGGAGATGATGTCCCGCTCGATGACGATGGCGATGGCGTCGATTTCCCCCTCCGGGAGGAATTTCCCCGGCGGATTCCTGCCCGGAGAGCTCTTTCTCTCTCGGTGTTCTCCGCCCCGCAGGCGGCCTGTAACTCTTCGTGAGGTCCTCCCTCGGCTTAGGTTTTCGGACGAAGGAGTACGCGAAGAAAAGGAGGCGAAAGGTCATGGGGCCCCACACCAGGTGTGGCGCCAGTCCATGGCCGCGCCGGCCCGTGGTGGGCCCACCTTGGCTCCCCCTCTTCTTCCTTCCCCTCCGTCATCCGGAAAAATAGGAATTTACGTGAAATTTCCTTCCCGATTGATCTTCCGAAATATTGCGTTCTCCGGTGCTTTTTCCAGCAGAATCCTGGCTCTCGTGCTTGATCCTCCAATAATGATGAAACATGCAAAATAGATGAAATAACATAAGTATTGTGTCCCAATTTGAAATATATCAATGAATAACAGCAAATTATGATACAAAATAGTGATGCAAATTGGACGTATCAGACCCCTCCTCCGACGAGGAGGAAGAAGAGGCGGAAGAGCCTGAGGAGGAAGACTCCTCCTCCGGGTACCCGCCGGCCAAGCGCCTGGGAGGCCTGGTCGGATGACGAGCCAGCGGGAGACGAGAGGATGAAGGCGATCTTGGCGGCTTCAGGCGACGAAAAACCCGCCGCAGCAGCAACGACGGCGGCGACGACGAGGCGTGACGGCCCTTAGATTAGGGAGTAATATAGGAGCTAGTAGCGAGCATTAGGCACTCGGATGACCCCAGGAGAGCAATTAGCTCTTCGTTGTAAAATCCCCCTTTGAATCAATGAGAATGTTCTTCCAATTTAACTTCCAATGTTCCGATTTCATATCTCCTCATTTTCCGATTGTCAAAGGTGGTCAACGCCCCAAGAGCCGATAGCATCGTATCGGCTTTGTACCATCAGACGCCCATAAAGCTAATCTGATAACCAATTCGATAGGTTCAAGCGACAATCCTCATTCAGACAATAACTTGACACCTGATCATGATACTTTGCACCTCTAAAGTCGATGACTGCGCATCGGCTGTTTTTATTCTAAAGTCGATGTCTGCATCGGCTGTTTCCCAAAAATTTTATAATTTTCTTGCCGATTTCGTGTATCGGCCTCCATATCTTGCTCATCATCCCACATGCTTGGGAAGTACTTCTTGAGATGCTGGCCATTGACAGCCACTGGGAACTTCACACCATCCAACTGTTCGAGCATGTATGCATTACCCTTTAAAACTTGATCAACTTTGTACGGGCTATGCCAATTTGGAGACCACTTTCCATACATTTTATCCTTAGTCCCCAATGGCAATACAACTTCCCATACCAGATCACCAACCTGGAACTCCTTTGGCTTCACCTTCTTATTATACGCGCGAGCCACCTTGGCTTTATTCTCTTGATTTTCTCAAGTGACCAAAGTCTAAGTTCCGTTGCATCCTCAATACCGTCACTCATCAGGGCTGCATATTCTTCAGTAGTTAGATCATTCTGAAATGTAACCCTTCTCGACCCAGCCTTGATTTCCAGGTAACACAGCTTCTTGTCCATAGACCAGATGGTATGGCGAGGTTTTTATTGCTCCATGACATGACATGCGATAAGCCCACAAAGCTTCTGACAATACCTCGTGCCAGCGCCTAGGATGCTCGTCGATCTTCCTCTTAATCAGCTTGATCAAACTTTTGTTGGACGCTTCAGCCTCCATTTGCTTGAGCATAGTATGGATACGATCGTATCGACTTGATTCCCATATCCTCGCAGAACTTTCTAAACTCCTTAGACACGAAGACCGAACCTCCATCGAATCGTGTAGTCGGGGGAATCCCGAATCTGTGAATAACATGCTCCCTCACAAAATCGACAACATCCGACGCGCCATCGCCTTCATAGGAACGGCCTCTACCCATTTAGTAAAATAATCAATGGCCAGAACCCACACATGACCTTTGCTCGAAGGAGGATGTATCTTGCCGATCATATCCATGCCCCCCCTCGGCACACACGCTTGATGATGGGATTCATTGCGATGCAGGCACATCGAATGCTTCCAAACTTCTGGGCATGCTTGACACCTTTATAATACTGGAAACAATCTTCAAGCATGGTGGGCCAATAAAATCCCGATCGCCTGATCAGCCACTTCATCTTATGAGCCGATTGGTGAGTTCCACAGGCACCCTCATGTACCTCATGCAAGAGCCGATTGGACTCGGTCCCAAACACTTGAGAAGTAACCCTTCCAAAGTTAATAGAACATATCGTCACCAATCAGGACGTACTTCATGGCCGGTATCTTATCCGTTTAGGTGCCCCGAGCCGGATTTTCAAGTAATTGAAGATATCGGCTCTCCAATCATCGAGTTCCATGAACTGCACCTGGAAATCGGCTCCATCTACCACGTCTTTGTATCCTGACGTTTTGCGCAAGGTTGTTCGCCTCGGAATTTTGCGACCTTGGGATCCAATGGAAGTTGATATACTTGAACTGTGCCATCAGCTCACGGCATTGCATCCATAATGGGAAGAGCAACTCGCTCTCACACTTATACTCCTCCGTGAGTTGAGAAATCACCAACTTGGAGTCCCCAAATATCTCAACGCCTCCCGACGTCCAATAGCAACTCCATTCCCTTGCACTCGCTTCATACTCAGCAACATTATTGGTGCAAGGGGTAGATATCCTGATAGAGAAGGAATATGTTGCCCCCCGAGGCGACACGACTAGCCGCCCGCACCCATCCTCACAGACCGATCCATCGAAGAACATGGTCCATGCACGCACAGATAGTGCTGCAACGTCCGTGTTGATTCGTTCAAATAAGATCGGCCAACGCTTGTCCTTTGATGCTTTCGCAGTGTACCGAATATCAAATAGATAAGGCAAACATCCATTTGCCGAGTCGGCCTTTCAACACAGGAGCCGACATCATATGCTTGATGACATCCGATTTGCATATGACGATGATTTCAGCTTTCAGCAAGATGTGCTGAATCTTGGTACATGTGAAGAATAGGCAGAGGCACAACTTCTCGATCTCGAGGTACCTCGTTTCGCATCCAACATCCTCTGAGGTGAAAACCACTTTTTCTAGGCCATCATAGACCTGCACCACCACGACGCGATGGAGGTCACCTGCGACAGTAAATGTAGAATGGCCGTCTTGCTGCGGTGGAACCAACACGGGTGGCTTCGTCAAGTACTCCGCCAAATGCTTGTTTTGCTCTGCCCCCACCGAAACTCCTCATCGACTTGATTTTGACCAATCCATGAACGGCTCAATTCGTCCCGATAGGTTGGAGATGAACCTTCTGACGAAATTAATTTTGCCGATGAGACACCGGAGCTCCTTCTTCGTGGTGGGTGGCTTCATCGTTCGCATCTTGACTTTTCAGGCCGATCTCAATTCCGCGTTCATGAACCAAGAATCCCAGGAACTGACCGGCGTCACACCAAAGGCACACTTCTTTGGATTCATTCTTAGTCCGAACTTCCTGGTTCGGTCCAGGACGTGTCGCAAATCTTCCAAGTATCCGTCCACCGAAACAGACTTGACCACCACGTCATCGATATAAATCTCCACCAATTTGCCGATTAAATCGTGAAAGATGTAATTCATGGCTCTTTGGTATGTTGCGCCGGCATTCTTCAATCCAAACGTCATACCCATATTCGAACAAGCCTACCGAAGCACTCGAATGCATCTTGTTTATATCTTCGGAGCCATAAAGATTTGGTTGTAGCGGCATTTGCCATCCATAAAGCTTAGAACTTTATGACCAGCAGCTGCATTGATCAACGTTCTGCTAATGGCATCGGATATTCATCCTTGGGAGTGGCACTATTGAGATTCCGAAAATCTATGGCGACGCGCCACCATCCTTTTTCTCCACAGGTATGATTGGAAATCCATTCAGCGTACCTGCATGGCCGATGAACCCGCGTCCAACATCTTCTGGATCTCTTTCTTGACTTCCACCAAGATTTCCTTCATCTGCGTGCTTTCTGCGGCGAAATCCTTTCTTCAGAGGGAGCCGATGCTCAATGATACTCTGTCTAACCCAGGCATCTCTGTATAATCCATGCGAAACAATCTGGGTACTCTTTCAACAGGGCTATCAACCGGCTCATCAGCTGTGGATCCAACTTTTTGGTGATAAATGTTGGTCGTGGCTTATATCCCCAAGGCCAATGTCGATCTCTTCTGGTTCATCAGCTGATTTGAACCCATACCCCAGCTTTCCATCGCCTGCTAAATCAATGTTGGATACAGGCAGAAGGCATGTTGAGGCTAATTTTGGCCGGTCGCTAGAATCGGCCTCCTTTCATTGCAATGCTTAATGAGGGTTCACGACTTCTTGGTTCTCTGCTATAGCTACGTGACATGCTCGAGGTGAGATCCTTGCGTTTTATTTTGGGGCCGATCGCATGTATCGGCCTCTCTTCATCTTTGCCAGGGAGTGACTGCTTTCAGCTATCCTCGCTATGGGTCGCAAGCCCGCCATGTTGATCCCAAAGAAAAACTCTGGCTCGCGTCTTGGAATGACTGAGATCCACCATGTTGACGTCAGAGGATTCGTATCAACTCTCATGGCAAACTGACGAAGAGTAATCGGCCTTGTTCTATCGCCATTTGAATCTATCGCGCAAGACTTTGCAGTCATTGGTGGCATGGGTGAACGTGTGATGCCATTTGCGCATGGCTCTGTTCATCTCTTGTAACCGTGGGATTTTGTGGCCTTGGTAACTTCACTGTTTTTCCTTCAGCAGCAAATCAAAAATTTGCTGGTTTTGCTTAAATCAAAGTCAAACCCTTTGCAGGCCCTGGTTGTTTCACCCACTTGCAAGACACGGGCTTTGCCCAGAGTCCATTCAGCTACAGCGACTTCCCGATCTCCCGCAGAACCTTCATCTTCTTCCATCTCGATCGGGGCGACGCAGAACTTGTCCTGTACAATTGGGGGTGGCGTTCATACGATGTCAATTCTGAACCATATGCGAATTGTAGTCTGCTTGGAAGGTCACGTCTTTGCGGCGCGACACTGCTATCGCCGCCTCGATCTCCCTTCTGATAAACGAACCGAATAACATCGCACTGACTGCGGTCCGATTCAGCACACCGATCTCTTCCGAACCCGGCGAACTCGGAGCACTGGCTTGGCTCTCTTGATTCCCTCTTGAGAATGGCTGCGGAACGCCCCCTTCGCCCTCGTCAACGAGGTCTACCACCCAACCGGACCCGTGAGAGATTGTGAGAGAACCTCACACGTAGCTGGTCCGAAGCTGACCATGCCCAAATGGCTCACGTGCTCAATTGGAGTCCCCGATCCACGAATTTTGTGAAGTCAGGGAGCAGATATTTAGGCGTAGTGGGATTAGGTCATACTCGTTGGGATACGGCTTGGAATAGCCAATCATTCTCTTCTTCGGCAGGATCCGAACTGGTCTCTCAAGATTGTGCTGATCCACCGTAGGAGCCGGAGGTTGAGCTTTCATGACTTGTTCGGTGGCATATTTGGCTACACTGTTTCACAACATCTGCTCCGGCCCTCTCTTGTGGTAATCCCTCCTGTGGCGGTCCCTCCTGCCCCTTGGCTCATCCAGCGCGGTCAGCACGTATGTGCACACGTATCCATGCGGGATCTCCTTGGGCGGCTCAGAACTGATATCGCCGGGATCACCTCCAACCTTGTAGACGACGTACGCCGGTGAACCTTGTTCATGCGAGCTCGTGTACGGCAAGGTGGCCTAGTGTAGAGCGGTATTTCCCTGGTGAGTTCCTAGAGCAGGTCCTAACGGAGAATACGCTTCATGATTTCTTGCACCACGGAAGCGCAACACGCTCCAAAGTGTTCACCAGGCTCTCAGAATGCCGATGTAGAGAATGAGCAACGGCATAGTAAATTTCCTGTCGCAGGGCTCTGGTACGTGTAGGATAACGTAGCATAGAAAACAAAAATTTTCCTACGGCGAACACGCAATCCAAGCCAAGATGCAATCTAGAAGACGGTAGCAACGAGGGGATTATCGAGACTCACCCTTGAAGAGATTCCAAAGCCTACAAGAGGAGGCTTTGTTGCTGCGGTAGACGTTCTTGCCGCTTGCAAGCGCGTAGAAGATCTTGATCACGATCGGTTCCGGCGCCACGAGCGGCAGCTCTCCGTACTCGGTCACACGTTCGGTTGTTGATGAAGACGACGCCCACCTCCCCGTTCCGCGGGCAGCGAAGTAGTAGCTCCTCTTGAATCCGACAGCACGACGGCGTGGTGTCGGTGGCGGTGGTCCGCGGAGCTTCGCTAAGCGTGCGGATATGGTGGAGGAGCGGGCGGGGTTTGAAGGAGAGGGGTGGCCTGGCCACTATAGGGGCGGCCAAGTTTGAGGCTTTGGTGTGGCCGGCCCCCTCCCCTTGGCCCTCTATATATAGTGGAAACCCCAAGTGTTGGACTACAAGTCTTCGAATAAGACCCGAACCCAAAACCTTCCATATGGTGGAAACCTTCCCAAGCTAGGATTCCCACTAGAGGTGGGAATTCCACCTTCCATAAGGGGGTGGCCGGCCCCCTGAAGTCCACTTGGGACTCCTCCCCCACTAGGGTTGGCCGCCATGGAGGTGGAGTCATGTGGACTCCACCTTCCTTGGTGGTTTCTTCGGACTTTCTAGAACCTTCTAGAACCTTCCATAGAACCTTCCGCATCATTTTATTCACATAAAATGACATCCTATATATGAATCTTATTCTCGGACCATTCCGGAACTCCCGTGATGTCAGATCACATCCGACTTAGAACAAATATTCGAACTCCATTCCATATTCAAGTTCTACCATTTCAACATCCAACTTTAAGTGTGTCACCCTACTGTTCGCGAACTATGCGGACATGGTTGAGTACTCACTCCGACCAATAACCAATAGCGGGATCTGGATCCATAATGGCTCCCACATATTCAACGATGACTTTAGTGATCGAATGAACCATTCACATACGATACCAATTCCCTTTGTCACGCGATATTTTACTTGTCCGGGTTTGATCCTTGATCACACTATACCTTGAAACTCGTCTCCCACAAGTACTCTTACTATCGTGGTATGTGGTCTCTTATGAACTTATTCATATGCTTGCAAGACATTAGACGACATTCCACGAGAGGGCCCGAGTATATCTATCCGTCATCGGGATGGACAAATCCCACTATTGATCCATATGCCTCAACTCATACTGGATACTTAATCCCACCTTTATAACCACCCATTTACGCGTGGCGTTTGATGTAATCAAAGTACCTTTCCAGGTATAAGTGATTTACATGATCTCATGGTCATAAGGACTAGGTAACTATGTAATAAAAGCTTATAGCAAATAACTTAATGACGTGATCTAATGCTACGCTTAATTGGGTGTGTCCATTACATCATTCATACAATGATATAACCTTGTTATTAATAACATCCAATGTTCATGATTATGAAACTAATCATCTATTAATCAACAAGCTAGTTAAGAGGCTTACTAGGGACTCTTTGTTTGTTTACATATCACACATGTATCAATGTTTCGGTTAATACAATTATAGCATGGTATATAAACATTTATCATAAACATAAAGATATATAATAACCACTTTTATTATTGCCTCTTGGGCATATCTCCAACAGCTCCCACTTGCACTAGAGTCAATAATCTAGATTACATTGTCAAGTACCTAACACCCATGGCATTCTTGTGTTGGTCATGCTTTGCCCTAGGGAGAGCTTTAGTCAACGGATCCATTCAGATCAGTGTGTACTTTGCAAATCTTTACTTCTCCATCTTCGATGTACTCGCGAATGGTAGTACTTGATATGCTTCAGCCTCTTGTGTGACCTTGGTTCTTGTGCATTGGCGATGGCACCCATGTTGTCACAAAAAGATGACTAGTGGGTCCAATGCACTAGGAACCACAGAGCTCTACAATGAACCTCTTCATCCATACCGCTTCGATGAAGCCTGAAGCCGCTTATGCTAGAGGATTTCGCCAGTGCAGCGAGCTTGCCCACCTTACTGCAAGACCATTCAATATAAACACGTACCCATTGTGACTTAGAGTCATCGGGATCGGTGTTCCAACTTGCATCGGTGTAACTTGTTACAACGAGCTCTTGGTCACCTCCATAACAAAGAAACATATCCTTAGTTCTTTTCAAGTACTTCGGATATTCTTGTCCAGTGTTCCATTCCTGGATCACTTTGATATCTGCTAGTTAAACTAACAGCATGTGCTATATCTGGTCTTGTACATAGCATGGCATACATGATAGAGCCTCTGCCGAGGCATAGGGTATCTGACTCATCCTTTCTCTTCTTCTGCCGTAGCCGGTCCTCAAGACTTTGCCTAGTAACATAGGTAAGAATCCTTTCTTACTTTCGTCCATTCTAAACTTCTTTAGAATCTTGTCCAGTATGTACTCTGTGATAGCCCTATTAGACGTCTTGATCTATCTCTATAAATCTTGATGCCTAATATGTATGATGCTTCACCAAGGTCTTTCATTGAAAAACTATTATTCAAATAACCCTTTACACCGCTTAATAGTTCTATATCATTCCCAATCAATAATATGTCATCTACATATAATATCGGGAACTACAGAGCTCCCTCACTTTCTTGTAAATACAGGCCTCTCCATGACACTGTATAAACCGTCTTTGATCACCTTATCAAAACGTCGGTTCCAACTTCTCGATGCTTGCTTCACTCCATAGATTGAACGCTGAAGTTTGCATACTTTGTCGGCATTTTTAGGATCGACAAAACCTTTGGGTTGTACCATATACAACTCTTCCTCAATGTCTCCATTAAGGAGCGGTTTTGACATCCATCTGCCAAATCTCATAATCGAAAAATGCAGCTATTGCTAACAAAATCCTCACGATTTTAGCTACAGGTGAGAAAGTCTCATCGTAGTCAACACCTTGAATTTGTCGGAACCCTGCGACAAGTCGAGCTTTATAGACAATAATATTACCATCGCATTGTTTTTCTCTTGAAGATCCATTTATTCTCGACAGCCTTGCGGCTATCAGGTTCTACCAAAGTCCATACTTTGTTATCATACATGGATCCCATTTGGATTTCTTGGCTTCTTGCCATTTGTTGGAATCCGGGCTCATCATGCTTCTTCATACGTCGCAGGGTCTTCATCATTGTTATCCACAATCATGACATTTAGACAAGGATCATACCAATGAGGAGTGAATCCCTTGTCGATCCGCGAGGTTCAGTAGCTGTCTCATTTGAAGTTTCATGATCATTATCATTAGCTTCCTCTGTTGCCGGTGTAGGTGGTACGGGAACATTTTTCGATGCTGCTACTCGATCAGGTAGAGATTCTTCAATCTCATCGAGTTCCTTTTCTTCAGTCACTTCTTTAGTGAGAAATTCTTTCTCAAGAAATTCGTTCTTAGCAACAAAGATCACCTTCGGATCTGTGATAGAAAGTGTACCCTATAGTTTCCTTAGGTATCCTATGAAGACGCATTTCTCTTTGGGTTCTAGCTTGGTTTGTAACTTTTTACATAGGCCGCAACCCCAAACTTTTAGGAACACTTAGGTTTCTTATTAAACCATAATTCATACGGCGTCGTTTCAACGGATTTTGATGGTGCTCTATTTAAAGTGAATGCGGCCGTCTCTAATGCATAACTCCAAAATGATAACGGCAAATCAGTAAGAGACATCATAGAACGAACCATATCTAAGAGAGTTCGATTACGACGTTCGGACACACCGTTTCGTTGTGGTGTTCCCGTGTGTCAATTGTGAAAGTATTCCGCATTTCTTTAAATGCATGCCAAACTCATAACTCGATATTCACCTCCGACGGATCGTAGAAATTTAATCTTCTTTTAACGTTGATTTTCTACTTCACTTTGAATTCCTTAAACTTCTCGAGTTTCGGATTTATGTTTTATTAAATAGATATACCCATATCTACTCAAATCATCTGTGAAGGTTAGAACATAACGATAACCATGCGCGATGCTACACTCATTGGTCCACACACATCGTATGTATGATTTCCAATAAGTCAATAGCTCCTCCATCATACCAGAAAATGGAGTCTTAGTCATTTTTCCCATTAGACATGCTTCACATCTATCAAGTGACTCAAAGTCAAGTGATTCAAGTAATCCATCAGTATGGAGTTTCTTCATGCGTTTCACTCCAATATGACCAAGACGACAGTGCCACATATAAGTAGAATTATCATTCAATTTAATTCGCTTAGCATCAATGTTATGTATATGCGTATCACTACTATCGAGATCTAACAGAAATAAGCCATTCTTTTGTGGTGCTCGACCATAAAAGATATTATTCATAAAAATAGAACAACCATTATTCTCAGACTTGAATGAATAACCGTCTTGCATTAAACAAGATCCAGATATAATGTTCATGCTCAACGCAGGTACATAATAACAATTATTTAAGCTTAAAACTAATCCCGAAGGTAGAGGAAGTGTCCCGACCGCGATCACATTGACCTTGGATCCGTTTCCAACGCGCATCGTCACTTCATCTTTCAGGTTGTCGTTTATTCTTTAGTTCCTGTTTCGATTACAAATATGAGCAACCGAACAGTATCAAATACCAGTACTAGACGAGAAATTGAAATGAACATCTATAACATGTATATCGATATACCTTCTTTCTTCTTCTTGACAAGGCCGTTCTTCAGATCGCAAATACTTGGAGCAATTACGCTTCCAGTGTCCCTTCTCTTTGCGAATAGCACTCGGCATCGGGCTTAGGGCCGTTCTTAGGTTTCATAGGAGGCGCTTTCTTGCCACCCTTCTTGAATTTTCCCTTAGACTTGCCTGTTTCTTGAAACCGGTGGTCTTGTTGACCATCAACACTTGGTGCTCTTTCTTAATCTCAATCTCGCTTTTAACATGCCAAAGAGTTCAGAAACTCCTTGTTCATGTCGCATATTGTAATTCATCACAAAGTTCTTGTAACTTGGTGGCAGTGATTGAAGGACACGATTAATCCCAGTCTTAGGAATCACTATTCCCAAGTCACTGAGTTTCTTCGCATGTCATGGCGAGCATGTGCTCACTAATGGAGCTTCCTTCTTCCATCAATTTGAAAAAGTGTTTCGATGCTTCATAGCATTCCACGCCGCATGAGTCTCAAAATAGTCTTCAACTCTTTTATCAACTCATGAGGATCGTGGTCTCAAACGTTTTTGAAGATCGGATTCTAACATAAGATGGCACACCGAACTTGAGATACCGAGTTTTCCGAGTCGCGTAAACATTCTTTACTTCATCGTTTCGTTTCGCTGGAGGGTCACCTAGCGGTGCATCAAGCACATATTGCAGATTTCCGCCATTGGGAAGATCCTCACATGACGGAACCGGTGAGGTGCGCTACCGTTGCTCTTAGCTTTTCTTTCTCTGAGGCAGTTAAAATTGATTGGGACCATATCTACAACATATTTGCAATAGTTTAGACTAAGTTTATGACAAATTTAGTTCAAAATTTTAATTCAATATAATTAAAACACTAGGTGAACTCCCACTCAAAACAATATCCCTCGCATTGTCTTAGTGATCACACGAACCAAATCTACCGCACCTAAACCCGATCATCACGAGAAAAGGTGTGATTTCAATGGCGAACACTCAAAGTGTTCATCATATCAATCATATGATTCATGCTCTACCTTTCGGTATCACGTGTTCCGAGACCATGTCTGTACATGCTAGGCTCGTCAAGGCCACCTTAGTATCACATGTGCAAAACATGCTTGCAGATTGTATGTACTTATTGAATCTATCACACCCGATCATCACGAGATGCTTCAACGACAAGACTTGATAACGTGCTACTAAGGATGAACACTTTATTATCTTGAGATTTTAGTGAGGATCATCTTATAATGCTACCGTCGCGATCTAAGCAAAATAAGATGCATAAAAGGATTAACATCACATGCAATTCATATGTGATATGATATGGCCCTTTTGTCTTTCGCCTTGATCTTCATCTCCAAAGCACGGACATGATCTCCATCATCACCGGGCATGATCTCCATCATCGTCGGCGAAACACCAAGGTCAATGGCGCCGTTCATGATCGTCCTCCATGTAGCAACTATTACAACTACTTTGAAATACTACTCAACATGAAATTTAAAGACAACCATAAGGCTCCTGCCGGTTGCCACAATACAATAATGATCATCTCATACATATTCATCATCACATTATGGCCATATCACATCACCAAACCAAAAACAAGTTAGACGTTCTCTCTAATTTGGTTTGCATATTTTACGTGGTTTAGGGTTTTCGAGTAAGATCCAATCTACCTACGAACATGAACCACAACTGTGATACTAGTGTTTTCAATAGAAGAGTAAATTGAATCTTCACTATAGTAGGAGAGACAGACACCCGCAAAGCCACTTATGCAATACAAGTTGCATGTCGAGCGTGGAGCAAATCTCATGAACGCGGTCATGTAAAGTTAGCCCGAGCCGCTTCATCCCACTATGCCACAAAGATGCAAAGTACTCAACTAAAGATAACAAGAGCATCAACGCCCACAAACCATTGTGTTCTACTCGTGCAACCATCTATGCATAGACACGGCTCGGATACCACTGTAGGATAACGTAGCATAGAAAACAAAAATTTTCCTACGCGAACACGCAATCCAAGCCAAGATGCAATCTAGAAGACGGTAGCAACGAGGGGATTATCGAGACTCACCCTTGAAGAGATTCCAAAGCCTACAAGAGGATGCTCTTGTTGCTGCGGTAGACGTTCAACTTGCCGCTTGCAAACGCGTAGAAGATCTTGATCACGATCGGTTACGGCGCCACGAACGGGCCACCTCCGTACTCGGTCACACGTTCGGTTGTTGATGAAGACGGCGTCCACCTCCCCGTTCCGGCGGGCAGCGGAAGTAGTAGCTCCTCTTGAATCCGACAGCACGACGGCGTGGTGTCGGTGGCGGTGGAGAAATCCGGCGGAGCTTCGCTAAGCGTGCGGGATATGGTGGAGGAGCGGGCGCTAGGGTTTGGGGAGAGGGGTGGCCGGCCACTATAGGGGCGGCCAAGCTTGAGGCTTTGGTGTGGCCGGCCCCTCCCCTTGGCCCTCTATATATAGGTGGAAGCCCCAAGTGTTGGACTACAAGTCTTCGAATAAGACCCGAACCCAAAACCTTCCATATGGTGGAAACCTTCCCAAGCTAGGATTCCCACTAGAGGTGGGAATTCCACCTTCCATAGGGGGATACGTCTCGATATTTCTTATGTTCCATGCCACTTTATTGATGATATCTACATGTTTTATACACATTGTATGTCATATTTATGCATTTTCGAACTAACCTATTAACAAGATGCCGGCCAGTTCCTGTTTCTGTGTTTTTGGTTTCGTAAATCCTAGTAACGAAATATTCTCGAATTGGACGAAATCAACGCCCAGTTCCTATTTTGCCTAAGCATCCAGAACACCCGAGAGCGGGAGGGCCCCGGTGGGCCAGATGACATGGTGGCGCGGCCTGGGCCCTGGCGCCGCCCCTGGTGTCATCGCCTCGTTGACCCTCCCGCGCCGCCTCTTCGCCTATAAAGCCCCCCGCCAGCCCTTACAGGAAGCCACGATCGAGAAAAGTTCCGGGCGCCGTCATCGCGAGCCAAGATCCGGGGGGGAGGTCTTGACCGCTGCCGAGCGGAAGTGCCCCGGAAGGCTTCTCCATCGACACCCCGCCATCTCCACCGCCATCTTCATCACCCGCTGCTCATGAGGAGGAGTAGTTCTCCATCGAGGCTCGGGGGCTGTCTTTGGTTATGTGGTTAATCTCTCCCTATGTACCTCAATACAATGATCTCATGAGCTGTTTACATGATTGAGATTCATATGAGTTTTGTATCACTACTATCTATGTGCTACTCTAGCAAAGTTATTAAAGTAGTTTTATTCCCACGTGTGTAAGGTGACGGTGCGTGCCGTGTTAGTACTTGGTTTATGCTATGATCATGATCTCTTGTAGATTGCGAAGTTAACTATTGCTATGATAATATTGATGTGATCTATTCCTCCTACATATGCATGAAGGTGACAGTGTGCATGCTATGCTAGTACTTGGTTTAGTCTTTTGATCTATCTTACACTAAAGGTTACTAAAATATGAGCATTATTGTGGAGCTTGTTAACTCAGGCATTGAGGGTTCGTGTAATCCTACGAATGTGTTCATCATCCAACAAAAGTGTAGAGTATGCATTTATCTATTGTTATGTGATCAATGTTGAGAGTGTCCACTAGTGAAAGTGTAATCCCTAGGCCTTGTTCCTAAATACTGCTGAGTTACTACTGCTTGTTTCTTGTTTCTTTGTGTTACTACTGCTGCAATACTACCACCATCAACTACACGCCCGCAAGCTATTTTCGCTGCATTACTACGCTCATATATATTCACCACGTATTTCACTATCTCCCGAACTAGTGCACCTATTTGGTGTGTTGGGGACACAAGAGACTTCTTGCTTTGTGGTTGCAGGTTGCATGAGAGGGATATCTTTGACCTCTTCCTCCCTGAGTTCGATAAACCTTGGGTGATCCACTTAAGGGAAAACTTCTGCTGTTCTACAAACCTCACTTGGAGGCCCAACAACTACAGGAAAGGAGGAAACGTAGACATCAAGCACTTTTACTCGCGCCGTTGCCGTGAGGAAAGGTAAAAGGTACTCACTCAGGACCTCGGCTACTAAGCTATTTTCTGCGCCGTTGTAAGTACTCGAAGCTATTTCCTTTAGACCTGCAAATTGCGACATTTGGTTTCTTGTTTACACTAGTTGGGCATAATGGAAAACAACAAAAATATGAGAGATCTTTATGAACTTTATCTTGAATTAGGACATGATGTGTTTGAAGAAAGAATTAAGAAACCCATGGAACTTTATATGCATGCTAATGGGAATGTTGTTACTATGAATGCTTTGAACACCATTGTTGCTAATGCTATGGAAAATTCTAAGCTTGGGAAGCGGCTTTGATGAGCATGATATTTTTAGTCCCCCAAGCATTGAGGAGAAAATTTATGATACTTTGCCTCCTATTTATGATGATTATAATGATAGTAGTCTTTTGTTACCACCTGTTATGGAGGATAAATTTGATTATGATTACAATATTGATAGCTACTTTGTTGAATTTGCTCCCACTACAACTAATAAAATTGATTATGCTTATGTTGGGAGTAGTAATTATTTTATGCATGAGACTCATGATAAGAATGCTTTATGTGATAGTTATATTGTTGAGTTTGCTCATGATGCTACTGAAAGTTATTATGAGAGAGGAAAATATGGTTGTAGAAATTTTCATGTTACTAAAACGCCTCTCTATGTGCTGAAATTTTTGAAGCTACACTTGTTTTATCTTCCTATGCTTGTTACTTTGCTCTTCATGAACTTGTTTATTTACAAGATTCCTATGCATAGGAAGCATGTTAGACTTAAATGTGTTTTGAATTTGCCTCTTGATGCTCTCTTTTGCCTCAAATACTATTTCTTGCGAGTGCATTATTAAAACTGCTGAGCCCATCTTAATGGCAAAGAAAAGAACTTCTTGGGAGATAACCCATGTGTTATTTTGCTACAGTACTTTGTTTTATATTTGTGTCTTGGAAGTTGTTTACTACTGTAGCAACCTCTCCTTATCATGTTTTTGTGCCAAGTAAAGTTTCTATGTTAAAGTTGATGTTATATTTGGGATCGCTGCGAACAGCATTGCTGTCTGTCACGAATCTGGGCACTTCTCTCTGTAGAAAATTCGAAAAAATCTGCCAATTTACGAGCGTATGTACGTACGCAACTTTCATTAGTTTTGAGTTTTCCGTTTGAGCAAGTCTGTGCCATCTTTAAATTCGTCTTTACTTTTCTGTTTTGACAGATTCTGCCTTTTATTTCGCATTGCCGCTTTTGTTAAGTTGAATGGGTTTCTTTGTTCCATTAACTTTCAGAAGTTTTGTGCAATGTCCAAGTGTTAAGAATGATTGTGTCACCTCTGAACATGTGAATTTTGATTATGCACTAACCCTCTAATGAGTTTGCTTGAAGTTTGGTGTGGCAGAAGTTTTCAAGGATCAATAGAAGAGGGTGATATAATGTGATCGAGAAGAGTGAAAGGTCTAAGCTTGGGGATGCCCGGTGGTTCATCCCTGCATATTTTAAGAAGACTCAAGCATCTAAGCTTGGGATGCCCAAGGCATCCCCTTCTTCATCGACAACTTATCGGTTTCTTCTAGTGAAACTATATTTTTATTCGGTCACATCTTATGTACTTTACTTGGAGCGTCTGTGTGCTTTTATTTTTGTTTTTGTTTTGTTATCTTAGTTCTCTGAATAAGTTCATCCTTGTGTGGGAGAGAGACACGCTCCGCTGGTTCGTATGAACACATGTGTTCTTAGCTCATAATATTCATGGCGAAGTTTCTTCTTCGTTAAATTGTTATATGGTTGGAATTGGAAAATGCTACATGTAGTAATTGGTAAAATGTCTTGGATAATGTGAAACTTGGCAATTGTTGTGCTCATGTTTAAGCTCTTGCATCATATACTTTGCACCTATTAGTGAAGATACATAGAGCATGCTAAAATTTGGTTTGCATATTTGGTCTCTCTAAGGTCTAGATAATATCTAGTATTGAGTTTTGAACAACAAGGAAGACGGTGTAGAGTTTTATAATGTTTACAATATGTCCTTTATGTGAGTTTTGCTGCACCGTTTCATCCTTGAGTTTGCTTCAAATAACCTTGCTAGCCTAAATCGAGAGGGAATACTTCTCATGCATCCAAATACTTGAGCCAATATTCATGCCATTTGTGTCCACCATACCTACCTACTACATGGTATTTCTCCGCCATTCCAAAGTAAATTGCTTGAGTGCTACCTTTAAAATTCCATCATCCACCTATGCAATATATAGCTCATGGGACAAAGTAGCCTTAAAAACTATCGTAGTATTGAATATGTACTTATGCACTTTATATTTTATTAAGTTGCCTGTTGTCGATAACCATGCTGCGGGGGAACATCAACTATTGTTGAATATCATGTGAGTTGCTATGCATGTCCGTCTTGTCTGAAGGTCTATCATTTTAGTGGTTTGAGCATGCAAAATTGTTAGAGAAGAACATTGGGCCGCTAACTAAAGCCATGAACCATGGTGGAAGTTTCAGTTTTGGACATATATCCTCAATCTCATATGAGAACAATAATCATTGCTACATGCTTATGCATTTAAGAGGAGTCCATTATCTGTTGTCCATGTTGTCCCGGTATGGATGTCTAAGTTGAGAATAATCAAAAGCGAGAAATCCAAAATGCGAGCTTTCTCCTTAGACCTTGTACAGTAGGCATGGAGGTACCCCTTTGTGACACTTGGTTGAAACATGGCATGCAAAGATCCTAGTCCAAGCTAAGTAGGACAGTGCGGGCACTATTAGTATACTATGCATGAGGCTTGCAACTTGTAAGATATAATTTACATAACCCATATGCTTTATTACTACCGTTGACAAAATTGTTTCATGTTTTCAAAATAAAAGCTCTAGCACAAATACACAATCGATGCTTTCCTCTTGAAGGACCATGCTTTTACTTTTATTGTTGAGTCGTTTACCTATCTCCTTCCACCTAAGAAGCAAACACTTGTGTGAACTGTGCATTGATTCCTACATACTTGCATATTGCACTTATTATATTACTTTATGTTGACAATATCCATGAGATATACATGTTATAAGTTGAAAGCAACCGCTGAAACTTAATCTTCCTATGTGTTGCTTCAACACCTCTACTTTGATTTATTGCTTTATGAGTTAACTTTTATGCAAGACTTATTGATGCTTGTCTTGAAGTACTATTCATGAAAAGTCTTTGCTTTATGATTCATTTGTTTACTCATGTCATTACCATTGTTTTGATCGCCGCATTCATTACATATGTTTACAATATGATCAAGTTTATGATGGCATGTCACTTAAGAAATTATCTTTGTTATCGTTTTACCTGCTCGGGACGAGCACTAAGCTTGATGCTGATACGTCTCCACGTATCGATAATTTCTTATGTTCCATGCCACTTTATTGATGATATCTACATGTTTTATACACATTGTATGTCATATTTATGCATTTTCTCTAACCTATTAACAAGATGAAGTGCCGTTCCTTTCTCATTTTGGTTTCAAAATCCTAGTAACGAAATATTCTCGGAATTGGACGAAATCAACGCCCGTGTTCCTATTTTGCCCGGGCATCCGAACACCCGAGAGCGGGGAGGGCCCTGGTGGGCCCAGAGATGACATGGTGGCGCGGCCTGGGCCGCGCCACCCTATGGTGTCATCGCCTCGTTGACCCTCTGCGCCGCCTCTTCGCCTATATAAAGCCCACGCCAAACCCTACGGAGGAAGCCACGATACGAGAAAGTTCCGGAGCCGCCGTGTCGAAGCCAAGATCGGGGACAGAGTCTCTGTTCGGCACCGAGCGGGGAAGTGCCCGAAGGCTTCTCCATCGACACCGCTGCCATCTCCACCGCCATCTTCATCACCGCTGCTCCCATGAGGAGTAGTTCTCCATCGAGGCTCGGGCTGTGGTAGCTATGTGGTTAATCTCTCTCCTATGTACCTCAATACAATGATCTCATGAGCTGCTTTACATGATTGAGATTCATATGAGTTTTGTATCACTACTATCTATGTGCTACTCTAGCAAAGTTATTAAAGTAGTTTTATTCCTCCCGCACGTGTGTAAAGGTGACAGTGCGTGCACCGTGTTAGTACTTGGTTTATGCTATGATCATGATCTCTTGTAGATTGCGAAGTTAACTATTGCTATGATAATATTGATGTGATCTATTCCTCCTACATATGCAAGGTGACAGTGTGCATGCTATGCTAGTACTTGGTTTAGTCTTTTGATCTATCTTACACTAAAGGTTACTAAAATATGAGCATTATTGTGGAGCTTGTTAACTCCGGCATTGAGGGTTCGTGTAATCCTACGCAATGTGTTCATCATCCAACAAAAGTGTAGAGTATGCATTTATCTATTCGTTATGTGATCAATGTTGAGAGTGTCCACTAGTGAAAGTGTAATCCCTAGGCCTTGTTCCTAAATACGCTGAGTTACTACGCTTGTTCTGTTTTGTGTTACTACTGCTGCAATACTACCACCATCAACTACACGCCAGCAAGCTATTTTCTGCACCGTTGCTACTGCTCATATATATTCATACCACCGTATTTCACTATCTCTTCGCCGAACTAGTGCACCTATTTGGTGTGTTGGGGACACAAGAGACTTCTTGCTTTGTGGTTGCAGGGTTGCATGAGAGGGATATCTTTGACCTCTTCCTCCCCGAGTTCGATAAACCTTGGGTGATCCACTTAAGGGAAAACTTGTTGCTGTTCTACAAACATCGCACTTGGAGGCCCAACACCGTCTACAGAAAGGAGGGAACGTAGACATCGGGGTGTGGGCCCCTAAGGGGCCACTTGGGACTCCTCCCCACTAGGGTTGGCGGCCATGGAGTGGAGTCCCATGGACTCCACCTTCCTGGTGGTTTCTTCCGGACTTTTCTAGAACCTTCTAGAACCTTCCATAGAACCTTCCGCATCATTTTATTCACATAAAATGACATCCTATATATGAATCTTATTCTGGACCATTCCGAACTCCTCGTGATGTCGGGATCACATCCGGGACTCCGAACAAATATTCGAACTCCATTCCATATTCAAGTTCTACCATTTCAACATCCAACTTTAAGTGTGTCACCCTACGGTTCGCGAACTATGCGGACATGGTTGAGTACTCACTCCGACCAATAACCAATAGCGGGATCTGGAGATCCATAATGGCTCCCACATATTCAACGATGACTTTAGTGATCGAATGAACCATTCACATACGATACCAATTCCCTTTGTCACGCGATATTTTACTTGTCCGAGGTTTGATCATCGGTATCACACTATACCTTGTTCAACCTCGTCTCCTGACAAGTACTCTTTACTCGTACCGTGGTATGTGGTCTCTTATGAACTTATTCATATGCTTGCAAGACATTAGACGACATTCCACGAGAGGGCCCAGAGTATATCTATCCGTCATCGGGATGGACAAATCCCACTATTGATCCATATGCCTCAACTCATACTTTCCGGATACTTAATCCCACCTTTATAACCACCCATTTACGCGGTGGCGTTTGATGTAATCAAAGTACCTTTCCGGTATAAGTGATTTACATGATCTCATGGTCATAAGGACTAGGTAACTATGTAATAAAAGCTTATAGCAAATAACTTAATGACGTGATCTAATGCTACGCTTAATTGGGTGTGTCCATTACATCATTCATACAATGATATAACCTTGTTATTAATAACATCCAATGTTCATGATTATGAAACTAATCATCTATTAATCAACAAGCTAGTTAAGAGGCTTACTAGGGACTCTTTGTTTGTTTACATATCACACATGTATCAATGTTTCGGTTAATACAATTATAGCATGGTATATAAACATTTATCATAAACATAAAGATATATAATAACCACTTTTATTATTGCCTCTTGGGCATATCTCCAACAGTCGTTCCTCCGAAGGGAGAGATAGATCTAGTCCCTCTAACGCCTTCGGGTTGGAACCCTTTGAACTTGATGCCGTGCGAACGGGTCTTCTCAAGAGCCGATGAGATCGGCCGAAGATGGCCTTGAGATCATCATATTTCTTCTTGTGCTCGCAGCAGATCTTCGTACTTGATCGGTGCTTCCGCCATCTCGGATGTTGACGTGGTTGTTGCGGAAGATTGTCCCACCGGGCGTGCGAATGTGTTGCTGCCAAAACCACCGGCGAGCGGTGGTTAAGAAACACGAAGCCCTGGAAGCTGCAGGGGGCCTGTCCCTCGACGTCGTCCCGCAATGTTCCGCACACGTCCGGCGGTTGCAGGCGTGCCACGACCTATACCTCGGGAAGGTGTTGGATTGCTTCGATTAGTTTCGCATGGCAACACGTAAACATTAAATACGAGCCCTATCGGCTCTCAGGTTGCCCTGTGGATCGGCTCAAAGAGCCGATCGCCCCATGACTTACGTCGGGTTAACGATGACATGGGGCTCCTGCTTGATCAATATAAAGTTAATATAATCTACGACAGTTTAGGGTTTTCGCCACATGATCGGAACATCCTGCGCGTAGTTGAGCCTAATAGACACGAAAAATAATGGAAAACTAACCCTAAAAGAGGCCTAAAAACCAACATTAAGTTAATTCCGGAACATCCCTTTTAGGACTAACAAACCATACCTTACGTACGGATCGTCCAACCCGTTTGCAAGGCCTAACCATACGGATATTAAACCAATCCTTGAAGAATCAAGGAGCAACTATAACAGATTGGATCTACTAAATAACGAACAAGCAAGTGCTGCCATACCGAGGTAGGTATAAGGGCAGCTAGATATCGAGGGGCAGCATAGCTAAGCAAGCATGTATAAGAAAAACATCCATGCAAGCCCCAAAACACCTATGATAAATAGTGCTACTCGCCATCAACAACGCTTCACACGAGCAACACAAGGTAACCGAATAAACGTCGCCTAGATCGCAAGATGCGATCTAGGCAGCATGATGCTTACCGGAAGAAACCCTCGAAGGAAGGGGTGGCGATGCGCCTGATTTGTGTTTGTTGTGAACGTGATTGTCCTCCTTTCTCGATAACCCTAGATACATATTTATAGTCCAAGGGACTTTCTAATTCGGCGTGCACAACCGTACGGTTAAACTCTATCTAAACTAAGATGCAATCTACTATATTTAATACACGGCAATCTAGCCCAATTCTTCTGCAAGGCCGCTTCAAAGATGCTCCACGCGTATATCCTTCAAGCCCATCTTCACTTACGGCCCATCTCCTGATTTGGCCAAAATCCGGTGATAACAATGTGTTAGTCTCTAAAGGGGAGGGTCCTGGATTACACATGAGGAGTTTTAAAAAAGTTTGTGTGAAGAAAATATTCTTATAGTAAAAATGATTGCTGGGGAGGTAAAGAAAACATTCATGGGAGAGAAAAAAAGGAAAAAAAAACATGGTTGGAGCCTATGCGCAACAATCGGAGTGGAGTCGAACGAATCCCCAGAGGTCCGGCCAACCTTGTTCTGGCTTGGCCTAACACTTCTCCAAGAATTATGGAAGATCCGTACTACTGCTTGCGCACAACATCTCGGACAGGACCTATGTAACCTTGGCCTCCTCGTACCACTTCATGCTTAGACTATCAATAACCCACGTACAAAAACAGACTATAAATAACCTTCCTCTCTCATCAGATCTAAGGTTAGGCATGATATGAAACCTAGACCTTTGCGCCCTAAAGCCCTTAGGCGCTGAACTCTATGCGCTCAAAGAGGGCATATCCTTGGCTTTACATTGGTGCAATAAACCCCTCATTATTGAAACAGGTTGTTTGGAAATGGTTAGTATGATCAAGAGTAGTGATACTGATCGTTCAGCCCGCCATGGTGATTGAAGAAATCAAAGCTTTGTTGAAGTTTCGTCAGGCTTGTATTACTCATATTAAGTGATGTCAGAATAATAGTAGTCATTACTTATACAAGTTTTATTCGCAAAAAATAAACGTTATAAAATATCTTCTTCATACTATTCGTTATACTCAGTACATTTTTTTTGAGATTATCATACTATTCGTTACTGAAAAAACCAGGTATGTTATGGACCCCTGCTAGGTGCGGCCCGTTAACAAAGCCTCTAGGAGCTCCCCAATTTTGCACTGCATTGTTTCTGTATCTGTTAGTTTCCACTGAGACGTGCCACATTGCGGGAAACACTGCACATACTCATGTTGCAACACAAACTGCACACTCATATGCCAACTCAAGGAACTTCTTTTCTTTGGCGAGTGCACTCATCGGAAACCTGCCAAATTAATTGGCACACCATGCCATCGGTTCAGGGTGCACATCGAACATCGCCTTCACCCGGATGGCAGTCTGATGCCCCCCCTATCTGGTCGTCTTCGCCTCCTGTTCCGAGCCGTTCTTCGCCGAAGAAGCGCCTCTTATCTTTGACTGCTTCTCGCAGTCCAGATTGGCTACCTGCTCTTCGCCGCTCGCGTTGTACTCCTGATCCTTCTCCTTGCCCCACAGCAGCATGTACAGGCCGGCGATGACCACCACTCCTCCGATTATGCTGCAGATCAACAACACCAGAAGATCGATAGAGTTAGAGATAACAGTTGGAGCATTTTACACCGAAAGAACGCAAACGTCACAACTCTGGAGGCAGTAATTGAGGTGATTTTATAAAACGGCAAAAGCTTTGCCTTTTCGAAAAGGAGTTTGCGCCGTTTCAGCAAGACTGTTGGTGCTCTGACGGATCATCCATGCGTTTGTTGTGTTGTGCTATCTTGTACGTATGGATGTGATGCAGAAAAGGGGCACTACGTATGTTCAAGACCACGCATATCGATCATGCGATACGTACCTTCCGACGTATAGGTTTTCACCGAAGATGAAGTAGGCGAGGATGGCTACCATGATGGTGGAGAGGGGGTTGAACATGGTGACGAACACGGGGCCTTTCTTCTCCGTGCACCACAGCTGCGCGAACACCGTGAACCCACTGCACGCGATCCCCTGAAACAACAACATACATACAATTCCATCGTGAGCACCACTACTACTCTGAAATTGGAAATAACTGAATTTCTGTACACTGATCTCTGACGACGTACAGAGTAGATGATGCACCAGAACTTGAGGCCGAAGCCAATGAGCCAGTCTTCCTTCTTGTGCTGCAGGAACAGCGTGAAGGCCAACGACTGTATCCCTCCGATCGTCGCCATCCACGCCGTCAGAGACAGCTCCGCCGGGTACCTCTTCACAGACGACGCCTGCCATTTCAGCACGAAAGTGTCCATAGCTGATCACATGTCCTCGATACATTTTCTTACATCCCAGATTAATTATCTCATTTACTGAAACTCTTCTGTGTCACTCTAAATCATGGTGACCTTTTTTTAAACAAAACATGCATGTGAGTGTATAAGTCTGAATTTACTATTTCTCTGCGTTGTAGTGTGGATCACTGAGTATCTGTAGTCGGAGGAGGTTACAGTTGCATACCTGCAGGATGTACCAGATGGACCAGCATATGCAGCTGGCCACGGCGAGGAACGCTCCTTTAAGCCAGCTATCGTGCACGGCGTTGCTGCCCTGAATGTGAATCGGCGCATTCCAGGGGCTTGCGAACGCCGCTCCCTTGTACAGCGTCATGGTGGTCACTCCGGCGAAGGACACCACAGTTCCGGCGATCTTCGCAAGCCCTCGGGCGCTCTTCACGTCCACGATCTCCATCCTGAGGGCGATGGCGATGACGAAGGTGATGGAAGCGACGGTGTTCACCACGGAGGTGACGAACGTCGGGGACGTGTACTTGAGACTCGCGAAGTACATGTTCAGAGTTAAGCTAACCCTGCAATTCAGCTCACACCAAAGTTTTGTGTTACTAATTTTTCTTCTGTGAATGATATGAGTATACATACGTTATCTTCTCAGATGACATTTTTCGTCTGCTTACCCCAGAAGCGAGAGCACAAAAATCTCCAGGAACAGCAACCACGTCATCTTGGGCCGCAACTTCCTGACGACCAAAAAAGGAAGGAGGCAGATGAACAAACAAGGAGCAAAGTAGCACATCACCAGAGTTTTGTCTTATCTGAACTGTCAAGTCTGAACTGTGGTCTAAAACAGGATCGACCAGAAAACGAAGGAGGCAGATGAACAAAAACAAGGAGCAAAGTAGCACAGAACTAGTGATCAATATGCACTGTCAAGTCTGAACTGTCCTAATTGATGAAGAGTTGAACACAAGAACTCTGGATCGTCGTACATACTTCTCATGGTAGTAGGCCAAAGGCCAGAGGAGGACGGTGACGAGGAGGTGGCGGTAGGTGACGTAGACGTAGGGGTTGAGGCCGCGGTTGAAGGCGGCCTCGGTGATGAAGTACATGAAGGTGTAGCTGAGCTGCACCAGGATCATCATGTTGTGCGGCGCGTACCGCCTCCACACCCCTCCTCCCATCTCAGCAGCCATGGCAGGTTCAAGCTCAAGCTCTCTCTTTCCTCGAAAGCGCGCAAGCTTCTCGGTTTCCTTATAGAAGAAAGAAATGGTCCGGAGAACGCCGAGTGCAGAGCTTGCCGTTATAAAGGTGGCTGCTGGGATGGGATGGCTGTCGTGGAGAAGTAGCACCTGATGCATGGAGGTGTCGCTGTGATGGCCTGACGAGACAGCTCCACCTGAGGAGCAACAGCGGCGCGTGGTGCTCCTCTGAATAATGTGCACTAAGAGCAGTGTCAGCACCGGTGCTGGCGGCTTTGGTCAGAACCTACCTAGTGCTGGGAAAGCATAAAAATGACGGATGGAATCCGACTTAGTTGATGAATGATGAGCTCAGTGTAGGCGTCGATCCTGTTTTAGACCGCAGTTCAAGCAAAAGAATAGTACAGTCGAATGTGACATGTCGATCATCAGTAATTCAGTATGCGATACCAATGTATGCAGAAACAACCAGTCCTTCACTCCTGCTAATTAATCTACCAGTTGTGATCATTCCTGGCAAAGTGGATGAAAATGATTCGTGAAGACATTCCAAAGTTTTGTCTTGTCTGTTCAAGTGTCACGGAAATACTCTAGGATCGTCTCCAGGTCTTGGATCACTAGTGAGACTAGCATCTCGACACTGCTCCTTTAATTCTCCTTCTAGCACCATATGCTGAGCTCCAATGGCCGGCCGAGAACATAATTTAAGTAGTTTACATGAGAATCCTGCAAGTGCCAAATGATTTCCAAAGCTGCTCTTAGAACAAAATTTAAAGCAAAATCAAACTTTGGTAAAGCTAAAACACTAACCACGGCCAAAAAGCAAATCCTTTTGTGTCAAATGCTCATCAGTGCATGAAGGGTGATCAGATCAGGTGCTTCAAGTTTGGGCCCTCGTATAAGCTAGGCTATTTCATCCACTAAATATATAACACCTAGAGTCTGGCTCGATGGCCTAACCACTTAACCCGACCCCATCAATTGCTTTTAAATCTTAGAAAGGAATTAGTAATGGTTTCGCCAACTCTTTCCATTGAGGGAATGGTGCCATAGGAGCCGTACGTTTGAGAAGGCTGATGTGCACGCATCAGCCATCACTTAATTAACCAGAACCACATCAATATAGACTTACTTCTCATTGGATTGGCAGAGCAACAATTAATGGCATTTTGACGCTGCAGCAGGATTTTCATCAGCTTTTGCTGCAAAGGCGGATGTTTAGTGGCGAACATGCTGGCAAGTAGTAGTGGTGGGTTAGGAGAATGTGGCTTCCAGGTAGGATCCGTCCCTGTGTCACACAAGCCTCACTCCTTTACTCTCTTGTTTGGCACCAGAGAGCCAAATCAGTCCCCATGGTGGGTCAGCTGATGAATATGATCCTTCCCCTATTTGGTCCCCAAGAGGGATGAATATGTTGTGCACTTCTCGCACAACATTGATTTGTGCTGATACATTGGACATTGGGGCTAATTAAGGAATTGATTCATTTGTGTGTGGAATAAATAAAGACCTCATCTTCCTTTTTTCCGATCATGTATTTGGCATTGTCCGAAGAAAGATGCGGCTTCAATGCAATTAGGCAATTAGCCACCACGCTGAAAAGGATGTGTGGCGTGACTCCCGCACATGAGAAATTGAGAATACATGGTCCATTGATCATCTCTTCATCCATTGTCAGTCCTCTGTTCATCTTTGGGACACTATCATGGGGTGGATTGGCATCCACACCATTCATCCGAGGCAATGGACGGGTCTCTCTATCTATGCTTGGTGGAACATGATGGTGGTGGCACCTCGCCGGATAGGAAAGCCATCTCCTCGGTTGCGTTGTTGGTCACTTAGGAGTTATGGAATGAGCACAACGCGAGGATTTTGCGCAACAAACAAGCGTCCTTGCATGTTGTTCTAGATAGAGTTAAGTGTGAAGCCCGGTTGTGGGTAACCGCGTGTGCTAGGTATTTGGGCAATATTATGCCAGGAGAGTAATCACATGTAATAATAATAACTTTTACTTCTTGTAATTCTCTACTTAAGCAATAGATTGGTGCAAACCTTTTGCCCTAGATTTTTTTTTTGAAAAAAAATTGAGAATACAAGTACATGATCGCTTGTGGTTCCTATAAATGATAATCCCTCATTCCCAAATTAAGATGAAATAGCAAAAGTGCCCGTGCGTTGCTACGGGTTAATTAATATTAAATAAATTACATGTCATAAATAATTAACTATTAAAATTTCTTTAAAAAGTTCAGTATTAGTAAAAATGTTGAATAGAAATAAATCCATCACCCACCGCATCACCACATCCTCTTCGTTGTTTCTCTCAATGGCTCTGTCCACATAGCTTGCAACATTTGTGCTTCGGAAGCTCTCGAACGGGAAGCAGGCCTGGTTGATATGATATCAATTTCTTTCTTTGCCTTGACCATGACCCCTTGTCGTACCGGGCACGACTAATATGTATAATTTAATTGTAATACTTCCTTCGTCCATAAAATTTGCCTTAGATTTATCAATATTCGAATGTATTTAAATAATATCTGGATACATCTAAATTTTAACAAATCTTAGACAACTTTCATAAAACGGAGAGAGCATTAGATCTAATTATTTCAGATGAAATGGGCATACTGTGGCGTACAAAGAGGTTTCCTTCCTTTCATTTTGTTCCTTCATAAAGAAAACATATGTTTGCCTGCAAACTATGTATTCGAATGTACTCCTACATCTATCTAACAGATAGAGTTTGGTAACGCTATGTTTTTCACGTACATGGTCGGCAGAAGCTGTGGCCCGTACAGCTTGTCACTCGTCTCGTGCTAAGCCCAACCAGCCAAAACGATCCGAGAAAACTCTGTATCGACCACCGCATCCAACAGGCAGGCAGGGGAAAGAAAATCCCCAAATCGAACTGCAGGATCCTCCGCTGCCGCCGCCTACCCATTCCATCCCTCCCTTGCTGGGAACCGTTTTGCGTCCGCCCTGCACCGCCGACTCCCACCTTATCTTTATCCGGCGGCGCGACTCGCTTTGCCAGATCCGGCCGTTGTGCCGTCCGCCCGGCCAGCATTCTCCATCTCTTTCGTCTCCGGCACGCATTCTCCCTCTCTTTCGTCTTCTCTCTTTGCTTGCTTTCCTTTCTCGTTGTTCTCTTTTCATCTAATTTCAGGTCCACGAACAGAGTACCAGCTTCCGATCTATTTGTCGTTTCATTAGGCATCCGGAAGTGGACTTTCCCAATACTCTCTGCCCGTTCCTCTTATATGTTCTCATGCTGTTTGTTCCTTCCATCAAGGCCGAGCCTTCCTTTCTCGTTGTTTCTGAGCATCTCTCTGATCGCTTTCCCTCGCCGTGCTTCACCGGCTTGATGACATCCAAGTAACTTATGTATATAAATTGGTTAAGGTCCGTATAAAAACGCGAGGTGGGACTAATCTATACAACCTACTGTATTTAGCTAGCTTAACTGGTCACGAACTTACGATCGGCCGGATGCGGAAGTGGCCCAGCACAGGTACATGGCCCATCATAGTGCGAACAAAGCGCGTGTCTCCCGTTCGAGAACACAAGAAAAATCTATCGGAGCAAACCAACCCAATGGATTGGAATCGTTTTTTCCTCATGGGTGGTAAAGTGGGTAGTATATATATTTATACAAGGGTAGATCCGTCCTAAAAAAGTGTCGGACCAAGGAAACAATCCTCCCTTTATTATTAGGTATAGATATAGAATAGGTTTTGGTCAAAGTCATTTTTTTTGAGATTTGACCAACTACATAGAAAAATATATAATATCTATAATACTAAATGCACACAATATGAAAGTATATATTTCATGATGATTCATTAGTTTGAGATTATAAATTTTGATATTTTTTCTATATAGTTGGTCAAAATTTCAAAAGTTTGGCTTTGACTAAAAGAAAAACTACTACCATGTTCATAAAAGGATTTCGCAAATATTTCTAAATGTATATTTATCCAAACACTCTTTAGTGTATAGATACATCCGAATTTAGAGAAATCTCAGGCATCCTTTTATGGGCGGAGAGGGTATATGCATTATATTTTGGGAAGGAGGGATTAGTTGATCATTTTGGCACGAGGGAAACTGATCACAAGTTCTCATGATAAGTTTATTTTTCAAAAAGGGGAACATAGCCTCAGCTGCATCAACCGGTGGATACAACTAAGTTTTCGATAAGTATATATAAAAATTATAAGTTGTGTATAAATATTAGAACAACCAGGCAATGCACCTTGGTGTTTTAAACATAAGGCTCGAGAGCTCAGCTTTAAATTAATAAAGCCCTCAACCGGCTAGGATACAACAGTGCTGATTACACAAACTTGAACAAGGTAAAAGAAAGAGGCAAAGCCCTAGAGGAACTATAAAGAATTCCACTCGGCCGCGCCACCAAAGAGCCTACAAGCACAAGCTACGGAGAGCTGCCGCGGACGGAAAGAGACGTGCCAAGCGAAGTTGCCGGCTGTGGCCGCAAATCCACTTTATGAGATTCGCTCCCACGGGACGCTTGACGCAGGGCCAACCAACCCTTCATTGGTGGCCCGTGTACCCTTCCACATATCGTCCCCAATTTGTTGACCTAGGTTAGAATGTTTGTGCATGTTAGTGGATCTAGACCGTTGTACATGCTAACTTCTCCGTGTCATATTAAACAACATGAACACAATAAATACAATTAAATCTTGCATACAAGGCGCACCACCACGTCGAGGCTACTAGCTTATATTGAACTCTTATACCTTTCCATAACCCATTATTCCTAAATATATATCCTTATTTTCATATGTATAATTCCTTATTTTCTTAGAACTTTAGAGTTTTTTTGCGGGTAGAACTTTTAGAGTTTAACTAGAATAATTAAGCATGCAACTACATTACCATGCTAGTTGTTGTAGAGTTCTATTTTACATCATTATAAATATTAATATTTAATTTGGTAACTCAAAGCCGCATTCTCTCTAAGATGTTTCACTTGCATTTGAACCCTAGTTAAAAATGTTCAAACCTCTAATTGTGACCTAAAGCTAGGCGAAGTAAAAAAATGCCTCCCCATATGTTTTTGCCAAGTAATAAGTAATTATGTGTTCATGTGTTTTCATATCCATAGTTCTTTAAATATGGAAATATATTGGTTGAGTATTTTAGAATGTACATGTGTTTGGGGATCACCTTTTGCAATTTCTAGGATGCGAGGCTCTTAAACTTGTGTGCAGTTAAGAGAGACCTAGAATATATGAGATGTGAACACGTGGTTTGTTCTCGCATCTCCTTCTGCATCTCTCTCACTCACGACTAGAAGTTGATTCCTAGTTCTTCTTGCGTCACACCTTGATTTTCATGTTTTTTTTCTGTGGTTTTAGCTGTTTCCATGCTATTGAGAATTTCGTGACGGACCATGCCTTAAATATAATTGATTCGAGCACTGCTTTGCATCGTGGTAATCAACGTTAGTTAAAAAATGAGTAAGGTTGGCTGCAACAAATGACATTGTTGATACGATGTCCAAGGGTTTCAGTATATGAGCAATAAACGGTCGAAAAACCTTGGATGAATAATCGCGTGGCAAGCGCGGTCAACAATCTACATCCTCTAAAAAGAAGAACCATGTAGGGAGAAGAGAAACTTGAAATGCACAATCCTCCCGTAGTATGATACGAGTTGTATCCTCCTCGTCGTGCACACCGCTTCGGTTAGGAGCCCATCAATGCTAATGTGGTCGCAAGTTCCTAGCAACCTCCATCTCCCCTTCAATGCCCTTCTCCGGCATCCTCCTCATTTGCCACAAGCGTTACGTTGAACAACCCAATATATTAGCGTGGAGTGTTTGAAGGATATCTAATTCGGCTCTAATGTTGGCGCTCAGTTAAAAAAAATACTTAGTTTAAATTAAAAAAGATACTTGATTTGAAATTCGAATTCTGAAAGAATCTGCGTTCAAAAAATGAAAATTTCACAAAACTGCCTCAAGTGATACGTGTGAAGCATGTCCTACTGCAAGAGGAGAAAAACAAATCTAAGATTTGCAAAAAAAAAAAAGAAGTTCGACTTTTTTAGAACCGTGCCCGACATGGACGATGGCCTGCTTGTTCCGAGTCCACTGGGCCGTGCTCATCCACCAGACGCAACAGGATTCGATAATGTTTTTTTGTTTGGCGGCAGTTGGGTTGGGCCAAAATCTGCCAGGGCAAGAGACACCACCACCCGATTGCTCGACTGGACTCCCCGCCGGCGGCGCCGCCGTGCGACATTTCCCGGCTTAAACCCTTCTCTGCTCCCCATTCCCAGAGCCGCTGACGATGCGCCGCCTCCACCGGTCCCTCCTCGCCGCCGCCCTCTCCAAGCCCCTCTGCCGCCGCCGCCCCCGTCCCGCGCTCCACCACCGCTCTCCTCTCCGCCCGCACCAATCGCTCCCCTTCTCCACCCGAGCCCTAGCCACGCCGCTACCTACTCCCGACGCGGCGCCGACCGCCCTAACCACGCCGCCACCTACTCCCAGCGCGGCGCCGACCTCCCAACCCACCGCCCTCGCCTCCCTCGAGGCCGCCGAGCGCAAGGAGGCCGCGGGCGACCACCAGGAGGCCCTCGACCTCGCGCTCAAGGCGCTCGGCCCCCTGCAGGACTCCCACGGCGGCTGGTCGCTCCCCGTCGCGCGCGCCCTCCGCCTCGCTGGCGCCGCGGCCTTCCGCCTCAACCTCCTCAACGACAGCCTCGACTCCCTCGAGGCCGCCGCCGAGATCGTCGACTCCTTGCTGGGCGCGGGCGCCGAGGCGGCCACCGTTGGCGCGGCCGTGCTCGAGCAGCTCGCGCGCACCAAGACGGCCATGGGGCGCCGCTGGGACGCCGTGGCCGACCTCCGCCGCGCGCTGGACCTCAAACGCCGCGTCCTGGACGGAGGGTGCGCGGACGCCTGCAGGGACGTCGCCGAGGCGTACGTGGGGGTGCTGTGCTTCGACAAGGCGCTACCTCTCTGTCTGAAGGCGCTGGAGATCACTGTAAAGCGGTTCGGGGACGGCTCCGCGGAGGTGGCTAAGGTCCGGCAGATCCTCATGGTTGCTTACACCGGGCTGGGCCGCAACGAGGAGGCGCTGGAGCAGAACAAGCTTCTTAGGATGGTGTACGAGGGGTTGGGTATGGATGTGGAGCTTTCTCTGGCTGAAATCGACGGCGCCGGCTTGAGTATTCTGCTGGGCAGAACGGAGGACGCGATGAATGACCTGAAGAAGGTGATGAATCGGGCGAGCAAGGACAGCGAGGAGCGTGCGCTGGCATTCGTCACCATGGCCAAGATCCTCTGCTCCCAGGAGAGGCTCAGCGACTCCAGACGGTGCCTGGAGATTGCTCGGGAGACTCTCGACTCGAAACGTTCCGCCAACCCTGAGCGCACCGCTGGCGCATATACGGAGATATCGATGCTATACGAGTCGATGACTGAATTCGAGATGTCGCTGTGTTTGATGAAGAAAACGCTTGCGTTTCTTGAGCGTGTCCCAGGGATGCACCACATCCAAGGGAGTATCTCGGCAAGGCTGGGTTGGCTCCTCCTGCTGACGAAACGAGTTGATGAGGCTGTTCCTTTGCTGGAGAAAGCAGTGGAGAAGCTGAAGAACTGTTTTGGACCGCTGCACTTTGGGTTAGGATTCGCTTATAAGCATCTGGGGGAGGCTAACCTTGAACTGAACCAACTGGACGCAGCTGTGAAGTTCTTTGTTCTTGCGAGTGACATCATTACTGCTGCATTTGGGCCGAAACATGAGGATTCCATTGAGATACTTCAGTTGATTGCAAATGCATATGGACTGATGGGAAGGTAATTAATTTCTTCTCATATTCTGACTGTTACATCATTGAGGTACATTTTACTAGTCTATGATATACAGATGCTGCAGTCCTGTAGAGTTACCCTGTAAGTTGATACTCTGTGCTGTCCAAGTGTCCATTAAGTTAGTTACTACACACTAGGCTGTTGTTCATCCAGTGGCGGACTCAGGAATTAACCGATGCCTGGGTGCGGCACAAGGCAACTAAACCTTTTTTTCCGACAAATATAAACACCACATGGTTTTAATCAATGTTTAAAAACTTGGCCCATATGCCAATTAATCGGTCAACTTATGATGAACCGTGGGGTGAGCGATAAATTTACAGCATATCGGCCTGGTTTATCGCCGAGGCCAATATACAGGTCTGACAACCTCCGATATTTCAGCCAAAATATCACGAATTACGTCACTTATCGGGATCTAGTACCCGATTTCTCGCCGATACATTACCTCAAATTTTGCCATTTTTGTTGATTCAAAGGCAAGGAATCAAGGTAACACTTCTGTCCAATTGTCCAATATTGTTTTTACATAGCGGATTTAAGAACTTTTAATGCGAGAACTTGGATTTTTTTTTTTGAAAAAAGTAGCCGATATGGAAGATAAGGGATTAACCTAATCCGAAGCCGACCGAGCAGTAAACGATAAATGATGTCTTAAACATTGGTTTTAATACAAAAACACGAATATGAAGTCTCCCCTTTTTAATTTTAATTTCCATACCCTTAGTGGAAGTCGAAGTTTTAAGTTTCTAGTTGAGATAAAACATGGCGTATCTTTCAGGATTTCGAATGCAGGGACAATGAAGGGTAGACAAAAGGGAGGAGGATTTACGAAAATTTTCGTTCAGCGTATGCCATGTTTCGTTTGTATTTTTTCAGAACGCCTGTGCAAGTCAGATGTCTTTGTCCACATTCTAGTCCCATACGACATGCCCTGCTCATGTAACTGCAAGACGAGTTTGGAAATTCTGGCTAGGGATCGACCATTTTTTCCTGGGCATCGATCGGTAACTGTAATACATAGTCATGTAACTGGCCACGGTCCACGGTAACAACTAATAGTGGCTCAACATGAGGAATAGTTCTGGCCCAATTTGTGGCCCATGATGAGCTAGCGTGGGGCATGGCCCTAAAATTGCCTCGTATAGCCTGGGCATGGCAGCGTTTGAGCATGCTGGTCGCTGTGCAGAAATCGCTACGGGCAAAGGGGCACGCGACAGAGAAGCCCGGGCAGTCGCCCGGGCAACAGCGAGTGTGGGTCCGCGCATGTGTTCATCTATGTAGCTGGATGCATTATGGATAATATCTTATTGCACCCATTTTGCCATCTTGTAGAAAAGTGAGCAATTCTGAACTGATTGAGCAACTATACGGTGTAGTGTCAATTATAATTAGTAGGTCATGACGCAAGGGTTGCTGCACTGTTGTTGATTATTGCATACAGGAGTCTCAGCAAGAGCAGCAGTTGGTGGTTGCAAAAGTCAAAATAAAAATCTCGCAGACATACCTTTTGTTTCCAGATCATTCTGGTGGTAGCTTAGGTGGTATATAGGAGAGAAGAAAAAATGTGATTTGGTTTCTAGCACAGTAAGGGGAAACTCTGCATGAAATACATTGAGATAGAAAATAACAGCACACAATGGGAAGTGAAATCCTGCTTATAACACAAAACTGTAAACATAAGCTAGGCCAAGTAGGGAGTATTACTGGCGGTGAAGATAGAACATGCTCGTATAGCAAAAAACTGAAGATCCCGTGTTTGGTTTCAAATGTGAAACTATCTTCTTTTGATGCTAGCTGAACTATCTGTAGAGAACGCTTGTTCTGTTGCCTTATCTGCTTATCAGCACTCCCACTGCTCTGGCACATGTACATGGTCAAAAGTTGGTGTTGCATTAATTAGCATATGGATTTGCACTGCCATTCTGTCAACCATTTGACTGCTAACTAAAATTTGTGTTTGGTGGTTTTCCTCAAAAAAAAAAAAAAAACAGGTGAGATCTGTTATGGAACTACTTCATGCAAATTCCTGAAATTGTTATATAAATATAAGTAAGAACTTATATGTCAGCGATTCCCTTGTGTCGATTTGCATTTGATACTGTGCTTTGTATTGCAGTTACAAGCATGCAGAGGATTATCAACTACGAGTTATAGCTGCTTATGAAAGTTGTGGCCCTGATATGTCATATGAGCAAAGAGAAGCTCGTAGGCTTCTGGAGCAGCTAAGGAAGAAGGCTGAAGGGTCACCTCATGCAGTATTTCCTGCCAATTCATTGCCTGTGCTTCCGCAAGACCGAGAATAATGCTTCTCCTAGCATCTTATAGAGGAAGATGACTCAATGGTAAATTAACTTATTATCAGTGATCCCTCAGCCTCAGGTCCTTTTACATATTTTGCGCCCGCTGTCACCATACAGTTCATTTACTAGTTAATGGATGAATGGAATTAAATGTTATAGTGTCGCATATTATTATTTGGGAACATAATCTATTGTTTCCATGCATGAAAATGTGAGCATGTGGATTACCCACCTTGAGGCTACCGGAAGTACTTAAGATTGTATGATTTCATCAAAATTACTTCAAACATACTTCCATGTATTTTCTGATTCCACGGGGATCTTGTGACAGACTTATTTCTGGTTGGAATTAATTGACGACATTGAGGTACTGCTCCGACCATTATATTTGAATTGCTACCTTTAACTACTTTACTTGAGGAAGTAGCATATAAAAGAGTGTATCATGGAAGTGGCAGATTAACACACCACATAGGCTTGGTTGGGTTTCTGTCATTCGATGACTATATCTTATACATTTTCTATGTGAATACCCGTGGCATGCTTGAAAAATTACAAATGGAAATTCAACTATTGCTTATCGAAGTACTGGCATAATAGTCTATGAAATAGCTATGCTGCTATCCTTTAGAATTACCTGTAAGTTGATGCTGCTGTACTGTCCAAAAGTCCATTGAGTTGGTTAGTATATACTAGGCTATTAATTTATTCATGGTTCATGTATGTAACTGGAGGCAGTACGGAAAACATCTTGATTGAAATACTATTTTTCTGTCCTACCGTCTCGTAGAAACCAACTGAGCAATTCTGAGATATTGTTCATAAATATCGTATATCGTACTATTCCCGTTCTACCATCTCGTAGAAACCAACCGAGCAATTCTGAGATATTGTTCATAAATATCGTCAACAATACAACATGTGTCAATATAATCATACTGACACAAATTGAGTATGATTTTCCTTATGAACAAATTGAGCAGCTACATGATGTGGTGCTAATTATGATTAGTCGGTCATTATGCAACCGCTGCCTGAATTGCTGATTATTGCATAATAGAGTTTCCAGAAGTGATTTCATTGGAAGTTGCAAAAAAAAAAAACGCAAGCTCGCCTGCAGACGTTTTCAGATTATTCTGGTGGTAGTGTAGATGGAGTATAGGAACAGAAAGGGAAGTCTATTTTGTTTCCTACTACAGTAAGGAATAGCCCTGCACTATTAGAAAATAGCTGTACACAATAAGAAGAGAAATCCTGCTCACAGCTCAATTTTTGTTCACCAAAAATGATCTTATCTTAAATGTTCAACATTGTATCACAATCTGCTTTTTTTAGCCGTAATTGGTAGAGTATCTCCACTTGTGTCCTTGAGTTCCTGGGTTCAAATTAGCCTCCTTGTATAATAAAATGCAAGGGAAATGCTGCCTAGAAATACCCTTCCCCAGACCCCACAATGTGTGGGAGCTTTCAGCACTGGGTACGCCCTTTTGGAAGGGGAGCCTTGGCGCAGTGGTAAAAGCTGCTGCCTTGTGACCAGGAGGTCACGGGTTCAAGTCGTGGAAACACCCTCTTGCAAAAAATTGCAAGGAAAGGTTGCATACAATGACCCAATGTGGTCCGACCCCTCCCCGGACCCCGCGCAAAGAGGGAGCTTCATGCACCGGGCTGCCCAATTGGTCGGATTCGTTTATTTCCACACAAATTTTTGTATGCCATATTGCAATATGTGATTTATTGTATACGTAAAAAATATGAAATTGAGTTAGTAGTTTTCTGAATATTTCAATTTTGTTTATTTGCATGTAGAAGCTAACAAACTGGGTAGTCAAAATACTAGTTTAGCTCTTTTACTGTATCATCACAGACTGTCAGGAGGTGCTTCCACTCATGTATATATAAGGTCAATGGTTACTCTGACAGAGAAAACATCAAGATACTTTTTAGTACGGGACTGCATGATCCAGATCAGCCCTCATATGAACTTGCAGCAGTTCCACCAATTTGTTTCGCTTACCATGGGCAATAGGACAAGCTGGCTATATCTTAGGAGGTGAATAATAAGACACCTTGCTGGCCCCAGCTTAACACTATAAGCCCAAAAGTGTAAGCTAGACGAAGTAGGGATGTATTGCTTATCTACTGCAGTACTTACTAACGCGGAAAAGGTACTAGTCGTAACAGAGCATAAAATGGTGACATATGGTATGCTCATTAAAACTGATCTTTCTCAAGCACACTCCCCGCCAATATATAGATATGGATGGATTTAGATGTGATCATGTCAGCATATTCTATTTGGGAAGACAGTCTATTATGCTCCATGTATGAAACAGGAGCTTGCTGATTACCCAACCTTCAGACTATAGGTAGCATGTCTACTGTATCTTTCACATATGCCATGTGAGTTTTCTGTGGCTTTAATAGAGAACCTGCCGAATTCCAAATGGCAATACAACTAAAGCCTACCAAAGTACTGGCGTACTTAGGCTCTGCTGATACATCAGATATCTTGATTCACTATGCCCAGCAATCTATCTTTTGTTCATGTAGTCTCCCTTGGGAAACTGAAGACTGTTGCACTACCACACACTTGATTCCTCTTGTGATTTCACTATTCGCTGCTGGGCGCTGAGTCTCTGTTTTTTGGTCATCTAGAAACTTACTTATTTTGTCTTCTGAAGGCCTAGTTACATGTACAATAGTGTCCAAGTCAGGAGCTGTTCCTCCTCTTGAGTAGATGGAAGATGGCTTCTACTTTGGCTAAATGACAAAGCAATGTCCTATAAAAGGTCCCCGTGCTTTCTGTGCTGACAAATGCTGCTATAGCCAAATAGTGTGGTAAGTGAATGCATATTTATCCTCGCTTGGTTTGAATTTTGTTACTATTTTCCTTATATAGCATTGCTTTAGTTTATCACCATGATTGCACATGCTGCATATTTGAAGGATCGAGTTCGCAATCGGCAAACATAAACTGAGGGCTGCTGCTAGCTTGTCTTAGGGCCACTTCTTTTCGGCTTCTTCAGCGGCTTCTGGAAGAAGCTTCTCCCCACCAGCTTCTCCCAGAAGCCCGAACCTCAAATATGTTCTGGCTTATAATCTTATTTTGCCTAAACTAGAATATAAGCCAGAAAATTTTTAGGGTCCGGGCTTCTGGGAGAAGCTGGTGGGGAGAAGCTTCTCCCAGAAGCCACCGGAGAAGCCCAAAAGAAGTGGCCCTTAGTCTACACCGCAAGTATTTGTGTGCCAACAGTAATGTTGTTTGATCCAGTAGCCAGTGGTCCCTTACCAGTGACAGTTAGTCCACTTACCGGAATAGCTATTTGCTGAAGACAGTGGGACTGTCACTGCAGGTCATAGTTATGTATCAGAAAGCTGGTTCAAAATTGAGCAACTAATTATGGTTAGTCGGTCAAAAGCTAAGCAGTGGTAATTAAGACCCCCGGGGGAAAATAGGGATGTCTCCTACGTTACCCATAATATGTGGAAGTATTGACGTAATTTCATAGAGTGATTCGATCTGAATGCTACATGAAGAACTTATGCAACTGAATTGTTGATTATTGCATAATAGAGTCTCGGGAAGTGATGTATTGGAAGTTGCAAAAATGAAAGTCTCGCCTGCAGATGTTTTCAGATCATTCTGGTGGTAGTGTAGATGGATATAGGAACAGAAAGGGAAGTCTACTTTGTTTCCTAATACAGTAAGGTATAGCCCTACACTGCGATTAGAAAATAGCTGTACACAATTAGAAGGGAAATCCTGCTCATGGCTCAGTTTTTCACGAATTGATCTTGTCTTGAATATTCATCAGTATTGTTATTTCGATCTGCTTCTTTTCAGCCATAGTTGGTCAGATTCGTTTATTTCCACACCAGTTTTTGTCTGCTATTTTAATGTGATTTTATTGTATACGTCAATAATATGAAATTGAGTAAATATTTTTCTGAATATTATAATTTTTTTTATTTGCATGTAGAAGCTAACAAACTGGCTAGTCAAAATTCTAGTTTAGCTCTTTCACTGATACTATCACAGACATGCTTCCACACATGTATATAACAAGGCCAACGGTTACTCTGACCAAGAAAACATCAGAAGAAGATAAGTACGGGACTTTAAGGGTCTTTATAACAGTATAACTGCATGATCCACATCAGCCCTCATATGGACTTGTAGCAGTTCCATCACTTTGTCGCACTTACCATGGGCAATAGGACACAAGGAACACCATTTGAAAAAAAAATCAAAGTTCACATACTAACTCAGAGATCCAGTTTCTTAGAGCACGAAGTGGGTGGTCGGTTGGGAGTTAGTTGAACATGTAAAATTATATGAACTGCAAGATGTAACATGTTTGAGTAGTGGCAGGACAAATTAGCTTTATGACTGCTTTGCTGGCCCCAGCTTAACCCTATAAGCCCAAAAGTGTAAACTTAAGGTAGGCCAAGTAGGGATGTATTCCTTATCTATTACAGTACTTACTAATGCGGAAAAGGTACAAGTCGTAACAGAGCATAAAATGGTGACATATGGTATGCTAATAAAACTGATCTTTCTCAAGCACACTCCCTGCCAACATACAGATATGGATGGACTTCGTACTAATTAGCAAATAAAATAGAATATGTTTGTGTAGATAAAATGAGGATCGCATGTTTAGCGCTATATGACTAATGAATGAATGCAAGACTGTCTTCTAGTTGAACAATATTTAGCGAGTGCTTGTTGTGGTGGTTTGTGTGATGCTCTCAGCATGTTGCTGAATCACCCCTCGTCCCCAGTTTTTGGTACAGGCATGCAGTAAAAAACAGATATTGCGTTAGTTAGCATATGAATTGTTGAGCGGTCGTTTATTTGGCTGCTAACTTAAATTTATGTTTTGTGGGTCAAATCTGTTATGGAACAACTGAATACAGTTTCCTGACCATCTTATAACAATTTATAGTAAAGCACTAGTTATATATGCCGCTTCGCTCATTACAGCTACAAGCATGCCTTGGATTTTCAACGAGTTATTGATGCTTATGAAAGCTGTGGCCCTGGATCGGCCTGTGTGGAAGAGGAACTCTAGAGCAGCTGAGGAAGGCAGAAGGGGCACCTTTTATCCAGTATTTGCTGCAAATTCATTACCCTTGCTTACCCAAAATCGAGAGTAGTGCTTGTCGGCATCTGTTAGATGAGTACGGAGTATGACCCAATGGTAAATTAAGATTTTAGCAGTGACTCTGAGGTCCTTTTACTACTCCCTCCGTCCCAAAAAGGATGTCGCAAATTTGTCTAAATTTGGATGTAACTATACACTAAATTGCGCCGCGTCAAAATAGATCAAAATTTAGACAAATCTGTGACATCCTTTTTGGGACAGAGGGAGTATTATTTTGGTGCCCAATGTCACTATACAGTTTATTTACGTATCAGTGGAACTAGATGTGATCATGTCAACATATTCTATTTGGGAAGACCGTTTAATATGCTCCATGAATAAAACATGAGCTTGCTGACTTCAGGCTATAGGTAGCATTTATACTGCATCTTTCACATCTGCCATGTGAATTTTCTTTGGCTTTAGTAGAAAACCTGCCAAGTTCCAAATGGCAATAAAACTAATGCCTATTGAAGTACTGATGTACTTAGGTTCTACTCCCTCTGTCCCATAATATAAGATGTTATTACAACCAATATATCAGTAGATTGTTTGTATTTTTCTTCTTCGAGCAAAAGCAAAAGGATTGTGTCTCGTTGCATTGAATAGGGAAAAGATTTTTTACAAGCCTATAGAGGCCGGTTACATCAAATATCTTGATTTACTGTGGCCAGCAATCTACATTTTCTGTTCATGTAGTCTCCCTTGGGAAAGTGAGGACTGTCGCACTACCGCACACTTGATTCCTTTTGTGATTTCACTATTTGCTGCTGGGCGCTGAGTTTCTATTTTTTCTTCATCTGGAAAGTTTACATTTTTGTCTGCTGAAGGCCTAGTTACACGTACAATAGTCTCCAAGTCAGGAGCTGTTCCTCTTGAGTAGATGGAATATGGCTTCTACTTTGGCTAAATGACAAAGCAATGTCCTATAAAAGGTCCCCGTACTTGCTGTGCTGACAAATGCTGCTATAGCCAAATAGTGTAGTAAGTGAATGCATATTTATGCTCGCTTGGTTTGAATTTTGTTAGTACTATTTGCCTTATAATATAGCATTGCTTGAGTTTATCACCATGGTTGCACATGCTGCATATTTGAAGGATCGAGTTTGCAATCGGCAAACATAAACTGAGGGTTGATTCTAGCTTGTCTAAGTCTACACCGCAAGTATTTGTGTGCCAACAGTAATGTTGTTTGTAGCCAGTGGTCCTCTAACCAGAATACTACGTAGCTATTTGCTTAAGACAGTGGGACTGTCACTACAGGTCCTATCAGAAAGCTGGGTTAAACTTGATACCCGATGGTGTTCATTGCACTCTCAGGTTGAGAGCTTGTTCACCTGATGGCGACTCGATGTATGTGCGCAAGTCGGAGGTCCCAAGTTGCAGTGCCTTCGATGAGGTGGGACTGTCAAGAAAACTTTGTGCTTATCCTGCGGCATTCTTCATGGAAACGTGAAAACCCTTCCAGTGGTGGGACTCCCAAAGGACCGACAGGTACAACTGCATGTGGAACAGAACTTGAATCCTCAGCTTGTGTATTGTTAACTAACTAAGTTTTGCTGTTTGCGAGTTACTTTAGACTGTTAGTGGTTGTTGGTATTTGGAACATAAGGCCGTTGTAATTGTCTAGTGAGTCTCAGTTGGCATGTTTCTGTTGATGAGCTCAGCAGTTTTGCAGGCTTGGTCACGCAAGCCCGCCATATGAATCAGAGACGGCCGCGCGCATTGACAGTTAATGGCATGGCGCCTGCTGCCGCAACATCAGAGATCCCCAGAGATGACTGCGTCGGGCCGTGGTCTCCAGCTTCCGGCAGTCCTGCAACGGTGCAAGCAGAGCTGGATTCAATCACTGCATCCATCATGTTGTTGCCTCAACAGTTCCATTCAGTCAGTGGACATCAGAACTACACCACAGCTCTCTCTTCGTCTCTCTTTCATGCATGAACCGGCATTGATTGTGAGATTGGGAATGAATGATTGCGGCGTCCTTGAATCAGTTGTTGGCGATGATAGATGAATAGATTCATAGACTCGCAGTGCCTTGTTGTGCGCAAGTGCTGATGGTTGGAGAATTTTCCCTCTGATGCATCGTCGCCCATTTTTGAGTCAAGCAAAGGCGTGGCCATTTATGTGGCGCAGGCAGGCGTGCAGCGATGGGTGCCTGCTGCGTCTGGATCGAGTCTCATGAGCTTTTGCGCAGGTAAACTGTTGATGGCGTTGGGGTGTAAGATTTGCTTCTGACACGCCAACCGACTGGGTAGTTGTTCTCTTTCCATGGTCACCTACAGTTGCTGTTTGTCAGTTACTTAGGAGGGGTATATGAGTAAGCTCCTTAATGTGTCGTGTCTACATGCTGCTGTCTCGACTTCAAGTTGGTCCCCTTTGCCTTGCTCTTCACTTGACGCTCTGTTTTACATATTCATACGGTTGAATCCAACATGTTTAGCATTAGCTTCTTCTTCCCCTGGAAAAATATCACTACCTCTGATCCAAATTATCTGTCGCAGGTTCAACGAATCTAAACAGATTTATGCAATATTTTGCCTAAATCTACGACAATATTTGGATTGGATGGATATGGATTACTGTAGTTTCTTCTCTCCCCCTCCCAACAAAAGCATTGATTAGTGTCTTCTAATACTCCCTCCGCTCAATAATAATTGTCATGGTTTTAGGTCAAATCTAAACTAAAATGAACTAAAACTCCGACACTTACTATGGACAGGAGGGAGTAGCATTTTTACCCAGCACCATTATCTGCCTTTGGTTTGAATTAGATGATTTTCGTACCAAAAACATATAGTACAGCTGTACGAACTAACAGCCAGGCTACTAACAGAAACGCTAGGCCAACAACAATATGTGGTACCAAATACTGCACGAGACTGCAAATGTGTCGATCGACCTGGCATTTCAGTTGAGTGACCACTGATCAGTGGCTCTACTTCTTCTACTGTTCTACATCTCTAGTCTCCGAGCTAAAAAATACTAGACCAATATTGGAGCAGGGCTTGGCTGCTAGTAAATGCCATGGTAAAAGAAGGTGAGTCACAGTGAAGTAGTCGTCGGCATGCAGCGACCAACATTGTGGTCGTTCTCACGGCCGGTGGTCAATGCAGTCTTGGCAGAGTCGATGATCAACAGTGCACCTCCATTGGCTCGTTCCCTTGCGCGAGACCTAGAAACAGTTAAAACCTGCATGCTAGCAGAAGAGGTCCGTGACAAGGTGATGCATAAGCTACAGGGAGAGGCCAGCCAGCTAGAAGAAAGCTGTACGTTCGTTCCCACCGGCAACGTCTAGGCTCTAGCTAGAACCTCTCCTCGCGGAGTTGCCAGAAATCCATGTATTTGGCGTATGTGGTTGTTTTGTATCCGTGGGTTCGTGCCAACTTGGTGGTTTCTCCTTTCCATGATTTGGAGAACAAATTAAACTAAAACCACGACGGGAATTATGACACCGGTGAAGTGATTAAGGGCAACTCTGTCAGCCTATGTAAAATGGACACCAGAAGTATCTATTTTTGTCCGTTTGGGTTGGGACACGAACACAAAAATATGCAAATCTAAGTGCTTACCAGTTTGGGTCGGAGGCTGCCCCAACCCCCGAACGGCTTGACGCAAATATATTTTTCGGCAAAACTTATATTAATAAAAAGAAATTTACATAGGGGTTAAAAATGAAAAAACCATAAACAAAATATATATTACCCTAGATAACTAGGGTTCGCGCCATGGCCGCCTATTCGTCGTCACCGAGGTCGATGAAGACCTGTGGCTCCCATGGCCAGGCCAGTACGACATCGGAGGAGGTCCAGCTGTTGGCACCGGCTCAAGTGGTGGTGCCATAGACGCTGGTGCGTGAGGACGTGGCGGTGTGCAAGTTTTTCTGCGAGCAGGAGTGACTATAAGCATCACTGGACTACCCTGCGCCGACCCCGGCAGCTGGACAACAAGGCCATTCCACGAGGCGAGCTCGCTACGGGATATGGACTGTGACATCCTAGCCCAGGGCTCAATATGATTAATAGGATACTCATATTAACAAGTTGTAATTTTTATTTTCCAGAAGCTCATCTTCAAAGAATTCCGAGGTTAAGCGTGCTTGTCTTGGAGCGATTTGAGGATGGGTGACCAACCGGGAAATCCTTCCCGGGTGCGCACGAGTGAGGACAAAATACGCAGGAAAGACATGTGTTGGTCTGTGGGGCTAGTCTAGATGTCCTACAGCTGCCAGGGGTAACATGCCCGGCCGGGGGGTGACCGGGGGTGTTACATGGACCTCCTGGTTGACGACTGGCAGATCAAGTGGTCCACTGCATTTGTCATCACCTCCTTCGTCCTCGGCATCGTCGTTGTTGTTGCCGTCCTGGCCACAAGCGTAGTCACGGTTGAGGTACGCCACATCACCTCGTTGCAGGTCAAACTTCCACGCGCCAAACATGTCCCAATTGTAGGAATCCAGTGTGAAAGCCAGGTCATCCCGCAGATTGGGTGGGAGGATGAACCTGCGGCGGCGGATCTCGCCGTGCTGCGTTCACGGGCGCCACCGGCACCCGCCGCGAATTGAGCAGCTAACCTGGCAAGTTGACATCTAGCCATAGCATCGGGCACCCCTCCTTGTACAGGGCGTAGTCAACGGGGACGTAATGTCGGTCCCTCTCCTTCCGGCGGCCTCCGCGCAACAAGCCCGCCTTGTGGTAATTCTTGGTCTTCCGGAACAGCCATGACTTGACCATGAGATGTTGTCTCCGTGGTTTGTGGAGTTGAACGAGGGGGAGATGGCAATGGCGTGTGCGAAAATGGGCGCGACCACGCGCCTTAAAAAGCAAGGACGATGCTTCGCCATCAATGGTGGGGAAGCCCAATGCCGCCCGCTAGAACTAGGACATAGAAGGCGAAGCTAGAGCCATTAACGCGCCGCATAAAGCCATAGCGGCACCAGGGATCGAATGGTGCCCTAGAATTCGTGAGAGGAGGGAGCAGCAGCACGAGAGAGGAAACCAAGGTAGCTCCTTCCAGTAGCTCTGGCCCCTACCATGCACCAACCGTGCAAGCGCGATGGATGCTTGGATTAGTTCACAACATCCAAACGTGCAAGCCCAACTTTTCCCGGACGTCGGGTTCCATCCGTGTCCATCCATCAGCTCCGCCGGCCATTTGCACGTACTGCTCGGCCGCTGTATTTGTATTTGTATCATCCATGGATTCACAATTATTCGATCATGTAGCTCGCTAGGTTTCGTTGCTTCCCCCGGCTAGCTAGCTGGTCCCCCTGCGAGGCCGAGGCATCGCTGGAGGGCTGGAGTGGTGCACCCGAAAGCACGCCTCAACGTTGACATCCCACCCTCCATTAGCGCCCCACTCTACTGGATGATTACCTGCTTATGTGACTGCCACACCAGCTAACCAAATCTACCCAGCTGGCTGCCGCGCACCAGAGATTGATCGAAGAACGTGCATCACCAGATATGTCAAAGTGTACAATCTTAAGGTGTTGTTCCACAAAAGCTCGTTTAGGGTATCTCTAACCGATCCCTTATAATTTAGCTCCACAATCGGCTCCTTTCTCCTTGAACTTCTTATATTTGGTCCGCTGAAAAGAGTGGTTCCTAGCCAATCCCCTAAAGTTAACTCCCTATTCTTTTGAAGTCTTACAAACCAAATTATTCAAAGACAAACACATGCATGGAAGGGTTCTAATGAAGTAAAATAGCATGATTATCTTCATAAACAAAATAAATTTATAAACCAAATTATTTACACTATAGAATTTACTAGGTTGAATTCTATTGCCAGAAAGTAAAAGGAAATTGAGAACCTAGTCAATTCGTCAAACACTTGGAGGGCGGTGGAGGTGAGAAGGTCTACCGGCGAGGCTGCAAGACGGTCGACGGAGGGGCTCGGAGGACGAAGATTCCCCTCGAACCTTAGCCGATGGTCGCACACCATGCTCCCCACGGCCGAAGAGCCGTAGTAGGGATTTCACTACTGCCTCGATTCCAGCACAACCTAACTTGGCCGCGAGCATTCTACATCACCCGATTCTCTGCCGGCTTTGTTTTTTGAACAAATCAAGCTTGACGGTTGGATTTTTCGACGCGACGAAAGATGCTAGGTGTCGACGGAGACTAATAGCAGTCACAGGAGGCGACGCCGGTGATGACATGGTGCGTGCGGGTGAGAGTGTCGACTCAACGCGCGGTGGAGGGTTGATTTTTTCTCTCTAGCTGAGCCGCATCTGAATATATTTGAGAGTTGGAGACCATGAGGAGTAAAACTTTTTTACTCCTCTAAAGCCTATAATTAAGGAATCGGCTAGGTCCATTTTAGCCTATTATTTCAAACCTTTTATATTCTTCTGAAAGTTTTAGGGATTTTGCTAGAGATGCCCTTAGAGCATCTCCAGCCGCGTCCCCCAAAGCGTCCCCCAAACCGCGCCGGATTGAGCGTTTGAGGGACGTGTTTTGTTCGTGCCGCGTTTGGGGACGTCGCTCCCAGCCGCGTCCCCAAGCCGCCCCAAACATTTAAAATAGTTTTTTAACACATAAACCATTTATATCAAATGTAGCATATGAAAAAAAATGTTTTCGAGGATTGTTTTCAAATTAAATTACAACAAACAATAAAACAAGTAATCAAATATAATAAAAAGGGCTAGATGATACATCAAGGTGCCACGTATTTCCTTTGATCCTCCACAAATGCTCAACGAGATCAGCTTGAAGTTGCTCATGCACATTGCTGTCACGGATCTCTGCCATGGCAAGAAAATCAAAAACTCAGTCAACAGCGAGAGGGCCTTGACACTCATAGGGACCAACATGTGACCTAACATGATTCTTGCGGTCATCCTCGATGATCATGTTGTGCATGATCACACAAGCTGCATCACCTCCCACATTTGGTCGTGAGACCAGCTTAGAGCAGGGGACAATGGCAAATTGTGCTTGAAGCACACCAAATGCCCGCTCGACATCCTTCCTGCAAGCCTCCTGTCGTGTAGCAAAGTGAGAATTCTTCAGACCTGATGGATTCGAGATTGTTTTGACAAAAGTGGCCCATTTTGGATATATACCATCGGCTAGATAATAGCCTTTGGTATATTGGTGGCCATTGATCTCATAGTTGCATGGTGGAGCATGCCCTTCGACTAGTCTGCTGAACACCGGAGACCGCTGGAACACGTTGATGTCATTGTGTGATCCCGCCATGCCAAAGAAAGAATGCCAAATCCACAGGTCATAATCTGCCACAGCTTCAAGCACCACACTGCAATATCCATGACGCCCTTTGTATATACCATGCCAAGCAAACGGGCAGTTCTGCCCGGTGCATGCAATCGATGCTTCCAAGCATTCCGGGAATCCTCTGGCAGCATTTTGTGCCATGATCCTTGCAGTCTCTTCCTCAGTTGGCCTCTCAAGTAGTATTTGCCAAACTTTCCCACCACAGGCAAAACTTGTACATGCACTCAATGGCATAGACTCACTCATGCGAAGGTAGTCGTCCTGTGTATCGTGCTCCGTGCAAGCATCCTCATGGCGGCGGTGCACTTCGAATGGATGAGAAGAGAACGCCTCGCGTCGGCCTTGAGCTTGAAGTAGGTCGAACTCTCGAACGCCGTGGAGGATATTCATGAACAGGCCCTTGCTCATCCTGTGCGGCGAAATTGTCGGCTTGTGTTGCCCCGTCGGCGAAGTAGTCGTTGTGCATGGCATGCCCCTCCATCCTCTGCCGGGCGACTTCCTTCTTCCCGGCCTTGATCCTCGGCGCGTCCTCTTCCTCTTCTCCGCCTCAGCGTCAAGCATGTCCTGGAGGGACGCGATGATCGGCAAATGCTCCCGGGTCGTCGTCGAAACGCTCGTCCTCCAGCAGGGCAACCATCTCATCGTCGGTCCATGGCTAAAGCAAAATCAATGGTTAAAATTGCGCCGAGGCAGACGACGCAACAAACAGCGACCAATCGCGCCTACCAAGTCGTCGAGCACTGCGCGGAGGTGGGCGGATTTGACGGCGCGTTGGCAGCGGCGGCGCGCGCGGACGCGGAGCCAACCAGGGCTGGACGCGACTCAAATCGGCCCAACGGCGGGAAATCCAGCGGCGGTGGGGTGGGAGCGGGAAGGAAGGAGCGACGAAAAAGAGGCGCGAACCAACGGTTTATGCAAATAGTCGTCGACATGTGGGAGCCCGCCGCTTTCGTTGTGTCCTCCGGTCGCGTCCTGAGACGAGGACGGCTCGGGCGCGGTCATCACCGCCGACAAAATGCTTTAGGGGCAGGTGAAACGCTTTTGTCGGCCGTCAGAGATTTGGGGCGTTTGGGGCGACTGGATGCTCTTAGCAGCTGCACATGGTATGGCCGGGAGAGCGCGCGCACGGCAGGCCCGGCCCCGGCGAGCTAGCTAGCTAGCCGGCGTGGCTCGATCGACTGTTCCGTTGTATATTATCCACGGATTGGACAAGTCCCGGTCTCACTGTGAAGCACCAAGTCGCGCTGGTAGATAGAAAGTTGCCATGCAATGAAGCCACGTACGTGTGACACAACACACGGATAGATGCTCGATCGCCCGAGCCATAAATTATATAGCCTACAAAAACCATGGCTCGATCATCCTAGGCACAACCACCTTTTAAGCCGCGCCCTGTACGTACGCACTGTACCTGCTAAGCCGTAGCTAGCTAGGCAGCGTGTGCCATGGTTCCCCATTTGGAGACGTCCAATCCAAGCCTTAACTACATGCCCGTGCTGTGCATTCGTACGTTACTCAGTGCTGGTCGAGAAAAGATTTACTGCCCCCTGAGTTATATATACATACATGCAGATTTGGAAGACCATGTAAACTATCGTCGCATCCAACACCAACAACGTCCATTCTGATTCATGCTTGTGAAACAAGCCTTAGTTAGTTAGACCATCTCCACGGGCGTCCCAAAATGACCTCCAACAACAGCACCGGACAAGCGATTTGGACTGCGGCAAAAACTGCCGTGGATTTGGCCACCCTCTCACCTCCCTCCAAATATGTATTACACTTGGGTGAAAATAGCCCAAAATCTAAGCTAGGCACAAATGCACAATCTCTACTACTTAAAAAGACTAAACTGGTTCCTTATTCTGCCCAGCCATACGTCAAACCTTTCGTCGTCCCCCTTCGTCCGTGACTCCGTGTCGTCGCCTCGTCCCTTATGGGCCTGGCCCAATTTCATTATCCTCTATACGGAAGGAGGAAACCCTCCCGCAATCGCCGCTCCGCTCGCCGGTAGATCTTCCGCACGCTGCCGCTCACGCCGCAGTTGAGAACCGGGTCGCACGTCCTCCCCAGATTCCAGCGCCGCCGTCACGACCCGGCCCCATCTCTTCCTCCTGGCTTGCTCCTGGCACGATCGGCGGTTCTGGAATTTGGGCGAGCGGTTGCACTGGCGATTGCTGCTGGCGGCGAGCGGCTTCACCCGCGATTGCAGCCGGCGGCTGAACCTGGGATTGCGGCGGGCGGCTGCAGCTGGGGACAGCCGCCAGCGGTTTCGGGGCAAGCGCGCGACCTCGCCGGCGCGCGTCGCTGCGGTAGGCTATGTGTGCGGGCGGCCTTGTACCCGGCGGCAACGGGTGGCTCCGTGGTCTCGGGATTTTCATGGGCGAGTGGCGTGGTTTGGTGAGCTCGGTACCCCTATTTTGGCCACCACGGCTGGTGGGATCGGTGGTGTTCGGCGCGAGTGGATTCGTGCGAGCGGAGCGATTATTCTTCTCTGCCGGCGTTCTTCTACTGTTATCACGGTATGAGGAATCCTCTCGCAAAATCATACCTCTTTGCCCGATTTGCTTTTACTAATTTTACCTGGCAATTTTTTGGATCAGGATTTCAGCGGAAGGGGCATGCCATGGAGCCAGGGAAGATCCTTGACTCCTCGTTGTTAGTGCTCCTTACCATGGCTGAGATTGAGTCCACAACACGCTTGGAACCAGCGCCGCCGGCTGGAAAAGCAGCGGCTCGTATGCCTTTGGGGTCTCATCGCCGGCTGAAATCGAATATGATCATCTCACCTCGACATCGCTCTTCATGAGCACCCACCGTCCCCTAACTCCACTAGCCGCTGAAATCAACCACCAGCCTCTGTACCTGAGTTCCCCCAACCTGCAGTTCACGTCCAAGATCCGTGACATCCAGATGTCCCCCAAGGTTTGTTATGAATGATTGTTTTGTCTGTAGCAGCATTCTGGATTGTGAATGACCATGACATAACATTCTTATTTTGTCATCTATTTTTTTTATCGATTCTTTGATACGGTGAATTGGTACTATGCAAGTTACCACAATTGTGCGAGTGACATAGATGAAATAGTGGGTGATCCAGTTTCAGTAGATCCAATTGCAAGTACTCTTATTTATGTTCTTGGTTAGATCAATTGGTCAACATAAGCCAAAGAGGTTCTAATTCATGTACGGCAGCCAAATTTCTGCTCGGTCCAGATGCATCACATAATTTTCTTGTTTTAGTTATCACGCATGGCCTGTTGTTTATGTAACTGCAAATGCGAGTTATATTTATTCCAATTAAAGCTTGTGTTTGCTTCTTAATACATGTTAAAGGCATTTCGGCATATTTTTTGTACACAAGTTAAACTAATTGCAGAAAAAATGCTTCCTTGCCGTTAAGTATGTGAGTGTTCCTAATTGGATAGTTTTCTGTATCAAAGGAATTTTGTCGGCTTGCCTTTTACTGGCCGTTGACAATGATTTATGTGGTTAGCTGTTACTTCTCTATCTCTACTATATCTCTACTACTTAAAAAGACTAAAATGGTTCCTTATTCTGCCATCACAATACGTTTCGTCGTCAACCACGTCGTTCCGTTTGGTCGCGTTTCGTCATGCATTGCTATCGCCCAAATGGGCCAAGCCCAAAAAGTCGGTTTCGTTGTCACAGGCACCGTTTCGCTCGCTCTAGATTCATGTTTCCTCTCGAACGAACAGAGTGGCACGCTAGGGTTCACGTTCACCACCGTGCGCCGCCACCCAGACGCCGCCGCTGCCTACGGCCGGTCGACTCCCCCTTCCAAGGTCCTCGCTATCTGAATCCCGCCCCCACCCTTCCGCCCCTCGCAAAGAATCCCGCCGCCCGACTTCATCCGTCCGAGCTCAACCACGCCGCCCTTCTTGAAGCAGCAAGACCGCGCTGACGCTCCCGTAGAGGATAGCGTGGTGTCAGGCCAGGCATTTCGCTTGATGAATACGCGTTCTGCAGGTGGATTCGTAGACCACCTGATCCAATTTCTTGGCCAGAGGAAATGCCCTCGAGGTGTTTGACGAATTGCTATCTAGCTGGTGTGCTTCAGTTGTATCTGTTCAGTTTTTTTTCTTCATCTTCATTAGCAAAATTTTCTACCTGTTGATCTATGATACATGACTAAGTAGTGTGATCTTTATTAATGTGATCCACACACTTAATGATGGACTTATGCCATTGTATCACTTCAGGTTTCGACTCTAGAGTTGTTCACCTGAACGCTCGCCTAGGCTGCCATTGTCTGAAACCGCGTCGCTAGGGACGGACAAGAAGAGCAGAGAAGCCGCCGATTCGCTTCCCTCCATGCTTTCCGTGGTTGTGAGTGAGCTGTTTATGTACATCCATCTGATCACCTGTTTCATGCCAATGTCACCTTTAGGGACCAACTTGGGAAGACCTGCCAGCCAACCGTACTTTGAGGTGCTCTGTGCCATCAACAAGAAGGTTCAAGAAAATCCAGAGGTTTGTTCTCACTCCTATCTGTGCCCTAATCTCTAAATTTCCTCTGCGCAGATTATTCGTTTGCACAAAGATGTACCAGAAAAGGAAAGCATATATGCGCTGTTCAATTTTTTAACCCTCGATGCTACCATTGCCCAGTTCATCTTGCAGCTGGAGAAAGTATGTATATATGACTCGCATCAATGTAAATCTGTTTCGTCGAAACGAACAGTTGCATCAAGTAAAGAAACTGACATGGTCATTAAATGTAACCTTATCACATCAAAGCATTAGTCAAAGCGCCGCAGAATACATGGTGCTTGACTTTGGTTGAGAGTTGGTTTTGGCTTTAAGGTCTGCTAGCTACTATGAACAAACCAATTTCAGTTTTCCATTCTATTACTAAGCTAACAGTAGTGTGTCTTCTTGTGTGAAGTGAGACTGTTCGGAATCAAAGGGAGCATTTCATTGTCTTCCTCGCAAATGTGCACATTAAACTTGAGCCAAGGCCTGATCCACTCAAGGCAAGCTCCTCTATCGATATTTACTTTGGCAGTTTGACTCTGTGGATATAAACGTGATGAAGCATAAGATCAATGGGCATTCCATACATATGAAATCTGGTGGTAACCTTTGAATAAAACATGATATTTTCTTCAGTTTATAATGATTATAAAATATACAGGAATTTTTTATTTGGTTGGTAGCCATTTATTCCGTTCAGTTTAGGAATAAAGGTATCGCTGCCATTACGATATACATAATATAAATATTGTCCTGATCTATATAGAAAAAATTACAAGTAGTTTAGGATGACTGAACATCCTGTCGCAGTCAATATTTGCTAGGAAATTTTTATTTCCTCTACAACAAATGGTCATTGTAATTATGATGGGATTGTAAAATATTTTTTATCCTCCAAGTGTAGCAACCTAGCAACACTAGATGCCAAGAAAGATTTGTATCGGCTAACATCAATTCAAGGTGCCAGCATGTAAATCTGCTCCAGGAAATTATGCATTTTTTCTCCATCTCCAAGTTGTTTCCTTTTATTTGGTCAGTACATCCTTCTGCAGTCTGCATAAGTTGTGAGTTCGTATACCTGCTCTGTAAAATATTATGTATGTGTATTTATAAATCATACTCATATTCACCTTCATACTCTATAGGGGAAGCCCCAAATTGCTGCTATAATGGATCCCTTGTGTCCAAAGACGATGGAGACACCTCCAGGTCGTGCTCCCTCTGCTTATTGTTTTCGCTTTTGTGTTTTTCCCCTTTTTTGGTTCAAAACATGTGCATGCTTTATATTTTCTCTTCTATTTTTGGAAAGTTTTACATGTTCTGGACTAAAAGTAAATTTAGATTTGTGGCTCTATTCCACTGTATTTAGATTTGCCTAGGCGGACCCATCAAGTTTTGCCTAGGCGGGGCGAAGAGACTAATCTGGAGTTTTTATTTCATCTAATATACACGTTTATGATACTCCCGGAAGCGCTCCACTTCTCATCAGAACATTAGCCTTAATTTGTTTTGCTCCAACATCTCAGAGTGGCTTATGTGAACTTGTTCTGACGGAAGTAGCTTCTCCATGTTCTGAAGAAACATATGAACTAGACATGGGTTTCTCGAAAATGGTCATTGTAATTTGTTTTGCGTAACTCGTTTTCTGCTCTGTACATTGTCACCCATCTGGGCTGTTCCGTTTCGTGGATTGCATAGGGCAGTCGTTTTCTTTTTTTCAATTACTCAGTTCTATTGCTGCTATTTTTGTGTCTACTATTTTTTTGTTCTTTGTGTAGACGCCTAGACGGTGATTCAGGCATCGACCTTCATCTCACCGGAAAAGAAGTGGTGGCAGCCAATTGACACGCTAAAACAATGATCATCCACTTGACCCGTTTTTTGTATTTTGAGTGGCTGCAAATAGTCTATATTTCTTTTCCTTGCAACGTTTTGTATTCATATATCGGTTCATAAAGTGGTGCATTCGTTCAGGTTAGTTTAGACTAATTGATGTAGCTCATCTTATCTGCAGGCAATATATTCGTGAGAGAAGCTGGAATTCCTTTGTGATGATGAAACGAACTTCTCAGATTCAGTTTCTCTAGCTTTCTTCACCAACATAAAAAGCCTTAAGCACTGTGAATTGCGATTATAGTTTGCTGTACATGGGATTGCGGGGTTTTTTCTAGACATTATATCTTCTTAATTTATACCAATTTGATAATGGAGAGGGATTACTTCTTGCTGGTAAATTGGATTGGCTGTTTTTGGATGGATCTAATCTTGACAACACTTCCTGTGATGAATCTAGGTAATTATTCTTCAAGTTGTTCATTTTCTTCCCGGTCATGTATGAATCAAGCTTTTCTTGTGTGTTCACAGTAGTTTTTGTGGGGTGGAAGAAAAGAATGTATACTTATTCTCAGTTACCTCTTGAACACATGCTTACTTAACATTTGCTTACTTACTGTGTCATGAGTTCTATTTCCAATAACATGAATGAGACATGCATTTTTTTAGACCTGTCAGTGGTTGACCAATTCCTGTGTATCCTTTTTCTCTTGCAAGTAACAAAAGCTTGTTTGATAGGACTGTGCATTCCTGTGAAAGAACTTCCGGTTTAGGGACCTATCGATTTAGTGTTCGCTCCATTCTTATTTCTATAGACCATCCTTGCCGTTATCTTGTCCGCGCCGCCTGCAGCACGACCATCTCCCTATGTCGTCACGCCCAGATGTACCGCCGTCCCCGTCAATTTGCATTCATCTGGGCCAGGGGGATGTAGACTGCCCTTCCCAACGCTGATGTCGTCCGCTCCCCAGCCTACAGGAAGCGCTATTGAATTGCGACTCAATCCGGGCGACTTTTCATGCTGATCCATAGATGTTTTTTATGCTCTAACATGGCTATTCACAAGACTTTTTGTTGACTTTTTTACACACGATACAAAAATATTATATTTTTGGAAACTTTATGTGCAATGTTTAGATGTTGTACACATGGACTTTTTTCAGAATTTTTGAGATTTCGAAAAGTGTTTTTTATGTTTATCATAGTGGATGCTTCTACAACACCAAGTCAAGACACCACCTCCAGTGAGAAAAATCGTATTCACAAGAGGCGATATGTACTCTCTTATTTAGTGTAAATAACTTAAATATTTATGCTCCGGTTCTGATGTATAGTGTACATATTTGTTGCTACTTTTGCTAGGTGGAGCGAGATAATGCAAGTAGTTGAGTATCGCCGCGGAGACGAAGGTGGAGGTAGACTTGAGAGATAGAAGAATGTGTTAAAGGTGGCATAAACCTCTTCAATGTTTCCCTCGAGATCGAAGAATGTGTTAAACGTGGCATAAATCTCTTCAAAGTTTCCCTCGAGATCGAAGAATGTACATGGCGAAGCGATCGGGGTCGAAAGCCATGACCTCTCCCTGGTTGCTGCTGCCACATCTGAGTGCAGCGAGAGCGGAGGGCGAGCCATGGACGCTGTGGTGGAGATCTTGACGAGACTGCACCTCTCGCCATGGCTACCATCGTCGACTTTGCCGTGGTCCAACGCCGCCACAAGGGGCTCCTGCCTTACGGGGTTGTCATGATCCATTATATGCAACCATGGAGTAGCCCAGTTGGAGTGGATTTGGATTGTACATTTGTGCTACCAGGGATCTGAGGATTGGAGATTGAAGATGAATCATGTACTGGCAGCTAGGTAGCGTAGTATGCAGAAACTTTGCTTCACAAAGAGCCTAAAGACAAGATCATAAGTTGCCCATATATCAGCTACCTGGATAGTACCATCCCTGTCCCTAACCCACTGTAATTTGCTTTTAGATTGTTGTTCAACTGAAACAAGTAGTACCTTATGTGACCCTGATGCTATGTGCTCCTCTTTCGGCTGGGTGGATTTGATTCTTGAACAAGTTCAATGATTTTCAGTGTACACTGCAGAATTCAGTTGAAGAGGCTCCTGAGAATAAAGTCCAAACCGGGAGAGTTCTCTGATTCGTAGTATAAGACTCAGACTTTGACTACTGTAGATGAGTCTTAGCCTCTATATACTCACTTTGATTTGTAGTATAACGACTCACATGATTATTCTAGACTGTTCTGGACGGGTCTCACTCAACCTGTATATATTCAGGCCTCCAAACGAGGTCTCGCGATCCAAGGAGGCCAGCACATAGCATCAACGTCATGGAGGAAATCAAGTATCGACTTTGACTCGCAGCTCAAAGATAAGGCTGCCACGCTGACTTCAAAAGCTTTGGCTGTCAGGTCCAATGCGCCCGGGAAGAACCCGACATTGTCAGTTGCAGCTGGTTTCCTGTCCGCTGCCTACAGTTTGTCGCCCCACCTCAGCCGACTTCACCCGGGAGGGAAGGGCAACCGAGGAGCCGAGGTGGAAGATGAAGAAGTGAAGAACCGGTAGAGCATGCTCTTTCCACTCGTGGCATTGATGTCACAGACATCCTTTGTATGTCCGTCTCAATTTTTTTATTTTAACTTTTCTTCTCCAAAACTCACATCAAGTTTTTGTGTTTAAAAGAGTTTAATTTCAGAACAAGTAAATTTGTGTATACTTCTGAATATGATTTTTTATAGTACGTTTCTATTACACCGAAAAACTTGATAAACATTACTTAAACAATTAAATTATACCTATTGTTATGAAAGGTGTGTAAATGCATTGGTGTCGCCGGTCTTGAAGGGAGCAAATGATTGAACAAGTGCCACCATCCGACCCGACTCCTCCACCAATAATATATTTGTCTTTCTCCGTGTGCAGATGGGGCAGTGGTGGCTACGACACAGTTTTTTCTCCCCCGTTGCAACGCACGGGCATTTGTACTAGTGTACTAAAAATATCCTAACTTGGGCTTACCCTAAATCTTTTACAATGCAATGAGGAAGAAGACGGCGGAGCTAACTCACATCATCTTGCCAGGACTCACTAGGGGTCTCTCCATCGTTCTAGCTCGACATGTCGAACGGCCGCAGTGACACCGGGCCCTTGGCGACGTCGACTCTGAATGATGGCAATGCAACAACGGAATGAGAGGATGCAACATGTTGCTCCGTTCACGACTCCAAGGTGTCAGGGCGTCGAATCGTGGGCTGCGACATTAGCAATTTGGCACCGACTCATGGGGTTGGGAGGAGAGCCGAGGACTCAAAGGGAAGAACTAGGACGGGGGTAGGCTTGTGGAAGTGAAGGTGGTGGTGCCAAAATCCAACGTGGTGTTGGTTGTCGGCTCCCCGGCCGATCTTTACGTGTTAGGGCTGGCACGGGTTGCGAAAAAATTATCGGGTCACGTGTGCTGCCGACAATCTTTGGGGCGGCGGCTGCAATCCTTTTAATGTCCAGTAGCATCTCTCAGTGGGAGTAATATAGATACTAACATCACACACTCCAATGTATTTTAGTGACATGGCATGACAACAAATAAAAAAAAAGAGTAAGGTGGTAATTAGCTATTTTACCATAACATCACACTTCTCAAGATAAAATGAATCTACAATCTAATAAATATAACATGCATGATAGCCAACAAAAAAAAAATAGCACGCTATTTCGGTGTTATAGCGGCACTATAGCGTATTTGAAGAGTGAACGCTACGATATGCACATTTGGCTCGCTATGGCGGTAATCACGCTATTAGCGGCGCTATGCGCGCTATTTTTCATAGTGTTATAGCGGCGCTATTTTTATAGCGTTGTAGTAGAGCTATTTTTAAGGGATATTGAGTAGCCGGCTAGCTATTTTGGATCTTTTGGCCCACAAGATTCCGAAATCCCCATTCTAACCGTGGCCATTCAACCCGTTAGAAACCACAGAAGCACATCGACAATTCTCACTCCTCCTCACACAACGCGTACATGTTGAAGAAGAAGAAGAAGAAGAATCAACATCACAACGAGTAAAAGCTGCTGATGCAATCTGCCTAAGAAGAAGAAGTTGCTTCTAGTTTTTCATTGTGATGAGCTGCAATATGCGGTTCTTCTTCTGAATCAGATGATGACCGCATGCATTATCCATCTAGTTCATCTCATTTTGATTAATTACTACTTCTGCTATGTAGTTGGCTCTTTAATTGTTTGCATGTTGGCAGGTTAATTAGTTATCTACTTGTCTACTTTTTGGACCGAACAATCTTTGTCTTTCAGTGCCATCAGGACTTTGTCAATTTGATTTGTTAATCGTTGTGATGTGGATAAATTTTGAGCTGCTGAAATCCTTAATATACATACTACATTTGTTATTTTTAAACTTTTTGTGAAACGCTATTTTGTAAAATGGCACGTTATGATCTTCATAGCATATTTTGGAAGGCCACGCTATTTTGTTTAGCGTGCTATTTTTTCCCTTGATGATAGCACATATATGTAGCAATCCACTATGAAGGTAGCACCATGTTACAACTTTATGTTACTCCTTACTATGACTAGTGTTACAGGTAGTCGTGAAGATGTCCTTAGAGACACTGTCATAGGATTTGGAAGTGTAAAAGTCGGTACGGCAAGGCCTATAACGGCCGATCCCATGGAAATGCATGCGATCCTAGATAGATCCAGCAGCCAACTGCCAGTGCAAGATCGGGCAGAAAGAGACGTCGCCGGGCACCACAAGACACACGACAGTCGACAGCCGCTCTTTTTCCAACTCCCCCGATCGTCACGGTTCCCAGGCCATTTCGCACAGCCCCAGCATATTTACACGTACGCTAGCTTTGTACTGCTACAGCAGCAACAGCGTACAAATGAATGAATTGTACAGTACGATCGATCAAAGAATGTACCACTACGACATTTGCCTCTGCGCCAGGAACTCCTTGACGACGGACACGTGCAGCTTGTCGCAGGAGGAGTCCATGGACAGCGACCGCCTCATCGGCTCCACGGCGAACTCCTTCCTCCTCGTCGTCTCCACCGCCTCGTCGCCCACCGCCTTCTTCCGTACCTTCCTGCCGCCGCCGGCAGCGGCCCAGCTCTCGTGCTCCCCTCTCACCTCGATCACGATGCTGCCGGCGTCCTCGTTGCCGCTAGCACCGAGGGCGAGCTCGTCGCCGTGACTATGTCGCGGTGGCAGGAGTGGCAGCGGCGGAAGGGTGACGCTCCGGCGGCAGAAGGGGCACCGCGCGCTGCCCTGGAGCCAGGTGTCGATGCAGTCGATGTGGAAGGCGTGGGCGCAGCCGGGGAGCAGCCGCACGCGCTCCCGCTCCGCGAACTCGCTCAGGCACACCGCGCACTCGGACGACGTCGACGCCCTCCTCCCTTCAGCCGCCGACGTGAACGTCACCACGGGGAGCATCCGGATGAGAGGCATCCCAAGGCCTCGACGTCGCTGCTCCTCGCCCGGCGTCGCGGCCCGCGTCGACGACGACGGCTCCTCGTGTCGCCACGGCGGGTTGCGGGACAGCACCGCGCGGAGCAGCTGGCACCTGGTGACGAACGCGTAGTAGCTCGCCAGCAGCGCGAACGCCGCGACGATCCCGACCACCGTGATCACCACCATCGGGACGCTGGCGTTCGAGGAGGAGGAGGACGCCGGCGAGGACGGGAATGCCGCCGGCGCTGAGGAGCTCATCTTGTAGGTAGCTAGCGTTGCTCGCGCGCTCTCTCTCGGCGGCTGAGCTATCCGGTCGGACGGATACAGTTAAAGGCAGAAAGGGAAGGCAGGATTGCTGGCTGTGGCGGAGAGAGACGTGGAGCGGCTCTGTACTGACGGCCGATGGCAGAAAGCGAGCTCACGCCAAGAGGCAGCCGTCGTGTGGTTTTCCTGGCGATGTATTTCACGGACAATGGAAGCACGGAATATTTCCATTTCTCCCTCATGTAGCTAAGGAGCTCGTACGTGCTAGTGCTACGCTTCTGCGGTGCCTAATCAGAGGTTACGAGGTCGAGGTGTGAAGCTCAGTTGGATTGGATCAGTTTAGCCGTCTGTCTCATAATCGCGTCGAGATTCAGCAGAAACGTGTACATAAGAGAGGTGTCTGGTGTGCGGTCTCGTTCGCACTTGATCAGGTACAGGAATAAGACCCTGCATTGCGTGTACGGCCCCATAGGCCATAGCCTCGACGTTGTCGTAGCAGCCTAGCAGGGGCCAAACTTCTGTAGGAACAAGGAGAAATAGAGAGCAAGAAATGGAGAGGAATTCGAGTCCTACATTGCCGGGCTGGGCCCAATGGCCCATCAAAAGTGGAGTCCTGGTTCTCCTGTTTTTTTTAGAGCAACATAGACCCTCTCTTTTTTTTCCTTTGCGAAACAGAATAGTACAGACGCAGACAACTTACAAATATGTACATACAGAACACGTGCATATACATCCTATCCGTATGAATACCTTCTAGAGCATGGGTTCAAGAAATTAATCTGACGGGTCTTGAGATTGACGAAGTCACCACGAACGTCTCGTTATTAGCGGACATTGCCTCTACTAAAAAAATATTTCACCTCTTTATGAGACACCAAAATATCAAACCTGAGATCTGATCTTGATGGGTTGGGATGCCATTGTCCTCCTAACCATCCAACCAAAGGTTGGTTCTCGCATGAACCCCGTTTATGGTTCCATTAGACAACGAAATCATGTGAAACATATTCTGCAACATCATTCTACACGCCTCCCGATGCAACAGACAAAGGTTTTAGAGCTGCGAAAATTCACATTTGAAACCGAGCTCATATGCTCCCGCTACAGTATAAATATAGAAATAGAAACTAAAAAAATCTAAATATTTTCGGCAACAAACATGAAAATATGTTTTAACTGCAAACAACATTGTGGTGAGAAATGAAAAGTTTGGTGATCTATGCAAAAAACAACAAAAATCAGTGTTGTTTTGAACATTTATATTTGAGGATTTCTATTTTCGTGCCCTTCATTCGTTAGTTCTACTCACTTCTTCCCAGTCTCTTAACATTTTATCACTTTTACTCAAGCTCTTGTCTTGTACTCTCAGAACATCTCCAACAAGCCTGTATCTAACGTTGTATCCAAAAAAGTGACCATTTTAGGGTGCGAGAGACCCAAATTAATGCTCCAACAGATGCTGCAACCGGTGCTGTAAAGTGGGGCGCGCTGCAAAAGCGCTATCCGGTGCGCTACATCTACCACGCCGAAAAGAACGCGCGGTACAAATCGCGCGCAGAAACAACTATCCAGTTTTATAGCTCCAAAATTTAGCCGTTGCCTCAGCATGCTTCATCACCTAAATAGGCTTCAACGATTTCAGTAGAATCCAATTCCATGACCACATTTTTGCAACTTAGGCGATTAGCTCGAGCTAATACCACTCTCTCATAGCCATCGCCTCAACCATTTCTGCAGAAGCTACATTTAGTAAGTAGATACTCGATGGTGCTAGAAAGTTTCCATAAGAGTCACTTAAGACCGCACCCACAGATCGTGCATGTGTATCCAAAAAAAGTAGAACCATCAACGTTAACCTTAACATGTCTAGGGCATGGTCTCTCCCAGGACGACTTGGACAAAAAGTATTAGCTACTATAGTAAAGACTAAAATTTTGCATTGATGCATTGGCGGGACTACACTAGTAGAAAACAAGTCTTTCGTCGGGTCCCTTTAGTCCCGGCCGTGTCCTGGGCCGGGACTAAAGGTCTGGCCACGTCGCCCTGAATCCGCACCAAGAGCCCGGGTTTGTATCCCAAATTGGGACTAAAGGGTTTTGCGGCCGCTGCATCTACGGTACCCTTTTTAGTCCCGGCTAGTGACACGAGCCGGGACATGAAGTCAAACGGTTCGTTCCTGCAGAAGCCGATCGTCGTCGCCATTACTGGCGCGGAATTTGATCGTCACGCACCCGCGGCCACGGGAATTTGGGTCGCTGGCTCCGGCGGCCAGCCACGGGAATTGATCACCCGGTGGCTGGCCTGTTCATCTTCATATTTGTCACTTTATATGCTTCACATCTCCTCCACCACTGCCGCACACATTTGTTCACATCTCCATCATCCTCTCTCCCAAAAAGTTCTCTCCCCGTCGATGTTCCGACTCCAATGGAGCACCTCGCGCGTGCGCCGGCTCCTCGATCTCGGATATACTACCTCATGGCCGAAGGGATGTCTTTCAAGATCACGGTCACTCTCCATGCATCAAGGGTGGAGAAGTGGACACGCGCCGTCAAGAGGGACTTTCTTGACGCCGCACCAATCAAGTGCGTCGGCTTGGATTGCGAGTTCACCAACCCTCGCGAGGGTAATCAACGCGCCGCCTTCCTTCAACTCTCGGTGGCGACCGAGAATTTGGTCTTCCAGATTTGTTGGGCTGATGAAGTGCCACAAGTTCTGAAGGAGTTCTTGCAGGACAAGACCATCAGATCTGCGGCGCGGCTATCGGCCAAGATGTGGAAATACTGAGTCCCTACGGTATTGATATTACTTATGCATTCAACCTCCAAAAGATACTCCCGAACCCCACCAAAATTCCCATTCCGAGTATGTATGATCTGGCAAATTCTATCTGTTGTGGGTATACTTCATGGGTAATACCATCGACGGTGGCTAGATCCGGCAAGCCCGGGTGGCCCATAGACGGTGATGGTGGCGTATGGCCCATCGGGTGGCCCAGTTGCTATAGATCAAGATGGAGGAAGTCCAACCCAAGAACGAGGAGCCGGATCCACCGAACTACCCTGGAAGTCGGATCCAGCCTGGCCCATCAGGGGTAGCCGGATCCAGTACGACGTACAAGGAAAGACGTATCCTTGACGTGTACGGCAATGTAATATTCCGTAGTTAGGCAAGTTCTATTCCGGCTGGGACTCTCCGTGTAAACCCTAGATCCTGGCGCCTTTATAAGTCGGATCCCGGGAGCCCTAGAGGCACAACCACAACTCATTGTAACAACGCGAAAGCACGGATAATTCCGGACAAGCGATAGGCCTGTCATCGAGCAGGTCTTCCGAAGCTGGGTAAATCGCGTACCACCGTCCCGAGGACTCTCCGTCCGATGGTCCCTACTTCTTCTCCCCCTCGTGAGGATCCCTCCTCCGAGGTACCGTCAAATAGGCAACGACACTATTATTGGGACAAATCTTGAGAAGAAGAAGAGGAAGAAGAACAAGAAGAAGGATGCCGCAGAAGAAAAAGGAGATGAACTGATTTTTGGATGGGCCTATGTTCCATTAAGCTACGAGCAAGTGCATTATGCTGTTCTAGACGGTCGCCTGAGCTTCGAGATGGCTAGGAGGTATTGGAGGCTAGTTGGCTACAATAGCCATGTTGATCGTCTCAATATTTAAAGATGATGAGTAGATGGTGGTGTGGTGTGTGTCTTCTATATTTGTATGAACTATGAATCATCTCAATATATTGAATCTTTCTATTGTTATTCAAATTTATCACATTTTTCTAATTGTGGTTTACAAATTCCTGACATATTAGTTATGTCGTATCCAAATTCCCCACATTATTTGGCCATATTATATGAATATTGCGGTTTACTGATTCCTTACATAATCATTTCATATTCAAATTCCTCACATTTTTTCTAATAATAATACATATATTATATGTCCAATTGCGGTTTATAGATTTAAATATAGTTATTATTTGGCCATATTATATGAATAATGCATATATTATTTGGTAATACTAATAATAAAATGAATAAAAACATAATTATTGCATATTCAAATTCCTCACATTTTTATAATAATAATGCATATATTATTTGTCCAATTGCGGTTTATAGATTTAAAGATAGTAATTATTTGGCCATATTATATGAATAATGCACATATTATTTGATAATAATAATAAAAAAATGAATGAGAACATAAGTATTTCATATTCAAATTTCTCACATTTTTCTAATAATAATTCATACATTATTTGTCTAATTGCGGTTTAGAGATTTAAAGATAGTAATTATTTGGCCATGTTATATGAATAATGCATATATTATTTTTCTAATAAAAATGGTTTATTACTGATTTTATTTTCATTGTAATTCAATATTATTATCATACTCATTATTGTTTACTTACATAATTGTTTTTGGTTTAAAAATATACAGAAATGTGACACAATGGTATAAGAGTTAATAGGATTGATATGGTAGTATTTACAACAAAGTACAATCACATCCGCGGGAGCACAACAGGAAAGAACCGAGGAGTTAAGCGTGCTGAGGGTGGAGTAGTGTGAGGATGGGCGACCGACTGAGATGTGATGACCAAGTCTACAATTTGACTACAAATTAAGTGTAATTAGTGTTAAAAATGGTCCAAGTGAGAGAGTAACGAGTCAAACAATTAGGAAAAAAGGAAAAAGAAAAATGAAAAATGAAAAATATAATTATTGAAAATAATAGTTAGCCCCGGTTGGGCTTACGAGCCGGAACTAAATGTCCTCCAACCCAAACCCTATATCGCAGCCACGTGAAGGGCAATTTATCCCGGCTGGTAACCGGACCGGGACTAAAGGCGTCTGGATAGTCCCGGTTGACCAACCGGGACTAGAGCGTGGTACGGGCCGGGAAAGAAGGTCATGTCTCCACTAGTGCTAGTTCATTATGAGTGAGCCGACAACGGATATACGAGAGGTACCAACAAGCGATTGCTATCGTTTCTTTTTGCCTAGAGCAAAACCGTGAGAGAGGCTTATCTTCATCGCACAATAGCAGGATCACCGACCTGAGCGGTCAGTAGTGGTTACTGATTCAATGACATCGACCTCAACTTGGTTGTTTCACACACAAACATCGGGTGTTCAATATATTATGGTGCATTATGGAAAATTGGGCTTTCAACCACTTCATCCGATCCATATTACTTGTTATTAAAATCTACAATTAAAATATGTCTAGATACATCTATATCAGTGCCAAGTAATATGAATCGAAGGGAGTACTTTTGTTTGGAGAAAAAAAACGAGTCTTCAACTATTCTTTTTTTTTCAGGAGATTCAACTTCTTCGGGAGAACACGACCGAATGGTGAAGACGGCCCCGGCCCAGCAAAAGCACAGATAAAGTGCACATAATTCCACGAGAGCGTGATTGACTAAGTATGTGAGCCCAGCCCAGCCCACAAAATAAATCCCCTCCAACTCTCCAAGAACCCTTGGAGGCTTTGGACTCACTAAACACAACGCTCAAAAAAAACGAAAGGCCAAAGAGGAGGTGATGCTGCCGTGCCGACCTGAGCTCAGCAACTTGGCCCGTTTGCCGCCGTAGTCGTCGATCACACCGCTCTCCTGCGCCAGCACGACGACTCGGTTTCGCTCCCGGAGCTCGGAGACCGCGTGCTCCCGGCGGCTCCCACATCGACGGCGACGGCGACGGCTCGTTCGCAGCCTCGTCCTCTGCACTTAATTGCCCAGGCATAGTGACGCGACACCCTGCAGTGTTCCCATTAATCCCAGCCCTGCGACCGTGCTACAGTATCATTGCACGAAGCACGTACGCGTCCACGAAAATCCTGAAGAAGCGTCGGCGTCGCCGGTGGCCACCCTCAGACGGCGACGCGGCACTGCAGCACGCCGCGCGTGGCCGGCCGGCCACCGGCGATTTTTCCTCCCCGTCTCCCTCATCGGCACAGCGGTCGATCGATCGTCGTGGTGCCCGATCGCAGAGTCAAATAGGTCGCATGTGTGTACAGAGCTTCAACTTGCCCGATCGATGGCGAGACCGATCATCGATCCAGCTCCAGCGTCGTGATTCGTCGCCGAGTGTTGGGTCGGCACGACAGGACGGCGTGCTCCTTTTCTCGAGGAGCGCTGCATCTGCATAGAAGTCAACCACCACTTGCACCGTTAATCATCAAGAGGAGATCCACATGGGCAAGCAGATGCGACGACTATCTTAGGTCTTAGCTAGAGCCTAGAGGCCGCAGGACAAAGCGAACCGTTCATTATTATTGCCTGCAGCACGCACTTCTATACAGCTCGATCGATCGGCTGCTGCACACGCAGGGTCAACGCTTCGCCCTAATGTGAACCAACGCTGACATGACACCCAAGGTTCATGTGCGTGAGCATAATCCACATCTTAGTTGGACTTAGTATAAACGGTAATCCTAATCAAGCAAGAGGCCGGGTGCTTATGTCTCTTGTTTTGGCGTGTGGTGCTGGTGAAGCTTCCTTCCCTCGCCTTGACAGCTGCAGTACAATTTTGCCTAACATGAATACCACGGCGTGATTTTTGGATTGGTCCTCCAACACCACCACAACAGTGATAGAGCTAAAATTGCCGGCAGGGTCAAGGGTAGTGCGTTAATGGCTAGTATCGAGGGGTTAACAGAATTTTTGTGATGTCAACTGACATCATATCATACATGCAGCTTGGCCACCGCACCGTAGGCGTCATATGATACTTTCTGCAGCTAGCTTCACCTTTTTATCCTTTCTCTTATGTCGGACTTGTGTGGTCGTGTACATCCTAACTATGCAGATGCCTGGTGTAAGCTCTCTCGAAATGTCTCTCCACGTATAAAATGACATTTATTGAAAAAGAAAACTGTAACACGTGTAGACCGAACGAGATCCACCACTCCATGGGAGCAGCGATCAGACGATTCTCGCCCTAGTCAAAGCCACCGGTGAGGTGAACGGCGCGTGTTTACCTTATTTGTGTCCCGCACAAAACCGCCATATCCACCATAGTGTCACTTCCGGTTGACCAATCTCTTACTTTGGGAACCTTATTGCAGCGCCGCTAGCAGAGCCGAGGTCCCCATCCCCTCCCTCCGCCGGAATGGCAAGCAGAGGGGGCGGTGACCCACCAATTCCCGGTCAGAGACGGGGCATATGGTAACGGCGGCTAAGGTGGAAGCCTATATTGCCGTCTTTCTTCTTTCGCTAGTCTACATCCTAATTGCACATATGTTATAGGGGATCCTAATCAACAAGTTGGTGCTTATGTGTGTCGTTTTGGCGTGTGGTCCTGGTGAAGCTTTCATCTCGGCTTGCCAGTTGCCACTCGATTTCTTAATATTAACAGATGCGACCGTTGATGATGCGCGTACGTAGAAAAAAAGATAGACAAACATCAAAGTGGTGATGCATCATGGGTCGCTTCTGTGTGCTGCCAATGGTAAAGAAATCGTTTGCTTCACGATCGAAAGAGGTGATGCGTTGGTTGGTTAAACAACAACCTACCGTTACGTCGCGACTTTGACTTGGCAGGGCAATAAACTAAACTAGAGCCAAGTGGTGACCTGGCGTTGGGCTGCACGGCCCCTCCTCGATCGCCACCGTCCAGGCGTGTTTCGAAAGCCAAGAACAAAACATCTCGTGTCAACTGTCAAGAAAGTATGAAATCGAAATCAGGTGGCACAATCTTGTCTTGAACGAAACGAGCAACACTTTTTGTCATGGGTGATTTGGTGTGCGACGTTACAGTTGAGTGACATCTGATCCAAAATGGCCGTATATATATATGCACGATTTTGCAACAAAGGCTGACATCGACGGATCACGCACAGATTAAGACGAACGCACGGCCAGGAAAATATCCAACGGTACGCCAAATGCCAATGTTACGCTTGAGCGACATCTGTTCCGAAACGCCCGTATGCATGCACGTCCCTCGGTGGTGCGTCAGTAACCATCGAACGGTCGAGAACGAAAGATGGACACATGAAGATTCCAGATCACAAAAGAGATCAACTCAGAATTTGTACAAAAGCTATTTTTTTCTTTCAAAAATACACCTAAAATATGAAACATGTACTAATCAGATAAAAGAAATGCGAAGATGTCTGGTACAACGTCAAAAAGGCTACAACTCCATTCTATGATATAACGCCTGAGCGACAAACAATGCACTATCAACAAACCCAATGATAAACAACTCGCCTTGCGAAACATTCTACCATGAATGGCGAGAAGATGTGCACATGGCTTCAGGACTGTGTCACGAACCAAGCAAATCACGCCAAAGCACGACCTTGACTCCAAGGCAAATCCGACCAGCGTACTTCCCCTCAAGCAGTCGAAGCTAGATTGGAGATGGAGGACGGAGACGAAAGCCACTGGCTTGAGCCACCACCACTGAGAGGAGAGGAACACCGACGATGGAGAAGGGCACCGACCACTACCGACACCACCATACACATCGACACCTAGCCCACCACTGCCGACACCACCTCGGTGCCAAGAAGCAGCAGTGGCCAAGCACCACCATGAAGCTTGCTTGCTTCCGAGGCTAAAAAACACAGACCCTCCCAAGCCCATATGGGCCCAGCTGGCTCGGGGCTCATGGCCGGATCTAAGAGGCGCCTGCGCCGAATAGCGGCCGAGCCACCACCGTCGCCGTCGATACGCGCTCGCCGCTGGGCCCAATGCCGTCCCTGCAGGAATTAAACACACCGCCACAAATGTGCACAAAGAGGCTCCCACCGCTGCCGTCGTCACCCAGGCTTTGCCCAACGAGATCTCTGGTGGCAACGGTTCCGGAGGAGGAGCCCTGTGGCCAGCGGATCGGTCACCCCCTAGCCCCCTAGGGTTGGCGACGCTGGATAGAGCGTCCATTTATGTTGACCGGACGTTAGGCGTGTCTATTGAAACAAGCGAGGAAATATCCATGGCGTGCCACACCTTTTGTTGCAAGTGTCAGCACTTTGCAACACTATTGTCACGAGAGATTTGGTGCGCAACGACGTTACACGTAATGAAGTGACATCTGATCCAAAATGACCGTATTTGCACGATTTTGCACCAAAGGTTGACATCGACGGATCACGCACGCACAAATTAAGACGAAGGGCAAATGCCAATGTTACAGTTGAGTGACATCTGATCCGAAATGCCCGTATGCATGCACGCAAAGATTGACACATGAAGATTCGAGATCACAAGAGCTGAAATCAATGAAATGGCCGGATTAATTTGTCCAAAAGCTAGCTAATTAAAGTCTCCTACGAGCTGTACATTGCATGAACACTGACGCTAATTCATCCTCAACAACAACTAGATTGGGCGAGCAAGCAGATCATCATGGGTCGAGGTGGTCGATGGGCAGCACCGTGCTCCGCGAGCTCCGGCCGAGCCCGAACGACGACATGAGCCGCCGGAAGCGCCCGCTTGTCTCGCCGACGCCTGGGGTGTTGGCGACGCTGCTGCTGGTGCCGGCCACGTCGGCATGGCTCGGCAACACGGCCTCCTTGTGCTGCGGCTTCCGTCCGCGATGTCCCGGGAGGAAGTCCATGGACAAGGACCTCCTGATGGGCTCCTGCACGTCGCCGTGCTTGGGGAACCGGCAGGAGCCCCCCGCGAGTCTAGATATGCGCCTGTCGCCGGTGGCGAGCTCTTGGTCGCGGGTAGTGGCGGGCGCGGCGGTGACGACGGTGCGGCAGAGCGGGCAGCTGACGTTGTGGAAGAGCCAGGTGTCGATGCAGTCGATGTGGAAGGCGTGGGAGCAGGCGGGCAGCATCTTGAGCGGCTCCCGCTCGACGAACTCGGAGAGGCAGACGGCGCACTCGAGCGCGGCGGACGAGGCCGCCCGGCGCCGGCGGTGGTACTTGACGACGGGGAGCGCGGCGACGACGTCGGCGTCGACCCCGCGCGGCGGGTCGTCGGCGCCGAGCCCGTCGGTGAAGAAGACGGCGGAGACGCGGTCCATGACGTCGCCGTCGCGGTGGCGCAGGCGGGAGCCCGGCCCGTTGGCGCCGGCGCGGAGCCAGCAGCGGACGACGAGGAGGTAGTAGGTGACGAGGATGAGCGAGGTGACCATGAAGCCGATGGCGATGACGATGGCGATGGGGAACGCCGCCGACTTGCTGGCGTACGGCGGCGGCGCCGCTCCGGGCACGTCTGCCAAGCCCGGCAACGCGTCCATCGACAGATCGCTGCGACCAGCCGGAGCAAGAAAAGAAAGGAGCTAGGAGGAGGAGGCGTTGAAACGGGGATGAGGAGGAGGTTGCGAGTGATCCAAGGAAGGAAGGAAGCGATGGCAATAAGCAGGAGCAGGAAGTATGTATACGCGGCCGGTGGCAGTGCGTGTGCGACGGCGAATACAAAACTCCCCGCGGCAGGTGCCGACTCGCCAAGTCGCCGATGGCAATAGGCGGAAGCAGCAGCCAGGCTCGTGCATGCCGGGCAAGTGACGGCGACGGTGGCATGAGGCCAGGTCAACTCGCCATCGCCGCTGCCCGTTGGGGATTGCATCGATCGTTTTCTCGTCGAGGTCCAGGCGGCTGTGGACCGCCGTTGGGAATCTACAGAAATCATGGGGCGCCAATGTCTGTACTCGCGTATTTTTAGATCATTTCTCTCGTCGTCATGCAATCATATTATGCCAATTATTAAGCTGAATAAGTGTATGCACGCACGACTTGGCCAAGCACCCTTCGGGCTGCGTCGCTCCTTCTCCAGGGGGATCCAACAGCAGCATGCACACTGTTTGTTCAGTGTGGCGTTCAGAGCACCTGATGGGGCCAGCATGACCTTCACGGGGGCTAAGTGGTCTGGTTTAGTGTCGTAGTTTCAATTTCTTTTTATAACAAAAGCTGGTACTAATCGCCTAACAAACGTTGCACATTTTAGTAATTAGACCAACACAAACATCCTTTATGCCGATCGCCTGTACAAACCATGGTAATCTGTCCAGTAACCCAAATCACTATTCAACCTTCTCGTCCGCTCGTCCTTCCTAGGCGGCGCGCCCATCTCCCTCCCATTTTCACCAGCCATGACGTTGGTTCCCTCTCCTTCCGTGCCGCTCTAGCGGCAGGAGCGAGGGGGAACCTTGTTCTTCCGCTCTGTAGTTAGAGTTAGGGTTTGTATGCTATGATGCGTCGTTGGGGTGGTGGGAGCAACGCTCGGTCGAATAAATCTACCTCAACTCTATTCCCACACCGGTGACGACCTTCACGACATCGCCTCGGAGTTGATGGCAACGTGTGCTTGTTGTTTCTTCAGATCGGCAACTTTCTCGCCGCTCTTCAGATCTGACGAGATTTGTTTCTCGACGTGTCGCTGTGGATCTGGGCGAGGTGGATGCTCTGGAGCGAGGAAGTTGGCCCAGAGGTGGTGGATCTGTTGTTGTTCCCCGACTTCGTCGAAGGGATGCGGTGGATCTTGGTTCAAGGAAGCACGGGGACGTCCCCCGGTTGAAGTGCGACAACGACATGTGCTTTGCTGATTACAACGGGCCTGTTCATCGACTCACAAAGCCTTGTCGGCGATTGTGCTTCTCCGGATCTAGCAATGGTGGAGGCTCGATGTCTCCTCAAACGTGTGCTTAGGCGGCGTTGGAGGTTAACATCAGCCGCTAGTTTCGGCGAGTGCAAGAAATCCTAGGGATGGTTCCCTATTTATTTTTTTCATCTTTTAGGGTTTTATGTGCAAAATTTCCAGGAAATATGTTTTCTCCCGGTCAGTTTTTCTGTTTCCACGTTTGTTGGTTCATGTAACTTGATTTTCTAATGAAATATGTGGTTGCTCCAAAAACATCCTTTATACCAAGGAGACATATGTGAGAGTGTGTGCTAGGTAGACAATATTCATGAACTTCATAGGATGGATGGTGTCTGATTTCGAGAAAGTATATGATAAAGTCCAACGGTCTTCCTTACAACAAGTGCAACGTATGAAAGATCCCCCCAGTGGTGTAAATGGCATCCGTGGCATGGGCACCTAATGCATCTAAAGTACTTCTATGTTTCTTTGTAGTTTATTGTGCTTTATTTTATCATTATTTATTAATATAAGGTGTCACAATCATGATTTACAATGATCTTGGGGATTTTCTATAAGATCCATTTTATTCATATTATATCATAGAAAATCCTATTTTCTTATTTTGAATTTCATGAACCTTCACGAACTTAAAAGGACCTAAGATTTTTTTCTACACCGTTATTTTGTCTACATTGAAGTTACCAGATACCCCTGTCATGCCACTGGGACCCATCTTATCCTCATGGCTTCGTTGTCGTCCATCTTCGTGTAAATCTCTTTGTTTGACCTAAAACCATCTATAAAAGGAATCCCAATCACGATCTCAGGAGGCACGGAGGTGTAAATCAAAAACACATAAACAAAGAGTCTGCAGTTCACTGCCAGCGAAGATCAGATGGGGGTAACCGCTGCCAGAATAGCCTCTGTGTAGCTCCAGCCCTCCGGCATGGTCATCATCATCATCATCATCATCTAGAACAACACCTCCTTCAGCCTGTCCATACCACCACTGTAATCTCTTAGCAAACATGATGCATGAGGCGGTATATCAGTTTCCCATGATGTATTGGTACTCTATGTCTAGATTTGAGTAGCGACTTGTTCATGACTACAGTGACATAGTTTGTTTATGGTTGCAAACAAGTTTGTTATCTTCTATGGTAGTCTTATGTACTGATGTATGTGTGCATACATATGTCGGGGGAATGCATAATATTATCATCATTGCATGTGTTTAGAGGTTTGGATGTTCGGAGATGATAGAAACGATGTCTCGCTTCTTAGATGCATGACCATTATTAACGTGTTTATCAATGAGGGGATAAACTACGGAGATCTTGAAACATACATCGGTAGTTGGACTTTATGTCTCAACAACTCCCTTGCTTGTTCACGAAAGTGGCATTGGAATCAATTACTAGGGGTGTACTTGCTTGTGTGAACAACAGGACCTATTTATGGCTCCTCCCTAGAAACATATAACATACGATCTTTTAAAAGTTAAATGAGATGGTTAGGTGTGTTGATGTTACACAGTTTCCCTAATTGATCCATTGTGCGCTAGTTTCTAGGTTTGGGGTTTTAATCATGGAGTTCTTTAGAACCTATGCATCTAGCTTGTATAAAATCATTTTCTTCACCAATTGTGACAACCAAAAAAAATGAATCAACCATATGCCAAGAATGACCGCTCCCTTGAGTTACCTTCATCTAGCTTCACCTTGCATAAGCACCCTTTGCATCTTTACTTTCAACACTTAGTTATTTTAGTTTACCACTTTCTAGTTAGTAGCATTAATAAATTAAAATTTTGCATATTTTAATTTCTGCCATCACACGAAGGGCCATATAAGTGGGTTATTGGGATTTAGAAAATAGATAGTTTACCCCCAACTTCTTGTGGGTCCGGCAGTCAAATAATTATCGAGTTGTGCAACAATGATTCCCTGCTCTTGGGATTATTAACACCCTCCAAAAGTTGAGGTCAATCTACGAACATAGAACTTGGCAAATCCTCTAACAGTAAGAACATGACTCAATTTCCACACAAACTCCATTTTTTATGAACTTCGTCTTTGATTTGAGGATACCAACGATCTTTAAATCTTCATATAAAGGAAACCATCTATGAAGCAAAGATGAGTATGCAAATATTTGTGCTCCCTATGAACGATGCGATTAAGCTACTCACTAGAAATCCCATCTTCAAAGTATGGCTATATCTAACATCTAATGTGGTCTCCACCAACCACTATGATATAGTTAAAACTAGGAAACCCTATCAAAGTCATGTTGTTGCCTCGATGAAGATATTTATGCTTGCCTCAAGCTTGAACACTTCATCTGATCATTTTTTTTTTCCTTTGTGAAGACTCACAATTTTTATTCCCATAATACACTTTGGGAAAGCTTTATCTAAGCACATGTTCACATGTCCATTTTCACCAAACGATCGCAAGATTAAACTTTATGATCCTTTCTTATGATCCATTGTTAGGATCCACTCTTATGATCCATTTGAGATATCTTGAACTTGCAATTCTCAACCTTGATGTCAACCACCACTTTACGTCATCCTCTCAAGGGGTGTATGAAATCTTCATTTTGACGCAGACCCACTAAAATATTCAAAACCCATGTAGGAACATCAAATACATAGACCATCACTTAGTTCACTACTAGAAAAACGCCTATCACCAGTGCACAATAAAAGCTTATCGCCGGCGCACCAGCGCCCGCTAGTGGTAATACACCGACGGTAACGGATTATCGCCAGCGCAACAGCCTGGTCCACAGAGACTAACACGATTTATCGTCGATGCACCGGTGGTATTTTCTTGATACTCTATCACAATCTCTTGATATATATAATGAATTCTTTACTTGATTGCATCCTTCAAGTATTGATAAACAATGGATCCACACACTAGATACAACCAAGGTTTTGGCTACCGGTTTGGAAAAATTCTTAGAGGGGACCGAGATTTCCTGTAACGAGGGTTACCGGAGATAACCGGTCAAATACCGAACGAAATCCCAAGTCAAAATTTGAATTTCAAATTAAAAAATATCTAAATATGTTGAAAATAATGTTTGAAGGAGAAGGAAGTGAAAGATTCGAACAAATGAGTTGGGGCATGGGGTTATAGTGTATAGGGAACACATACGGTGTATGTTGAACTAACCAGTCAGCTTAAATTTAAACCAAATTCAAATAGACTGGGATTTTTTGGCCGATAAATCCGTTTATCGGAGGGGGCTGAGAAATCCGGTTACCGGCCGGTAACCACGGTATTTCACCCGGTAACCAAATCTCTGGATACAACTACATGGCATATAACATGAAATCCAACACATGGACTTCAGATCAATGCATGTCCTTATCTCCATGGCATTCAACATATTGTCTTGAAGCACTGGTGTATGGAAAATGCCTACAAATACAACACAATGAAATGATTAGTTCATAGGTATTGTGAGTAATTGCCAAAACCACACGTGGGGCTCCATGCACTTTCACCTAGTCATCCAAGGTCAAATGCGCTAGAATAAACTAGTCAACCCTTCCATATTCCTAAATTTCCCAACCATGCAATAGGTAATGTTTGAGGGGTTTAAAATGAAAATATCTGTTAAATATTAGTGCTGAGTTCATGAGCAAACAATTTTAAAATATGAAAATTGTTTTTGAAATAAAGTAAAATAATTTTATCTTTTTAGGGGGTGTATTGGATCATCGAGTACACGAGAAAAAGTGCTCAAATAGAGGGGCTACCATAACCACGGGAAATTTATGTTATATAGATACCGGATCCCAGGTCGCTGCTGTAGCGCCTACCATAAGTTGTTTTCCACTATTTATTTTGGACCACGTGTGTTGATGTAAGAAATACTTGTATTCGACGTTTAGACGATACAATAATAATTTTGACTGATATTTATCTTGTGAATGTTCATATTAACAAATCCTTAAAACTAGTACTACGATTGATGCACATTTTTTTCGAAACGGGGAGTTTACCCCCGGCTTCTGCGTCATGATAATGCACACGGCCTTTTATTTAAAAAACGTATAAGTATATAATTTTACATCTCGAACATCTCAATCATTGCCTACAGTTGATACAAAAATCAACCAGCGAAACAAAAGGAAACTAGTAAAACTACACATCACTGTAGTCTCCTAGTATGACGCCAACCAGCCTGACACAAGATATCATAAGTGACCGTCTGGAGCCATGTGCATCCAGAAACCATGGCATCCCGCTGGCCCTCTGGCGAAAAGAGTGCCCATAACTGAACCCAGTGCGCCATCATATGAATAACCTGCAAGTAATGAAAAGATTGTTTTTTGTTAAAAATAATATTATTTCTTACCTCCAAATAGACCAATATAAAGCAGAAACCCCAATACGGATGAAAGCTTTAGTTTGTCTATCTACTCCATTTAACCAATTACCAAACATATTAGTCATATTGGTTGGAGGTGAAGACCAAAAGTGAAATTAACCGTACGACCAAGAAGTTTAGCTAATGGACACTGAATGAACAAATGTTCGACGGTTTCCTTTTCCCCACAAAAAACACACTTCATACATCCGTTCCAATTCCGCTTAGCTAAGTTATCTTTAGTTAACAAGACCTTATTACTCAGAAATCACATGAATATTTTTATTTTTAGAGGGACTTTAACTTTCCACAGATATTTTCTCAGGTATGGAGTGTGATCACTCATAAGGTCCTCATACATAGATTTCACTGTAAATTTACCATTTGATGTCAAACCCCAAACAAAGTGATCCTGCTCATCATTTAGATTGACCCTCATTAGTTTTTGACATAATTGTAACCATAAAGTCCATCTATTTCCCAACAACACCCGGCCGAAACTAATATTCAGCGGGGTTTGAGCCAATACGTACATGAGCTACCGTTACATTCTTATGACGCACAATATTGTATAATGCCGGATATTGATTTGCTAGAGGGGTTTTCCCTAGCCAAATATCTTCCCAGAACCGAGTCTTCATTCCATTTCCAATTTAAAAAAACCTCTAGTAAAAAAAAACTCCTTCACTCTCATTAATCCCTTCCAGAAGGAAGAATCTGTGGGCTTAGGTTGAACTGCCGATAGGGTCTTGTGTCTTAAGTATTTGTTGTGTAACAACTCCTGCCATACCCCGTCCTAATTAGGCAACTTAAACAACCATTTACTCAATAAACATTTGTTTTTAAGTTCGAGAACCTCAATACCTAATCCACCTTGGTCTTTAGGCCGACAAACAATATTCCATTTTGTCAACCTATATTTTTTTATTATTTTCATCAGATTGCCAGAAAAACCTAGATCTATAGAAATCCAATCGTTTCCTTACCCCAACGGGTATCTCTAGAAAGGATAACATAAACATAGGTATACTAGTTAACACTGAATTAATAAGGACCAATCTATCTCCATATGACAATAATTTTCCTTTCTAGCATCCCAGTTTGCTCTCAAACCGTGTCTCCACTGGATGAGTCAGAGTTTCTAAGTTTTCTGTAATGAATAGGAATACCTAAATATCTAAAGGGAAGAACTCCAACATCACATTCAAAGATCTGCTTATACTGATCCTCTTCATCCTTTGCCTTTCCAAAACAGAAGAGTTTGCTTTTATGGAAGTTAATTTTAAGTTCCGAAAGTTCTTCAAAGATGCATAAAATTAACTTCATATTTACAACTTTGAGGAGGTCGTGTTCCAAAAATAGGATTGTATCATCGGCATATTTTAATATGGAGATGCCACCCTCAACAAGATGAGGAATGAGCCCTCCAACCCGACCATCATTTTTTGCTCGTTCAGTTAAGATGGCAGGCATATCTACTACAATATTGAACAACATTGGGGACAAAGGATCCCCTTGCCGCAATCATTTCTTTGTTTGAAAGTAGTGACCAATATCATCATTTACCTTCACTTCCACCCCCCCTTGCACAAATTGCTGAATTAAGCTACACCACTCTGTAGCAAAACCTTTCATTCTCAAAGTTTGTTGTAAGAAGGATCACTTGACTTTATCATACGCTTTTTCAAGATCAATCTTAAATAATACCCCATCTAATTTCTTAGTGTGCAACTTATGAATCGACTCATGAAGAATGACAACCCCTTCTAAAATATTTCTTCCCGGCATAAAAGCGGTTTGTGTGGGTCTAATAACTTTTGGGGCAATCCCCGTTATTCTATTTGTTCCTGACTTAGTAAATTTTTTGAAATACACATTTAATAAGCAAATGGGTCTGTATTGTTGTATCTGTACTGCATCCTCTTTCTTAGGTAATAAAGTGATGACACCAAAATTAAGTTTATAAAGAGACAAATCTCCTGAATTTAATTCATTAAAAAGTGTCATTAAATCCAACTTTATTACTTCCCAAAACTTTTGATAAAACTCCGCTGGAAAGCCATCAGGGCTTGGTGCTTTATTATGTTCTATCTGTGAGATCGCCTCAAAAACCTCCTCTTCAGTAAAAGAATTTGTTAGAATATCATTTTCATTAGCATAAATCTGTGGAATATCATGCACCATTCCTTCTACTAACGTGATATTTGTTGGCTCGGGCGGCCCAAATAATTTTTTATAAAATTCGGTGATATATACCTTAAGGTTGTCCTCTCCAACAATTGTCCCTTCTTGTTGTTCTAACTGAAATTTTTCTTCTTTCGATGTTTACCATTTGCAATCAAATGGAAATACCTCGTATTATTTCCTCCTTCTTGAATATGTATAACTTTGGCGCGTTGACCACTTAGATTCTTCCTCCCGTCGTAGCTTATTCAAACCCTCATTTGCTTTTTTAAGTGCTTCTCTTTCATGCGGATTCAAATGGGTTATTTCGGCCTTTATATCAAAATGATCTATAATGGCTAAAATATTTTCTTTCGCCTTTTTATATTTCCCACTTTGATTCTTTGCCCAACCTTTGAGGAATTTTCTAATATGCCTTAATTTGTTTAACCAAACATCTATGGGATTAACTCCAGCTATCACCGAGTTCCACTCTTTCTTTATCATCTCAAAAAAGCCCTCCTACTTCAACTAATGAAGCTCGAAGGAAAATTTTGAGATATTACCCAGATGTGCTTTAACTCCAGAGTCAATAAGAATTGGAGTATGATCAGACTCCACCCTTGTTAATGCACGAACAGTCACTAAAGGAAATTTCTGTTCCCAAGAGATGGATGCTAGAACTCTATCTAACTTCTCATTAGTAGGCTCATCTCGACGACTCGCCCACGTATATTGTCTCCCCGAAATAGCAATTTCTCTTAAGTTCAAATGTTCAATAATTGCATTAAAAACGAAGGGCCATCGAGCCTTAAAATTATTATTATTCTTTTCTTCCCTCTTCCGAATAATGTTGAAATCACCACCTACCAACATAGGTAATGTTTCAGACTCATATATTCTCACTAACTCTGCTAAAAATTCACCTTTGTGCGTGTCTTGGGCAGCCCCATAAACCGGCATAAAAATCCATTCAAAGTCATCCCTTTTGCATTTTATATGAAGTTTTACACAAAAATCCCAAGTAGTTACCTTTACCACTTGTAGAGTGTGTGAGTTTATTCCCACTAGAATACCCCCAGATCTACCATGAGGAGTTAAACAAAACCAAGAATAATTGTATCCTGCCGCAAGTTGGTTCAGAAAAGGAATAGAGAAATTTGATCTCCCAGTCTCCAACAAAGCTAGGAAATCTAACTTATGTTTCCTAATGGCCTCTCTGACAAACAAATGCTTCGCAGTATGCCCAAAACTCTCTGGATTCCAATTCATTCCTTTTAGATTCTGCATTATGAAAACTATTTTTTATGCACATTAGGCACTGAATCTCACGCCACAACTCTGTAGCGGGCAGCCTTGTTGGGCATGACATAGCATGTCTTTGATCGGAAATGCTTCTCTCTCGGCGCTCTAACCTCGAGTCTTTCTTGTGTGTGCTCTTGTACTGCTTCGAGCCGCTGACCCTTTGTTGGTCTTCATGCGCCGTGGCCCGAGGTTTTTCTCTCGGGGTGGACAGCCTCTGGTCTGCACATTTTTGGTGTGTAGGGACGACCGTCGTCGAGTCATCGCTAGTGAGAATGATGGGTTGCAGGGAGATGCTCATTCAGTGTAGATTTGCGCAGCTTTTCTCCTGTGTCTAGCGTAACCTTTGACTCTTTTTGTAAGATAACTTCTTCAGTACGATGCATATCTCTCTTTAGATTTATTAATTCAAAGCCGATTTGCCAAACCTTCTACATAGAAAATATCAACACATGTATTTGGAAGTCGGTTTGTCCGATTACAACGCGACGCACATACCACATTGTAATTGATAAACTAACTAGTCAATTAAGGCGTTCGTACCGTGTCGTCAAGGCAGGCAGATAGATGAGCTGGATAGTGATCATACTATTGTACCGGTGCTTTAGGCAGCTAGTGGCCGCGCAAATTTTATGCATGGCCTAATCGGCGTAGTTTATGTGGAGATGCTGCAAAACGTTAGTTTGAAACTGCTCTTGTCTGTATCCGCTATTGTTTATGTATACGTTTCGAACCGTTAAGAGGGGGAAGAAACAGTGTTAGGAGCTCAATATAATGACAAAGAAATCATAGTTTGGTACGAGGTCCTCATTTTAATTGTGAAGGAGCCAAGTCCTGGTAAATAATAATCAGTGTAGAGTTGATGCACCTACGTTCGTCTTCAGACAGAGCCGCATATCATTGATGTCCGCCGCATAAGTTCCTTGTCGAGGAAATTGCAAAGACCAGCAACTCTTGGGGAGGATGTTGCACAGACAAGTGACTCAAAATTTTCGTTGCATAAACCAGTAACTCTATGTGCAGTATGTTGCAAAATGCTTTAATGATCACTTAACAGTGTATTAGACTGTTGTAGAGTCCACTTTATGGCTGACTTTATAGCCACCATGTTATTTGTAATGATGCAAAAACTGGCTGGGGAAAACACAAGTCTACGTATTCAGGATTCCGGAACTCTCATGCTTAATCAAAATACAAAAATAATTTTATGAGTTTCAAAGTTGTAAAAAAATATTCTTGATGTACCCAACGATGTATCCTACAGACATCTAAAATCTTAATTTAAAATAATTTTTAATTTGAGCTACATGAAAATATTGCTCCATTTTGGTGTACCCAATAATGCATCCTACAAACATCTAAAATCTTAATTTAAAATACTACGTGATTTTTTGATGTCATATTGCTCCATTTTTGCAGGGACGCCAATTCATAGAGGTGGGAGGCGTAGGTGGTGGCGCAGTGCTAGAGGAGGGCACCGATGCGGATGGTGGGCGAGGCGGCCTATATGTTGGGTTTTTCCCGCGATAGTTTGAACTCGAGCGCCAGCCGGAGGGAGGTTGCACCGGCGGTGGTAGAGGTACAGAAGGGGGTGGTGGGCATGGAGCAACGACGAAGGCGTGAGGGCGCGACTCCTTGGTGGCGATGGTGGTCAGCCCAATGCAACATGGAGCGGACCTAATCAAAGGAGGGAGGTGGCCACATCATGGGGATGAAGGACGCCTGCTTGTCGAAGCGTTCCCTGAGCCCGACGAGGAGGACCTTGATGAGTTGTCGGTCATTGATAGGGTCCCCAAGCTCGTGAAGCTCATCGGCGATGGTTTGCAACCGTTGGCAGTAGACGCCGACATGAGAGTCACCCTGGATGGTGTTGCGGAGCTCCGTGTGAAGGGTGTTGACGTGGGTGTCGACATTGTCTTGGAAAAGTTGGTGAAGGGCCGCCCAGAGTGCGGCGGCGTTGGTAGCGTGGCGGATGACAAGGTTGAATATCTCTGTGGACACCCGTTGGTAGATCCAATGGATGACAACAAGGATCTGAGGGCTGAGGAACAGAGATGACGGTGACGTGATCCAGAAGATTGCAGCAGCCGAGATGAACCTCGAAGAGATGGTGCCAATGGTAGTAGTTGTGTGTTTGAAGGTCTAGAGTAATTGGGACTAGGTGTTTACATTGGAGATAGTATGTGCATAGTGTATGGTGGTAGAGATAGTTGGAGCTAGAGAGAGAGCAGAGGAAGAAGGTGCCGCGGAGGAGCTAGCGGGATTGGTGGCGGCGACGGCGGCGCGCCACTCGAAGAAGCCGCGTGGCGGCGACGGTGGTGGGGTGGGCGGTGGGGTGGGCGGTGGAGCCATGCCCTAGGATTGGAACTAATCTGATACCATGTAGAATTATAATGAAACTTAACTTGTATTATTTGTGGAGATTACAAGAAGTACATATAGGCCTAAGCCCACCGACTTAGCCTAAAACCCTAACCGTCATCTACTTATATTACAAGCATAAATATAATCTAACACCTTGTAATTGTTACAGATATAGCCGTGGAAAATATGTAAGCAAATAAAAATGTTGTGGCGCACAACTAACAACGTCCACTCTGGCCGGCTGCCATCTGCAGGCAACGTAGCTATCAAGTGTTTTTTTAATTGTGTAGCCTGATCACTAGAGCTCTTTACAAGGAAATACTATAGTTGCTGGTTTGTGCAACGAAAACTTTGAGTAGCTGGTTTGTGCAAAATCCTCCCCAAGAATTGCTGGTCCGTGCAATTTCCTCTTCCTTGTCTGAAAGTCTGCAACTGTCCATGTTTGTCGTCCATTTGAGCAGACGCTGAGTGATTTGGGGATCATCTTACCAGCAGCTTCAGTTCAGAGTACAGGACGGTTTTTAATCTGACTTGCTCCTTCATTCGCCCAGTATAATTTGAAAATAAAGAAAGAAAAACCCTGTGATGCGGTTCATAATTAACGGAAATGGAGCTCTCCCTGGGTCATGGGATTGGAGGCTTCAGGTGGGCGCTCGCTTGCTCCAGTCCTCCCAGACGGGCTGCTTCTTCCTTGTTGCTTCACCAGTGTCTTTCTTTAATCGGTTCTGAATATATTTCCCGTTGAATTTCCCGAGCAACCAACGCCAGCTTGGACATGAGGTCCATGTGAGAAGCATTCCGTAGCCCAAAACGGGGACGCGCCAAAGGGAGGGAGCGGTTGCGTCTGCTCTGATACAATACAATACAGAACGGCTGCAAAACGAACCTACAAGTATTATATTCAGACTCGGCTTTAAAATATTAAGACAAGTCGTGTGGACAGTCTGAACGACGAAAATTCAGAGAACTGGCACGCAGCTGGACATTGCATTCTTGTGTCTGGCGCCTACGATCAGTTGCCAGTTTATACATTCGCGGTGCCGCGGCGAAGTTGGCATCTCGATCTCGGTAGTACGGGAGCAGACCAGCAGGGAGGCACCACGCGCTGCCTGAACCCCTGAACTCTACCGTTGAATATTGTTTGGACTACCTGAATCGAGGAAGGACGACTCACTGCCCACTGCCGGGATCTCTATCGTCAGCTTCATCGCACCACGCTCGATCAAGCTAGAACCTATCAGGCAACGATGTAGAGATACCAGGTACTCCCTTTGTTCCCTTTTATATGACATTTTGACGGACCAATTGAGCCCACCTAAACGTTATATAAAAGAAGTCAGAGGAAATACCTATGAAATCACAGAAATTCATATCTAAATTTGAAACACTACTCTAAAAAGATGGTGTAGCATGCATTGGATGACAAGAAGAGATACCATCCGGTACATTGTCAATTTGTGTGCTTGCCTAACGATTGTTAGATGTGGTGGACATGTGATCAATAAAGAAGAGTTTGTTGTCCAAATTGCTTTGGAAACTTGAGAATACTGCAGGGAACTGCCAATGACTCATTTTTTTTTTAAAAAGCAATCAGATCCTCTCCTAGGCTGCTGCTGAAAATAGGAGTTCTGACTTTTTTTTGAAACGGGGAGGCAAATCCTTAATTGAGAAGGAAAGTCATGACATGACAAGTACCAAAGTGCAAGTACAACAAATGGATTATTCTCTCAAAATTAGAAGACCCAAATGCTTTGCCCCAGCGGGGATCCAAAGCTTAATCTTGCTCTTAACGGATGCAAGAAGAATGGGCGGTGCAGCGGATTGGCAGAGCTTGATGGGAGTTAATCATACTTTTCAACAGTTCTCCAAAAGGTTCATGAACAATGGTGATAAAACACTGTTCTCGGAGGATAGCTTTTTTTTCCGAGAAGTGGGTGAATACTTCACCATTATCAGAATAATTTCCTAGGTTATACAGGATAACTTTTTCAAAGTTAATAAAAGTGAGCAGAGTTAAGGAAGAAGGCTGGGGATATATTAGATTCAGAAGAACGTTGTGGGAAATAACAGGCAGTGGGAGAGTCTGAAAGTTTTGGTTGATGCAATTAAGTTAACAGATGAATCAGTTCAAACTTGTATGGGAAAAACCCCTAGTTCTCAAATAGAGATACCTTGGCTAAGAGAGGCTGGACAGGGAAATTATGTGGGTAGAGGATAATTGCATTCTGCGAAAAAACCAGTTCGCTCCTGTCGCTCCGTAAGGGCTTGTTCGGTACTAGAGTTTTAGTGGGGATTAGCGGGGATAATCCGCTCCAAACTTCAAATCCCCACTTATCCCCAATACATGTTTGGTGCTAGAGTATGAGCGAGTTTAATCCCCACTTTTCCCCAAATTTTAGTGTAATTTTTTCAATCCCCAGTACTCTACCCCTACCTAGTGGATTGGGGATGGGATTTTGTGGGGATTGGGTGACAGCAGAGATTCACCCAATACTCTAGAGTATTATCCCCACTAATCCCAACTAAAGCACTAGTACCAAACAAGCCCTAAGGGTGACGGGAGAGAACTTGAAACCTCCCCCAGTGACCAACCACCTCTCCCACCGCCGTCGCCGGCAAGAGCCACCGGGCAAAGGTCGTTCGGCGCCGGCGGCGGTGGGATCTTCCTTACCCGCGCGTCTGGGGGCTGCTAGGGGCAGTTTTGCAAGGCGGCGGTCCGGCTCGGACGGCGGGGATCCGGCTTCGGCGAGCGGTGGGGCTGGCTGCTACGGCAGAGGCGGGCTGCGGTGGTGCTTCTGGCCACCGGCAGCGATGTGGCCATGGAAATGCGCTGCGATCAGATCTGGGTCTGCGGGTAGGCCTAGATCTGGGCCAACGGGTGGGCCTGGTGGGCTCCTCCGGCTGTGTCCAGGGTGGCTTGTTGGTGATGCAGAGGGGCTGCTCGTCGTACTCGCTGCCCTGAGTTGGCTCGCCATCTCCTCCGTCGGTTGTAGCTGTGCTAGATCATGGTCAGGTGGGGTCGATCTAGACGTCCTCATCCCTACCGTTCCTCTGCGTTGGTGGCTCGTCAGCTTGAGTTGGGATACCGGGGCGGCGGCCTTGGAAGGCGGGAGCCATGTAGGTTGGCGGGCGCGCCAATGGCTCGGGTGTTGGCCAGTGACCACGGTCGTGAGGGCGACGTGGTTGGTGGTGAGCATCGCGTTGTGGCGGTGGTTCGGTTGTCGTTCGACGGCCTAACCCTGTGTAGAAGGAGGAGAGGCCACACCGAGGGGAAACCCTTGCCCGTTTGGGCCATGACGGCGACGTCCACGGACGCCGTCCCCTTCTTGAAGGCGTCATGGGGCTTCTCTCCGTCTTTCTACATTCTCCAGGTGAAAACCCAAGATCCTCGGATCGGGCAGTGGCGGCACTCCAGTATCGTGCTCTTCTTGAATACACCGTCTTGGAGCCACAACATGCGGATCTCCGACGGTTGTGTGGTGAAGGTGACTTCGTTTTGCGATCTTCGGCAAGGCTGGCTTCGTTCCCTTCCCTTGTTGAGTTTTCTTAGTGCTACTCTCTGGATTGTGGGCAACATGGGTCGGTCCCCGGTGGTGGTCGGCTTCCGGTGGCCTTTCTACGAGGGAGGGGTTCTGTCGACGGCGTGCGTGTTCGTTGGCTCGCTCTTGGTGAGCTCCGGCTCGACTGTTGCTGTCCAGCTCTGGTCTGATTATTCGTAGTCTTAGTAATGGCCGAGCTTGTTGTCCGTGCTTTCGGTTGTAGTTTCTTTGGTAGTTCGCGTGGGTGTGTGGTTCATTTTGTAAGGTGTGTTCATCACTTTGTAATTTTGTAAGATGTGTTCATCACTTTGTATCGTTCGTCGTTGATGGCTTTATTAATTCAAAGTTAGACAGTGCCTTTTATCTAAAAATAATAATGTGGGTAGAAAGAAATAGTTGGATACTATGTACGGCTAGACTAATTTGGCAGGTGCTTATCTGTACCCTTGGTCTAGTCGATCAGATCTCCTGAGGGTGCCCATGATTTGGCTGGGAATTGGATCGACTCCTTCCCTCTTTCTCGACGCAAGCTTGTGCTTTGTGGTGTGGAGCACTGCATTCAACAATTTCGAAGACTAGAAATGATGCATGTTTTAGATCCTAGTTCCCAGATGATCCATCAAAAGTTGTTTACAGCTTGTGTAACATGATTAGTTCGTGAGCGATATTATAGAAAAGTTAAGGATGAAGAGGTCTTACAGAAGGAGCAGAGATGATCAAAGGGGTTACATGAGAATCGTACTGAAGATCCCATGGCTAGACTAAACGTTGACGTCTGCGAGACTGATGAATTGATATTCAGTCGTCTGGTTTGCTATTTCCGTGGTTTGGTTTCTTCAGCGGTAACACAAAATGAAGGAAAGGGCCAACCCGCAGCCCTACTACAGCCAACTAAGGAATTTGTGGGCCGGTATATGCTGAGAACGAGTAGATAATTCAGGCCCACTGGAGATTCTAGCTCCCAGGTTCCATTATTCCATCATTATATTAAAAAATAGGGTTAAGTGTATTTTTAATCCCTCAAATCTTAAAAAAGTCTAATTTTGGTCCCTTAACTCACTTTTGGTCTAAATCTGCCCTCAAATTTTTAATTAAGTCTAACTTAGGTTCCTAGCAACGGTTTAATGATGATTGACTGGTTTTTTACTCTCTTTTTTGGCCATCCCCTTGCCCTAAAACATGTGCGCCGCCTTCGTCGTTCTTGCTTGGTGCAGCCGTCCTCGCCACTTCAGCCGCCTCCGCCTTTCCTCCAGACGCAAAAGCTATCGCATGTCCATCGCTTCTGCCTTCCCCGCTCGGCTTATCTGCCCTCGTAGTGTCAGACGTTGCCGCTAGGTGTTGGGGAAGAGTTAGGGTTATTACGATAAAACGGATAATGATCACGATCTCGCAGGTGAACGTCTGTAGTGCCAATTGCTTAAGTGATCTCGAGGTGAGATGGTCCTATGTGGACTAAACATGCCCAAATTTGTCCATGGTGGCTAAAAAATAGAGTCAAAAACCAGTCAACCATCGTTAAACCATTATCAACTAGACTTAATTAAGAGTTTGAGGGCAGGTGTAGACCGAAACAGAGTTGAGGAACCAAAGTTAGGCTTCTGCAAGATATTAGGAACCAAAAATGCACTTAACCCTAAAAAATAATTGAAAGCTTTGTGGTCGGTACAAGTCCGAATCGTCGAATGGCGAGATGTGTATGGGCCTTAGCTGACGAGGAGATGGCTGAACACATGCAAGCGACTGCAGAACTAGACGCGCAGAGATGGCTTTTCACCATTTTGGACCCAGTATCACGCAGTTTATAACTCTGGTGGTTATAATATGGGCAATATGGTATGCACGCAGGAAAGCTATCCATGAAGATGAGTTCCAACCTCCTTTCTCAACACATATGTTTATTCATCGCTTTTTATCGGATGTAAATGAAGCCACCACCGTCGGGTTATGTAAATGTCAAGGTTGATGGGGCAGTTTCAAACACTACTAATACTGGCTCATATAGTGCTATATGTCGTGATGATCAAGGAAATTTTCTTGGAGCTTTGGTAATGACTTGTCAGGGAGTTACTAATCCGGTGGTTTTGGAGATACTTGCATGCCAGGACGCACCAGCGTTATCTACTAATTTGTCTTGTGACAAACTCATTGTCGCTTCTGATTGTAAGGTAATGTTGGATGATATAGTGCACGAAAGGGGAGGAAGACATGGCAGTATCATCAAAGAAGTCGAGGCTATGAGAGCAGAGAAGACCGATTGTTCATTTATTCATGAAGGGCGGATGTCGAACAAGGAGGCACATCACCTTGCAAAGCATGCTTTAGGTCTAGATGAGGGGCGCCATACGTGGCTTTTGAACCCTCCGGTTGAAGTTAATATTCTTGTAAACTTTTTGAATCAATAAAGTCAAGTATGCTTTGCCTTAAAAAATAATTGAAAATCATGTTTATGAGTTTTAAAAAAATCTGAAAAAATATGGATATAGCCACTGACCTATGCCAGAAATGTGGAAAATATCAATGTGAAATACTTTGAATTTGAGCTACATAAAAATAACAAAGTGTGTATCTAAGTAACACATTTCAAATCTCCCAAAAAATCATATTTTATCATTTTTTGTGTATTCAAAAATAAGAATGATGCTGCATTGCGATTTTACATGCTTGTAGTATATATTATCGACAATGTCAATAATTTTTTATTTGATAACTATACTTGATATTTCCTTATTAGTGTTTAGTTAAGTCATTTTATTCATACTAGCTTTATTTGGCTACTTGATACATTATCTGTTTAGCATTTACATGGCCTACTGCTTCTTGACAGTGAAATTAGTGCACTAGCAAAATTAGTGTACCAATACACTTGGCCCCTAAATCAACACTCAAAAAGTTTTGGATATTTTTTTCAGAAAAATAACCTACATAAAACATGTACATAACGTGGCTGAGTATTTTGATAAAAAGATACTGATGCATAAATCAAATAAAAGAACTTTAGTAAATAGTATATATGTTCACTTTATATTTGAATGTGGTACAGATCATAATCTGATTTGTCTTTTTTATTCACAATGTTGAATCGTACAAATTTAGATTTAAAATTTTCTAGAATTTGCGATTGTATTTATTTATCGACCCCTCCCTCCCATTGTCTTGTTCCTCTGGCATTCCCTCTAACCAGGAATGGTGAAGCCTCATGTGCTCAGATCAAATGGACAAAAGTCGGTCGCGCTCAAAGACTATTGTCTGAATGTTATTTGACAAGCTATTTCGAGAAAAAAATATACTAATATTTTAAAGAAGAATATTGGTTAATTTGTGCTCCTAACTCGTGCATGCGAAGAAAAAATTGTTTTCCTACTGGTGTGGCACTATCGGTTATAATTGTATAGGCTTAAGTGTTAGACTTGGCACCGATGCTTGTATTTTCCTAAGTTTATTCCAGTCTTTTAGGCGAGGCCCTCTCAGTGAAGATGGCTTGCCTGTCGACTACGAGCTACTTATGATAACTTTGTCTATCTTAAGATCCACCAACAGCTTAGTCTCTCGGATATGTTCATAAGTTAGAGTGGTTGTGCTCATACAAAAATAATTCATGCAGATATAGCTTCAGTTCAGTAACAGTGTTATTAATTAACGCATGCCGCAGGAGACCTTTTAAAGAACGAAGAATCCCAAGAAAATTCCATGCTCGGGAAAACTTCCATATAAGATAACAGAAAACTTGTGCCACATGAAAACTTGGAAAGAAGATCAAGAAAACTTAGGCAAGGGAAAACTTTCAAAGAGGAAGAAGAAAGGAAAAGGAAAACTCGTCCTTCCACTGGAAATTCGCGGCATGATTTCGACGCACACACATTCCGGCCGGCACCCACCGGCCACCACCCTGGGGCCTAGTATATACGCATATCACTTACCCCTGTGGCCTTGCAATTGCTAAGTGGGTCGATATTTGCCTCCGTCTCTGGCGCCGCGCCGGGCCACGTCGCCGGCGAGGCAAGCTGATGATCCCCCCACGCGCGCGCGGCAGGGGCGTCATGTGGACGGCGGGCGCGCGCGGCCCTCGTCCGGCCGTTTCCGTCGGCGCGCGGAGGCAGCGTACGATATGGATTATGACTGATATTCCGGCGGGCTAGCTTTCACATGGGTCATGGCGACCTGGGAGGCCCGGAGTATCGACTGTGTGTATTCCATAACGAGAGCCAAGGATAACGTAGTCGACGGCGACGGCGGAAGGAGAGACGATGCCGCTTTTCCCTCATCATTGAAGCGTCCGCGTCTCTCGATCCTCTCAGCTTTGCCCGCCCCCTCAACTTGCCCTGATCTTGTTTCTCAGCTCTTTCTTCAGGCACCTTTCCGGGATCGAACAACTAACACCTGACATGGTCGATCCATCAGGTCATGTCAGCTGCACATTCCGCCTAGAAGTAGAACCTCCTAGAACCCATTCCCAGGTGGCCAACTGGCCATGCGTGCCGAATGTCAACGGAAATTCTTCCCCCACGGATTCAAACACATGCATGCCCATCGGTGTCTTCCCCATCTTTTCTACTATTACCAACTTGTCTCGAAATAGAAATTATGCTTACTCCTTCAATAGTTAATTAACTTTTGATCATTCGAACCATACCATACGAATGTCCAAAAGTACCTTGTCGACCACGTGCGCCTAATGTATCAGTCTAATAAAACATATTCCTTTCTAAGGTCAATCCTTAGTCCTGCATTGGCTATTCTAACATGTGCGAACGCATGTCTGTGATGTTTATAGGTACATGTTTGGTATATATAGACCTTTTATTTTGTGAGTATACTTCTCTTCTCTTTCGCTAGGTTCCATATTGTAATTAGTCATTTGCTAAAGTTTAACCTTAATTCCTGATAAAAGAAATATACTTATACCAAAGAGATAATAAGTGCACTTGGTCTCTCCAACAGAACATAACACCAAGAGCTAATTGAGAAAAAAAAACACAACAAAAAGAATAAAAGAAGAAACATATTCCTTCTTGAGGTCAATCCTTAGTCCTGCATCGGCTATACTAACATGTGCAAGCGCATGCGAATGATGTTAATAGGTATATGTTCAGCATATCAATACCTTTTTAGAGTACTTCTCTTCTCTTTAGTTAGTTCCCGTATTGTAAATTAGTCACTTAGCTTACCCTAACTTGCTTGGGAAAAGGCTTTGATGATGTTGTTGCTGTATTGTAAATTAGCCACTTGCTATAGTTTTGACCTTTTTCTGTGATAAAAGATATATATTAATATAAGAGATATACTAATTACACTCTATATTTGCAACAACATAGTGCCAAGATTTACTTGAGACATTAAGGATACATGTAACCAAAAGAAGAAGAAAAAAAACATATTCCTTCCTAAGATCATTCCTTTTTTCCTACGTTGGCTATTCTAACATGTGGAAACGCATGTTGTGATGTTAAAAGGTATATGTTTGGCATATCAATGCCTATTTGGAGTACTTCTATTCTCTTTCGTTAGGTTCCATGTTGTAAATTAATCATTTTGCTATAGTTAAACCTTATTTTTTGATAAAATATAATATTAATATCAAGACATCTGGTCTCTGCAACAACAACGCCAAGAGCTAGTAGAGGCATCAAGGATGCATGCAACCAAAAGAGGAAAATAAAAAGCATATTCCTTCCTAAGGTTAATCATTCATCCTGCATTGGTTATTCTAACATGTTCTAGCGCATGTCCATGATGTTAATACGTGTATCTTCGGCATATCAATACCTTTTTTTAGGAGTACTTCTCACATGTTTCTTTGAGTTTCTCCTATTGTAAATCGGTAATTTACTATAGTTCACCCTTACATTGCACGAGGTTATATTGTTCAAAAAAAAGTTCAATGAAGGTTACTCTATATGTGGATGTCGCAAAATAGAAACTATTTCATAAATGCTTCCAATATATTATACTATCCCACTACAACAGACATGCATTTAGTTAGTCTTATCTGAATAATGACAATTGATAATGTAAAAGTATAACTGAAGGTTTGAAAAAAAACATTACATCTTTTTCTAACCAGTGGAGTACTATTTAACACCAACAAATTTGCTATAATAGCAGAAAACTTCCTACAATTCCCAAGTATAGCATTTCTTAATTCATCACAGAACCACATAGTCACTGGCCCAAACTTATGCCATCAATGTTACTGACCAAACATTAGCTAGACTAGTAGTTATATGGTATTGTTTGTCGCTTGGAGTCAATTTTTTCCCTGTAGTAACTAAATTCCACACATCGTCCATTCTTGTTAAAATTTTATTTTAAGGCTTTGCCTAAGTCTATAAAAAGTGCAGCTCGTTTACACTTTTCTTGGATAACTGAGTCGCCTAAGATTTAGCAAACCTATTATTTTAATGGTCCATTGAATCAAATACTCCATCTGTTGATTCTATTAGGACATATACAATAAGGTGATGTCAGCCTTTCCTTACGTTTGTCACGTAGAATTTTTTGCTTAGTTGAAGAAGAGAGAAGAAAAAAATAGAAGGTTGTCTTCCCTTAGCTAAGGGATGATCTCTTATGAAATAGGAGAATACTATTTTCCCCTTGTACGGCTTGTCTTGCCTTAGCCACACAATAAGAGATAATGAATTATATGCCTACTATTTATCGTCTTCTCTAGATGATGTAGACTACTAGAAGAAGATATATCTTCTCTACTATTGTACAAACGGAAAGCCATATTTATTTAGTAAATAACTGCGGGTTTCATGCGTCCTCAAAAAAAGGAACAAAAGAATCATTGTGCAGCAAGCTCTCGTTGCATATAACTAACGTCTTGCTAGTTGTTTGCTTTCGGAACCAGGGTTTCACAAGTAACAGATCAACGTCTTGCGCCCATTCGGGCCGGTCTTGTCGATTGGAACTCTCTGCGCGTCGACCTATTTCGGTACACACGTCACTGCTGTACTGTCATGATCGTTTGGCTGGCTTTGGAGATTATTTCAGTGTCTGAGACAGACTACCACGACAACGAGTTCAAGTGATCGACAACGCAAGTTCTGCAACTTGCAAGGAATGTATGTGGCCTATGGAAGTTGAAAAGTAGCAACATATTATGTTTGTAATATAGAGGGCATATCAAATTTGTAATCTATCTACTCCCTCCACACCAATTTATTAGGTTTAGAGGGAGATACTCTGTGACCAAAACAAACGCTGATAAGCGGATATAATAGCTCTAAATCCCTCCTTTTCCTCTTGTCAGTTGTGCCGATTAATTAGAGAAGGCTAAAGAGTTTGCATAGGCCGCTTGTTTTAAAAGGCGATATATGCACTGATTTTTAGAAATTAATTCACGTATTAATTGCTAAATTGTGTCTAAATTTTGGGATTTTTCAAAAACCGTTATGGGGCCAATAAAGCGGTATAGAGGGACTACCTATTCTATTATTTTTTGCGAAAAAGTCAAAAGTCTATTAATAATTATTAACATTAGTACAAAGAGCTCTAAATATAATAAAAATATAAATAGGTCCTTGGATGACGTAGCAAATACTACAAAAACACAAGACCAAGCCAAGGCTTGCCGTCCTCGCCCTCCCACATTGGAGTCGGGCAGAACTTATTGTAGTAAAACTTGTTGTGGTAAATAGATGGGAAGTCATCATGGTATCCTCTCAAAGGATGCATGCAACCATTGCTAACGCAGGAACTTGATGTGGGCATTACCCTTCGGGCACCCGATATTAGTCTACCTCCTTTGGCCTAGCTAGGGGCCCATGAAGATTGCCCAAGGACCAATGTGGGCCCATACGTCGGTTCCAACAAAGGAGACCTTCTAGAAATAGATTCTTAGCGAACAAGGCAAGAAGATATCGTTAAAGGAAAGATTAGAATATGTTTCATTATAACCTAGTCGAGTTCGGCCAAAACTCTTGGGACCTGGCCTGCTATATAAAGGCCAGGAGAGAGCCTGCCGAACAACAGAACAATAGTACGTAGAACATCGCAACTTAGAGCAAAAACCCTAGAATTATCGCCTCTCGGCGAGTCGTCCATAGCAGCCCATCGACTACCCCATTGTAATGCAACATATTCGATAATCAAGATCAGACAAGTAGGAAGTAAGGGTTTTACCTCATCGAGGGTCCCGAACCTGGGTAAATCGCTCTCCCCGTTTGTTTAATATCCGATGTCGAGTGCTAGCTTGCAGGATTCTGTCAACCCTAAGCCCCTCATGGTGGGCATTACGAGGAGCTCCCTCGACAACATTTTTCTTTCCACTAAATGGATGCATGCAGTTACGAAAAAGATCAAGAAAATGCTACATTTAATTTTTATCTTCCTGTAACCTTTTCATTTTTGGTTTCCATCTCGCCCATATACGTCCTCTAGACCAAAACATATCATATTTGTAGTTTACTGATGCATCTAGGAAAGAAAACAGAGTGGAAACAAACGAAAATAAGTGTGCATCTAGGAATGAAAACAGAGTGGAAAAATATAGAAATCATGGAAAAATAACAACGAAAACATATTGTTAAAAACAAACACATGGTGAAAAAAGGATTTTTACCTAAACCAACGGACCCTTGAAAATGGAGAAAAACTCAAGCAACCAATGAGTATACAAAAGCAATATAAAAATAACTAGATTTATATTTTAGTATAAAACATGCAAAGAGATACAAATTATCATTTTCAAATAAAGAGATACAAAGCATTAAAAACTAATTTATAAAACAATCCTCTCAAGGCACACACCTTATTCCGATGATTGGAAAAGCTTGAGATTTCCACCATAAGATGAAAAATATTAATGTGGAAAACCCATGAAAGATTGTCGGTTTAGTTTAGTTTAGTTTAAGCATATTGTATGCGCTCAACACGATGTGTCTTATTAGAAAATATCATGACAATGTACTATGGTGCTGCAAATCTCAACTGGATTTCTTATATATTAATATCACATATAGCCCAAAAGGCTAGATAATATAGTAGAACTTATGTAGAATAATAGTGCGTCCATCTGTCAATATAATGGTCATGTTTTTCTGGTATATCTAATATAATATATATTCCTAAGTATCAAAATGTATCTAAAACCTGTTAGCACATTACAACATGAAAACAAACAAGCTAGAAATTCTCACATAAAACATGTGGTCGTCGATCTTGTGGAGTTTCATTTATTTTACTTTAGTACACCTTTTAAGTCTAAAGATATACGAAGAAACTTAAGAGAGAGTGAACGATGCCCTTGGGGCATGCCTTGTTGAGGTTGGTCTAGTCTACGCAAATGCGATGGGTTAGCTTCTTTCTTAGCATTGAGATTGGGGTTGCCATAAAATTTGGGTGCACAAATTCCATGATGAACATGGGAAATAGGAGCCAGGTTATCTCTTCATCGATCGCCCGACTTCGTTCATCGTGAAAACATCAAAGTGGATGTTTGACCGGGTTCACGTCCTTGTCAACTTTTAGGTGGTGCTCAGCGAGTTCTCTCGGGAGATTGGACATGTTTGAGGGTTTCCATGCAAATATTTCACGATTCCCACGGAGGAACTCGATGAGAATGTTTTCCTATGCGAGATCCATGTTGGCCCCGATGACAACTTGCTTGCTCTAATGGTCTTCGACAAGGTCAATATTCTTGGTGTCTTGGGCAGACTTCAAGGTTGCGCCTGAGTCTGTGTCTCGGATGGGTCGCTTGAGGAGGTTGTAGTTGTCGGGGTCGAGTTTAAGCGACAACTTCTCGAGCTCCTCCGCAGCGACGAGCGCATTGGCTTCCTCAGCGCAGCAATGTTCACATTTGATGACCTTGTCAATGTCGTCGACGACGGTGATCGCTCCCATGGGGCCCAAAATGTTCACCTTGTTGTATGTGTAACATTGGTGTGCCTGGAACTTGGTGAAAGCTGGTCGCCGGATTATGCAGTGATAAGGACTTTTATAGTCAACTACCTCACACACACCTTCTTTCGGTAGTTGGCATATGCGCCAAAAGCTACCTCATTGGTGACTCGACCGATCGGTGAGGCCTTCCGTCCTCACACTATGCTATCGAATGTGGTTGTGTTGGAGTGCATGATGGAATCTAGTAGCTTCATGTTCTTGAAGGTCTCATAGTACGAGATGTTAATGCTGCTAGCGCCGCCCATCAATATTTTGCTTTGCCAGAAGCCGTGCACCTTTAGTCTCACCACAATTGGATTAAAGATGGTCAACACATGATTGAAGCATAAAGAATGTACCACATGAGAGCATGTGATCTTGTGGTATGGTAAGTCTTTTCAATTATGTTTCATGAGCTAACCCATTATATATGTGTGTTTCTGTTGTTTATGTGAGTTAGATATCTTTCCATGGGATTGCATCAAAAGAAATATCTCATATAGCACTGATGGGTTCGTTACATGGAAGACAAAAAAATTCTACCGCGAATAAGAACAAATCCAAGATCCAATCTAGGAAAATACAAGATCTAATATATGAAGATCGAAACAACGAGAAAGAATAGATACTAACCCTCGTAGATCCAAAGCCTAAACGAGATCAGATCTCGTGGTTGATGTAGACGATCGTTCCGGTGCTGCAATCTGGCAGCACTTCCGTACTCGGTCGCACGTACGGTGTTGATGAAGTCCTTCATCTCCACGTTCCAACGGGCAACGGAGGTGAGGTAGATCTCCTCGGGATCCCAGCAGCACGATGGTGTGGTGGTGGTGGTGGAGAAGAAATCCTGCATGGCTTCACCAAGCCGGTGCAGGATGGTGGTGGAGTAGAGAGGGGGGCGGCCAGGGTTAGGGTTTGATGGGGTGGTGCGCCCCTGCCCCCTCACCTCTTTATATAGGGGGAGGGTCGGTTTGGGGTGGCCCCCCACGCCCCAAACCCATCTAGGGCCGGCGGCCAAAGAGGGGGGGGGGGTTCTTCCCCCCAAGTCTTTCCCCCTTAGGGTTTTTGGGGAAACCTTAGGGGTTGGCCGACTAGGCCTTGAGGGGCATGTGCCCCTGGCCCATTAGGGATAGGCTGCACCCCTTCGGCCCATGTTAGCCCTCCTAGGGTCGTGGGCCCACTGGTGGATGGTGCGTAGTTGACGTGGGAGTTAGAAATCTTTGTGGTGTAACTTTTCTTCAGTTCCCCGGCAACGGCGCCAGAAAAAGAGCTTGATGGCGTGTATTTCACACGTTGGGCAACCCCAAGAGGAAGGTATGATGCGCACAGCAGCAAGTTTTCCCTCGAGAAAGAAACCAAGGTTTATCGAACCAGGAGGAGCCAAGAAGCACGTTGAAGGTTGATGGCGGCGGGATGTAGTGCGGCGCAACACCGGGATTCCGGCAACGTGGAACTGCACAACACAACCAAAGTACTTTGCCCCAACGAAGCAGTGAGGTTGTCAATCTCACCGGCTTGTAACAAAGGATTAACCGTATTGTGTGGAAGATGATTGTTTGCGAGAGAAAATAGTAAAACAAGTATTGCAGCAGATTTGTATTTCAGTATTAAAGAATGGACCGGGGTCCACAGTTCACTAGAGGTGTCTCTCCCATAAGATAAAAGCATGTTGGGTGAACAAATTACAGTCGGGCAATTGACAAATAGAGAGAGCATAACAATGCACATACATGACATGATAAGTATAGTGAGATTTAATTGGGCATTACGACAAAGTACATAGACCGCCATCCAACTGCATCTATGCCTAAAAAGTCCACCTTCAGGTTATCATCCGAACCCCCTCCAGTATTAAGTTGCTAACAACAGACAATTGCATTAAGTATGGTGCGTAATGTAATCAACACCTACATCCTCGGACATAGCGCCAATGTTTTATCCCTAGTGGCAACACACAACACAACCTTAGAACTTTCGTCACTGTCCCAGGTGTCAATGCAGGCATGAACCCACTATCGAGCATAAATACTCCCTCTTGGAGTTAAAAGCAAAAACTTGGCCAGAGCCTCTACTAGTAACGGAGAGCATGCAAGATCATAAACAACACATATGTAATAACTTGATAATTAACATGACATGGTATTCTCTATCCATCGGATCCCGACAAACACAACATATAGAATTACGATAGATGATCTTGATCATGTTAGGCAGCTCACAAGATCCAACAATGAAGCACAATGAGGAGAAGACAACCATCTAGCTACTGCTATGGACCCATAGTCCAGGGGTGAACTACTCACTCATCACTCCGGAGGCGACCATGGCGGTGTAGAGTCCTCCGGGAGATGAATCCCCTCTCGGCAGGGTGCCGGGAGATCTCGAATCCCCCGAGATGGGATCGGTGGCGGCGGCGTCTCGTAAGGTTTTCCGTATCGTGGTTTTTCGCATCGGGGTTTCGCGACGGAGGCTTTAAGTAGGCGGAAGGGCAGGGGGCGACGAGGGGCCCACACCATAGGCGGCGCGCGAGCCCCCTTGGCCGCGCCGCCATGTGGTGTCGCCACCTCGTGGCCCCACTTCGTATGTTCTTCGGTCTTCGGAAGCTCCGTGGAAAAATAGGCCCCTGGGTCTTCGTTTCGTCCAATTCGAGAATATTTCGTTACTAGGATTTGAAACCAAAAATAGCAGAAACTGGCACTTCGGCATCTTGTTAATAGGTTAGTTCCAGAAAATGCACGAATATGACATAAAGTGTGCATAAAACATGTAGGTATCATCAATAATATGGCATAGAACATAAGAAATTATCGATACGTCGGAGACGTATCAAGCATCCCCTTAGTTCGCTCGTCCCGAGCAGGTAAAACGATAACAAAGATAATTTCTGAAGTGATATGCCATCATAACCTTGATCATACTATTTGTAAACATATGTAGTGGATGCAGCGATCAAAACGATGGTAATGACATGAGTAAACAAGTGAATCATAAAGCAAAGACTTTTCATGAATAGTACTTCAAGACAAGTATTAATAAGTCTTGCATAAGAGTTAACTCATAAAGCAATAAATCGAGTAAAGGTATTGAAGCAACACAAAGGAAGATTAAGTTTCAGCGGTTGCTTTCAACTTGTAACATGTATATCTCATGGATAACGGTCAACATAGAGTAATATAACAAGTACAATATGCAAGTATGTAGGAATCAATGCACAGTTCACACAAGTGTTTGCTTCTTGAGGTGGAGAGATAGGTGAACTGACTCAACATAAAAGTAAAAAGAATGGTCCTTCAAAGAGGAAAGCATCGATTGCTATATTTGTGCTAGAGCTTTTATTTTGAAAACATGAAACAATTTTGTCAACAGTAGTAATAAAGCATATGAGTTATGTAAATTATATCTTACAAGTTGCAAGTCTCATGCATAGTATACTAATAGTGCCCGCACCTTGTCCTAATTAGCTTGGACTACCGGATCTTTGCAATGCACATGTTTTAACCAAGTGTCACAATGGGGTACCTCCATGCCGCCTGTACAAAGGTCTAAGGAGAAAGCTCGCATTTTGGATTTCTCGCTTTTGATTATTCTCAACTTAGACATCCATACCGGGACAACATGAACAACAGATAATGGACTCCTCTTTAATGCATAAGCATGTGGCAACAATTATTATTCTCATATGAGATTGAGGATGTATGTCCAAAACTGAAACTTCCACCATGAATCATGGCTTAAGTTAGCGGCCCAATGTTCTTCTCTAACAATATGCATGCTCCAACCATAAAGGTGGTAGATCTCTCTTACTTGAGACAAGACGGACATGCATAGCAACTCACATGATATTCAACAAAGAATAGTTGATGGCGTCCCCAGAAACATGGTTATCGCACAACAAGCAACTTAATAAGAGATAAAGTGCATAAGTACATATTCAATACCACAATAGTTTTTAAGCTATTTGTCCCATGAGCTATATATTGCAAAGGTGAATGATGGAATTTTAAAGGTAGCACTCAAGCAATTTACTTTGGAATGGCGGATAAATACCATGTAGTAGGTAGGTATGGTGAACACAAATGGCATAGTGGTTGGCTCAAGTATTTTGGATGCATGAGAAGTATTCCCTCTCGATACAAGGTTTAGGCTAGCAAGGTTATTTGAAACAAACACAAGGATGAACGGTACAGCAAAACTCACATAAAAGACATATGGTAAACATTATAAGACTCCATACCGTCTTCCTTGTTGTTCAAAACTCAATACTAGATGTTATCTAGACTCTAGAGAAACCAAATATGCAAACCAAATTAGCAAGCTCTAAGTATTTCTTCATTAATGGGTGCAAAGTATATGATGCAAGAGCTTAAACATGAGCACAACAATTGCCAAGTATCAAATTATCCAAGACATTTTAGAGTTACTACATGTATCATTTTCCAATTCCAACCATATAACAATTTAACGAAGAAGAAACTTCGCCATGAATACTATGAGTAGAGCCTAAGGACATATTTGTCCATATGCTACAGCGGAGCGTGTCTCTCTCCCATAAAGTGAATGCTAGGATCCATTTTATTCAAACAAAACAAAAAACAAAAACAAACCGACGCTCCAAGTAAAGTGCATAAGATGTGACGGAATAAAAATATAGTTTCAGGGGAACTGATAATGTTGTCGATGAAGAAGGGATGCCTTGGGCATCCCCAAGCTTAACGCTTGAGTCTTCTTAGAATATGCAGGGGTGAACCACCGGGCATCCCCAAGCTTAGAGCTTTCACTCTCCTTAATCATATTGCATCATACTCCTCTCTTGATCCTTGAAAACTTCCTCCACACCAAACTCGAAACAACTCATTAGAGGGTTAGTGCATAATAAAAATTCACATGTTCAGAGGTGACACAATCATTCTTAACACTTCTGGACATTGCATAAAGCTACTGGACATTAGTGGATCAAAGAAATTCATCCAACATAGCAAAAGGGCAATGCGAAATAAAAGACAGAATCTATCAAAACAGAACAGTCCGTAAAGATGGATTTTATTAGGCCACCAGACTTGCTCAAACGGAAATGCTCAAATTGAATGAAAGTTGCGTACATATCTGAGGATCATGCACGTAAATTGGCTTAATTTTCTGAGCTTCCTACAGGGAGGTAGACCCAGATTCGTGACAGCAAAGAAATCTGGAACTGCGCAGTAATCCAAATCTAGTACTTACTTTACTATCAAAGACTTTACTTGGCACAACAAAACATAAAACTAAGATAAGGAGAGGTTGCTACAGTAGTAAACAACTTCCAAGACACAAATATAAAATAAAGTACTGTAGTAAAAACATGGGTTGTCTCCCATAAGCGCTTTCTTTAACGCCTTTCAGCTAGGCGCAGAAAGTGTATCTCAAGTATTATCGAAGGGTGGTGCACCTACAGCGAGGTTTGGAGTTTTCTCAACCATGCATAGTATATTGGATACATAAGTTTCAGCGTCTCCCTTCTCATTAGTCTTGGGCTTGCTACTCTCATTAAACAAATTTTCAGGAACAAGCCAAGCATAGTTATTTTCTAGTGCATCATTCATAGCTAGGAGTTTACATGGTATTGGTGCTTTGATCTCCCCACCATCATTAACATTATTAGTGTACCTTATCCTATCCATATCCATTTTTTCAAGGAGACCAACAAAATTAGTATGAGAACCAAGCATATTAAATTTAGCGAAGACCTTTCTAGCCTCTCTTGCTAGACCACCAAATTCTCTAAGAAGGGTTTCTAAAACAAAATCTTTCTTTTCCCCCTCTTCCATATCACCAAGTGTAAGAAACATGTGTTGGATTATAGGATTTAGATTAACAAATTTAGTTTCCAACAGGCGAACTAAAGCAGCAGCAGCAATTTCATAAGTAGGAGCAAGTTCTACCAAGTGTCTATCTTCAAAATCTTCAACGGTACTAACATGGGTGAAAAATTCTTCTATATTGTTCCTCCCAATTATAGACCCTTGTCCTACCGGTATGTTCTTTGCGGTAAAATTAAAAGGAAACATGATGAAATAAGTAAAGTAAATGCAAGTAACTAATTTTTTGTGTTTTTGATATAGCAAACAAGACAGTAAATAAAGTAAAACTAGCAACTAATTTTTTTTGTGTTTTGATATAATGCAGCAAACAAAGTAGTAAATAAAATAAAGCAAGACAAAAACAAAGTAAAGAGATTGAGAAGTGGAGACTCCCCTTGCGCGTGTCTTGATCTCCCCGCAACGGCCAGAAAAAGAGCTGGTGCGTAGTTGACGTGGGAGTTAGAAATCTTTGTGGTGTAACTTTTCTTCAGTTCCCCGCAACGGCGCCAGAAAAAGAGCTTGATGGCGTGTATTTCACACGTTCGGGCAACCCCAAGAGGAAGGTATGATGCGCACAGCAGCAAGTTTTCCCAGAAAGAAACCAAGGTTTATCGAACCAGGAGGAGCCAAGAAGCACGTTGAAGGTTGATGGCGGCGGGATGTAGTGCGGCGCAACACCGGGGATTCCGGCGCCAACGTGGAACCTGCACAACACAAGTACTTTGCCCCAACGAAAGTGAGGTTGTCAATCTCACCGGCTTGCTGTAACAAAGGATTAACCGTATTGTGTGGAAGATGATTGTTTGCGAGAAAATAGTAAAACAAGTATTGCAGGATTTGTATTTCATATTAAAGAATGGACCGGGTCCACAGTTCACTAGAGGTGTCTCTCCCATAAGATAAAAGCATGTTGGGTGAACAAATTACAGTCGGGCAATTGACAAATAGAGAGAGCATAACAATGCACATACATGACATGATAAGTATAGTGAGATTTAATTGGGCATTACGACAAAGTACATAGACCGCCATCCAATGCATCTATGCCTAAAAAGTCCACCTTCAAGTTATCATCCGAACCCCCTCCATTAAGTTGCTAACAACAGACAATTGCATTAAGTATGGTGCGTGTAATCAACAACTACATCCTCGGACATAGCGCCAATGTTTTATCCCTAGTGGCAACAACACAACACAACCTTAGAACTTTCTCACTGTCCCAGTGTCAATGCAGCATGAACCCACTATCGAGCATAAATATTCCCTCTTGGAGTTAAAAGCAAAAACTTGGCCAGAGCCTCTACTAGTAACGGAGAGCATGCAAGATCATAAACAACACATATGTAATAACTTGATAATTAACATGACATGGTATTCTCTATCCATCGGATCTCGACAAACACAACATATAGAATTACAGATAGATGATCTTGATCATGTTAGGCAGCTCACAAGATCCAACAATGAAGCACAATGAGGAGAAGACAACCATCTAGCTACTGCTATGGACCCATAGTCCAGGGTGAACTACTCACTCATCACTCCGGAGGCGACCATGGCGGTGTAGAGTCCTCCGGGAGATGAATCCCTCTCCGGCAGGGTGCGGAGATCTCAGAATCCCCGAGATGGGATCGGCGGCGGCGGCGTCTCGAGGGTTTTCCGTATCGTGGTTTTTCGCATCGGGGGTTTCGCGACGGAGGCTTTAAGTAGGCGGAAGGTGAGTCGGGGCTGACGAGGCCCACACCATAGGCGGCGCGGGCCCCCTTGGCCGCACCGCCATGTGGTGTCGCCACCTCGTGGCCCCACTTCGTATGTTCTTCGGTCTTCTGGAAGCTCAGTGGAAAAATAGGCCCCTGGGTCTTCGTTTCGTCCAATTCGAGAATATTTCGTTACTAGGATTTGAAACCAAAAACAGCAGAAACTGGCACTTCGCATCTTGTTAATAGGTTAGTTCCAGAAAATGCACGAATATGACATAAAGTGTGCATAAAACATGTAGATATCATCAATAATATGGCATAGAACATAAGAAATTATCGATACGTCGGAGACGTATCAGTGGACCCCCTGGAACCTTCTAGAACCTTCCTGGTCTTCCATCGGAAAAATCCCGAACTTTTCCGAACCCTAGAAATCAACTTCCCTTATATGAATCTTATTATCCGGACCATTCCGGACCTCCTCGTGATGTCCTGGATCCCATCCGAGACTCCGAACAATATTCGGTTACCATCTCATATTACGAAGCTACTATACAACATCGAACCTTAAGCGTGTCACCCTACGGTTCGTGAACTATGCAGACATGATCGAGACTCCTCTCCGATCAATAACCAATAACGGGACCTGGAGATCCATAATGACTCCCACACATTCAGCGATAACTCAGTGATCAATTGAACCATTAACATACAATACCGATTCCCTTTGTCGCGCGATACTTTACTTGTCCGAGGTTTGATCATCGGTATCTCCATACCTACTTCAACCTCGTTACCGACAAGCACTCTTTACTCGTACCATGGTATGTCATCTCTTGTGACCTTGTCACATGCTTGCAAGCTAATTAGACGACATTCCACCGAGAGGGCCCAGAGCATATCAACCCGTCATCAGGATGGACAAATCCCACTCTTGATCCATATGCCTCAACTCATACTTTACGAATACTTAATCCCATCTTTATAACCACCCAATTATGCAGTGGTGTTTGATGTAATCAAAGTACCCATCTGGTATAAGTGATTTACATGATCTCATGGTCTAAGGACTAGGTAACTATGTATCGAAAGCCTATAGCAAGATGAACTTAATGACTTGATCTTATGCTACGCTTATTATGGGTATGTGTCCATTATATCATTCATCCAATGACATAAACTTGTTATTAACAACATCCAATGTCCAGGATCAGAAAACCATGATCATCTATTAATCAACAAGCTAGTTTAACAAGAGGCTTACTAGGGACTCTTTTCTCTTTACATAACACACAAGTACTAATGTTTCCGGTTAATACAATTATAGCATGGGATGCAAACATTTATCATAAACACAAAGATATAATAATAACCACTTTATTATTGCCTCTTGGGCATATCTCCAACAAGCACATGAGAGGATGACATCAACTGGTGATTGTCATGAAGGTTGTGAGGGCAAGTTCAAGATGATCATGTCGAAAAGATCCTATGCTTAAAGCTTTTCGTCCATTCGGTGATAATGGACATGTGAAGATATGGTTCAATGAAACTATCCCATAGTGATGTATGGGGAGCAATTGTGAGTCTTGGATAATCAACAATGATCAAATGAAGCATTCTGGCTTGAATGGAGCATGAACCGTTGTCATCAAGATCAAGCGGGATGAGCAAAGCAAAGGTATGGTCTTGCTAGGTTTTCCTTTTACCAGTCTCAAGGTGGTTTTTGGGAGACCAGGATTTAGGATAGATAGTCAGACTATCAAGAGGGAATTTTTTTTGCGTAACTTGATCACATTGTCTTGGTGAACTCAATCCTTCGTATACCTTTCATCCCTTATTTTTGTTGTTTCACTGTGTGAGGTTGTTGAGGTTGTTGCTTGCTTTTTAACAAGCCCAAGTTCATCAAAAACATAATTCATATGCATATTCTATTATGTTTTTTAGTTTGTACTTTTTTTTCGGTTCTTAGATTGGAGAAGTTTAACTTCTAAAATTATGTAAAAATATCTTGCTATGATTCCTATTATTTTTTAAGAATTGGAGAGGTTTCACTTGTAAAATTAGGTTGGATAGTTTGGATGGTTTTACCTGTTCTTAGGTTGGGGTTCTATTTATCATTATCTTTCCAAAAAAATTGTTTTAATCTTAATCGGAGTTCAGAAAGTTTGTGAAAGTTTAGTTCTTTCGAGAAATCTACAGTTTGAGTTTTTTTTGATAAACCAGCGTGCAAATCGGCGGTGCCGGGCTCACCGTCGGAATTAGTTTGCAGCCACCGGAATTCTATGTTATATACCGAATGGCTATACTGGCAGCAAGGAAATTGGTTCCGCCTCAGTCTAGCGAGGAAAGCGGCATGCCAGTTTCAGACCGGTCCAATCTTGTGTACCGGGAGCCATTCCGGTGAGGATTCCGGCGTGTGGGTTTGTACGCCCGTCCAGTCCGGTGGGAGGATTGGCGCCGCCAATTTTACCGCATGTTTGGGTCACATAATTTCTCCTAAACGGCTAGTTTTTCCCCCTCGGGCTATAAATATCTCTTCCTCCTCCTTGAGGAGGTAAGGTCAACCATTCCATTTGCTCTCTCAATCTGTCTCTCTCATACTCCATTGTTCAACCTCAAAATCTTGCTTCCTCTCCATTCCCAACTATGATGCTTGCTATTTGAGGAATTTTGAAGCGGAGATCTAGATTTAGAATCTCCACCAATCATTTCCTCCTCTAAGTGACGGGAACTCTTGGGATCTAGATCTTGGAGTCACTTGTTGATTTCCTCCATTGTTCTTCCTCTCTAGATACTTCAAAGCATTTGTTGCTTTGGTTGGATTTGATTGTGAATGATTTGAACACCCTTGGTGTTCTTGCTTTTGCATCCTTGCATAAGTGTTGAGCTCTCCATTACAAAAGTTTTGAGTGATAGAACGTGAGCTTGTTACTCATGTAGGGTAACCTCATAGTTGGATTGGCGGTTGGTGCTCCGGCGACCTCTTCGTGGAAGATTGTGAAGAGGCTCGAGCTTCTCCTTCGTGGATCTTGTGAAGTGGCTTTGGAGCTTTCCATCTCCTAAGTGGACGAAAATCTAGCCTTAAGGGAAAGACATTTGTCCTTAGTGGTATTGTCTTGGAGAAGAAGGTGAGCCTTCGTGGCGTTTGGGAGACCTTCGTGGTAGCCCGCATCTCTCCAACGTGATGTACCTCACTTCATGTGAGGAAACACGAAGATACATCTTCGTCTCGTGTGCCTCGGTTATCTCTATACCCAAATTTACTTTCCTTATGATATACATCGTGTTTGAAGTACTTCAATCTCATTATCACTTGTGTTACATATATCTTGTGTTATGTTTCTTAGCTCCAGTTGTTGTTGTTGTTGCACTTAGTTGAGCCTAGCTTATTTAAGTTTTGTGGTTGTAAAATAAACGTTAGGTTAATTCCACATTCTTACAAGCCAAGAAAAATCTATAATTGTTTTTAAAACGATTATTCACCCCCTCTAGGTGACAACTCATACTTTCATTGTCTATCTCCGCTTTCTGCGAACAAAATGTAGGAGAATATCATTGGAGGTCAATGAACTTTCGGGCTGGTTGTAGGTAAGGATGATAATTCTGATGAACTCTATATGAGCATCAAGGAGGATGAAGGGTTGTATCTCATCAACAAGTTTAAGATGGAGGACCAGGACATGCAAGAATCACTGGATAAGTAAGATAAGCGCATCAAGAGAATTGAAGAGAAGACCCCCGGATCCGCAGAGCACGTGCGGCTTCTGCGACACTACCTAGACCAGATGGATGAAAATATCATCAAAGGGCTGGAGGCTAACCTTGATATTTGTCTTCGTTCTCTTGATACGCAGAAGAAGACACTACAAGTAAGCAAGAACTACATCACCCTTCTAGAGAAGCTTGCTAAATAACGTTATGCATGCATCATCTACCTCGAAACTTTCACCGTTGCACTGCAGACAAACATCTGTAAGCTTGAAGGGGAAGTCCCTTAGGAATAAAAGGACAAACTACAGTATCAAATAATCACAAGGATTATTTTATCTCACCTAGCTTGATTCCAAGCTTGGGGAGATCTATAACAACTTGTAATATATCCCTTTAGTTCGAATATTTACTTTCCAGCAAGAATTTAGTTCTAATCTTGATAAGGACTGCATTAGCACTTGTTTAGCTTCCCTCGGAAAGTGAATTATTTTTATCCAATGAATCTTGAGTCGTTATCCTATCTGAAGTATGATTGAATTATGTTTGTTGCATTATATGTATGAATTAGGATGAGTATAATTGTACTTGCATAATGATAATAATTTTATGGTCCTCCACACCAAAAAGTTTTGATAGGATATATGAAAGTTACTTACAAAGTATTTTATGATCATTGGTTCCTTCGTGTGAAAAAGAAAAACATAGAAAAAAAGAAATAAAAAGATAAAAGAAAATAAATAAACAAGCAAAGAATGAAGAATTGCAAAAATAAAGAGTTATTAGTAAACTTCATGAAGAAAAGCTAACTTCATGATTTTATGATATTTAGATAAAGTAATCTTCTTGTCTTTTATTAAACCTTGAAAGGTGTGGAGGCCTTTAAGTCATTTGAGTTGAGAATAGTATGGTGTCATTCATGCTCTAGTTTTGCATCCGATGTTATAACCTCCGTTCTTGAAAAATGCCTCATTTGTTTTAACTACTCTCGATTCATGAACATGAAGGGTTCGTTGCATGGAAAACAAAAAATTTCCTACCGCAAAGACGAATAAATCCAAGATCTAATCTATGGAAAAGCCAAGATCTAATCTACAAGATCGGAGCAACGAGATGGAGATGAGACTAACCCTCGAAGATTCCAAAGCCTACGAGATTAATCTCGTTGTTGGTGTAGACGATCATCCCCGGTGCTGCAATCCGGCAGCACTTCCGTACTCGATCGCGCGTACGGTGTCAATGAAGCCCTTCCTCTCCCCGTTCCAGCGGGCAGCGGAGGTGTAGAAGATCTCCTCCAAAATCCAGCAGCACGACGGCGTGGTGGTGGTGATGGAGGAAGAAAAGCTGCAGGGCTTCGCCTAAGCCGGAGCAGCGTATGGTGGAGGAGAGAGGCGGCCAGAGGAGGAGGCAATGATGGGGATGGTGGTCGGCCACCCCCTCCCCTCTTTATATGGGGGCCAGGTTGGTGGGGTGGCCCCCTTTCCCATCTAGGGTTAGGGGGCGGCGGCCAAGTGGGGGGAAGAGGGATTCTTCCCCCCCAAGTTGATTCTCCTAGGGAAACCCTAGGGGTTGGCCGGCTGGGCCTTGAGGGGCATGTGCCCCTGGCCCATTAGGCTAGGGAGCACCCCCTCGGCCCATGCTAGGCCTCCTAGGGTCGTGGGCCCATGGGAACCTCGGAACCTTCTAGAACCTTCCGGTCATCCACCGGAAAAATCCCGAACTTTTCCGAAACCTAGAAATCAACTTCCCTTATATGAATCTTATTCTCCGGACTATTCCGGACCTCCTCGTGACGTCCTGGATCCCATCCGAGACTCCGAACAAACTTCGTCTCCATACCATATTCAAATCTACTTATGCGACATCGAACCTTAAGCGCGTCACCCTACGGTTCGCGAACTATGCAGACATGGTCGAGACTCCTCTCCGAGCAATAACCAATAGCGGGTTCTGGAGATCCATAATGGCTCCCACATATTCAACGATAACTTAGTGATCGATTGAACCATTTACATACGATACCGATTCCTTTTGTCACGCGATACTTTACTTGTCCGAGGTTCGATCATCGGTATCTCCATACCTTGTTCAACCTCGTTACCGACAAGTACTCTTTACTCGTACCGTGGTATGTCATCTCTTGTGATCTTAATCACATGTTTGCAAGCTAATCAGACAACGTGCCACCGAGAGGGCCCAGAGTGTATCTATCCGTCATCAGGATGGACAAATCCCACTATTGATCCATATGCCTCAACTCACACTTTCCGAATACTTAATCCCATCTTTATGACCACCCATTTACGCAATGGCGTTTGATGTAATCAAAGTACCCTTCCGATGTAAGTGATTTACATGATCTCATGGTCGAAGGACTTAGGCAACTATGTATCGAAAGCTTATAGCAAATTGAACTTAATGACTTGATCTTATGCTACGCTTATTTGGGTGTGTGTCCATTATATCATTCAACTAATGACATAAACTTATTATTAATAACATCCAATGTTCATGATCACGAAACCATGATCATCCATTAATCAACAAGCTAGTTATACAAGAGGCTTACTAGGGACTTCTTGTTGTTTACATAACACACATGTATCAATGTTTCGGTTAATACAATTATAGCATGGTATGTAAACATTTATCATAAACACAAAGATTATAATAAACACTTTATTATTGCCTCTTGGGCATATCTCCAACAGTCTCCCACTTGCACTAGAGTCAATAATCAAGATTACATTGTAAGGTACCTAACACCCATGGCATAGTGGTGTTGGTCATGCTTTGCCCTAGGGAGAGCTTTAGTCAACGGATCTGCCACATTCAGATCTGTGTGCACTTTGCAAATCTCTACTTCACCATCTTCGATGTACTCGCGAATTGAATGAAAACGCAGCTTGATATGCTTTAGCTTCTTGTGTGACCTTGGTTCCTTTGCATTGGCGATGGCACCCGTGTTGTCACAATAGATGACTAACGGGTCCAATGCACTAGGAACCACACCAAGCTCAACAATGAACCTCTTCATCCATACCGCTTCCGATGAAGCCTCCGAAGCCGCGATGTATTCAGATTCAGTTGAAGACTTCGCCACCGTGCACTGCTTGGAACTCATCCAGCTTACTGCAGCTCCATTCAGTATAAACACGTACCCAGACTGAGACTTACCATTAAGGAACGTTGTTTTGACATCCATCTGCCAAATCTCATAATCGAAAAATGCAGCTATTGCTAACAAAATCCTTACAGACTTTAGCTTCGCTACAGGTGACAAAGTCTCATCGTAGTCAACTCCTTGAATTTGTCGGAAACCCTTTGCGACAAGTTGAGCTTTATAGACAGTAATATTACCATCAGCATCTGTTTTTCTCTTGAAGATCCATTTATTCTCGACAGCCTTGCGGCTATCAGGTAAGTCTACCAAAGTCATACTTTTTTATCATACATGGATCCCATTTCGGATTTCATGGCTTCTTGCCATTTGTTGGAATCTGGGCTCACCATTGCTTCTTCATACGTCGCAGGGTCCTCATCATTGTTGTCCACAATCATGACATTTAGACAGGGATCATACCAATCGGGAGTGGTACGTTCCCTCGTCGATCTGTGAGGTTCAGTAGCTTCCTCGTTCGAAGTTTCATGATCATCATCATTTGCTTCCTCTCCTATTGGTGCAGGCTGACAGGAACATCTTCCACTGCGCTACTCTGATCAACGAGAGAAGGTTCATTAACCTCGTCGAGTTCTACTTTCCTTCCAGTCACTTCTTTCGTGAGAAACTCCTTCTCAAGAAAGGATCCGTTCTTTGCAACAAAGATTTTGCCTTCGGATCTGTGATAGAAAGTGTACCCAATTGTTTCTTTAGGGTATCCTATGAAGACGCATTTCTCCGCTTTGGGTTCTAGCTTGTCGGTTGTAACTTCTTTACATAAGCTTCGCAACCCCAAACTTTAAGGAACGACAGCTTAGGTTTCTTTCCAAACCATAATTCATACAGTGTCGTTTCAACGGATTTAGATGGTGCCCTATTTAAAGTGAATGCGGCTGTCTCTAATGCATAACCCCAAAATGATAAAGGCAAATCGGTAAAAGACATCATAGACCGAACCATATCTAAGAGAGTTCGATTACGACGTTCAGACACACCATTGCGCTGTGGTGTTCCCGGCGGTGTCAACTGTGAAAGCATTCCGCATTTATTTAAATGCATGCCAAAATCATAACTCAGATATTCGCCTCCGCGATCAGAACGCATAAACTTAATCTTCTTGTTACGTTGATTTTCTACTTCACTTTGGAATTCCTTAAACTTCTCGAAAGTTTCGGACTTATGTTTCATAAAGTAAATATACCCATATCTACTCGATCATCCGTGAAGGTTAGAACATAACGATAACCACCGCGCGATGCTACACTCATTGGTCCGCACACATCGGTATGTATGATTTCCAATAAGTCTGTAGCTCGCTCCATTGTACCAGAAAATGGAGTCTTAGTCATTTTTCCCATTAGACATGCTTCGCATCTATCAAGTGACTCAAAGTCAAGTGACTCAAGAAGTCCATCGGAATGGAGTTTCTTCATGCGCTTCACTTCAATATGACCAAGACGACAGTGCCACATATAAGTAGAATTATTATTCAATTTAATTCGCTTAGCATCAATGTTATGAACATGTGTATCACTACTATCGAGATTCAACAAGAATAAACCATTCATCTCAGGTGCATGACCATAAAAGACATTACTCATATAAATCGAACAACCATTATTCTCTGACTTAAGCGAATAACCGTCTTGCATTAAACAAGATCCAGATATAATGTTCATGCTCAACGCAGGTACCAAATAACAATTATTGAGGTTTAAAAGTAATCCCGAAGGTAGATCTAGAGGGAGCGTGTCGACGGCAATCACATCGACCTTGGATCCATTTCCAACGCGCATCGTCACCTCGTCCCTCGCTAGGCTTCGTCTATTCCGCAGTTCCTGTTTCGAGTTACAAATGTGAGCAACCGAACCAGTATCAAATACCTAGGCACTACTACGAGGACCAGTAAGATAGACATCTATAACATGTATATCAAATATACCTTTCTTTTTCTTGATAAGGCCGCTCTTCAGATCAGCCAAGTATTTGGAGCAATTACGCTTCCAGTGCCCCTTCTCCTTGCAGTAATAGCATACAGTATCAGGCTTAGGGCCAGCCTTGGGCTTCTCAGGAGGCGCGGCAGCTTTCTTGCCGCCCTTCTTGAAGTTGCCCTTGTTGTTAGGCTTGCCCTGTTTCTTGAAACTGGTGGTCTTGTTGACCATCAACACTTGGTGCTCTTTCTGTATCTCAATCTCAGCAGATTTCAGCATGGAGAAGAGTTCAGGTAACTCTTTGTTCATGTTCTGCATATTGTAGTTCATCACAAAGTTCTTGTAACTAGGTGACAGTGATTGGAGGACACGATTAATCCCCAGCTTGTTAGAAATCACTATCCCCAAGTCACTGAGTTTCTTCGCATGCCCGGACATAGCGAGCATGTGCTCACTAACGGAGCTGCCCTCTTCCATCATGCAACTGAAGAAGTGTTTCGACGCTTCATAGCATTCCACGGCCGCATGAGTTTCAAAAATAGCTTTCAGCTCATTGACCAGCTCATGCGGATCGTGGTGCTCAAAATGTTTTTGAAGATCGGCTTCAGTGCATGGGATGGCACACCGAACTTGAGAGTACCGAATTTTCCGAGTCTCGTAAACATTCTTTACTTCATCGGATTCAGTTTCTGCAGGGGCACCTAGCGGCGCATCGAGCACATATTGCAGGTTTCCACCAGCGAGCAAAATCCTCACATGACGGAACCATCAGTGAAGTTGCTACCGTTGCTCTTAAGCTTTTCTTTCTCTAGGAACTGGTTAAAATTGATGGAGGGGACGCCATGATCTACAACATATTTGCAAAGAGTTTAGACTAAGTTTATGATAAAATGAGTTCAATTTTAATTCTTAAACTAACTAGGTGAACTCCCACTCAAAACAACATCTCTCGCATTGTCTTAGTGATCACACGAACCAAATCCACTACACCAAGTCCGATTGTCGTTGCCTAATCGACGGTACCTCGGAGGAGGGATCCTCACGAGGGGGAGAAGAAGTAGGGGCCATAGGGCGGAGTGCACACGGGACGGTGGTACGCGAGTTACCCAGCTTCGGAACACCTGCGATGACAGGGCCTACTGCGCTTGTCGGAATTATCTGGGCGCTTTCGCGTTGTTACAATGAGTTGTGGTTGTGCCTCTAGGGCTCCGGGATCCGGCTTATAAAGGCGCACGGATCTAGGGTTTACATGGAGAGTCCTAGCCGGAATACAAGTTGCCTAACTACGGTACAATGTCTTGCCGTGTACGTCAAGGATCCGCCTTCCTCTAAGTACGTCTTGGATCGGATACTTCATGGGCCGTCACGGATCCGGCCTCCTTTGTAGGTCGGTAAAGATCCGGCTTCCTGTTCTGGGCTGGATTTCATCCTTCAGGATCTACAAGCAACTGGGCCGCCCGATGGGCCACATGCCTCACCACCATCTATGGGCCACCCGGCTTGCCGGATCTAGGCCATGCCATTGATATACCCATAAAGTATACCCACAACAGTAGCCCCGAAGTTCTCCGAGATTCATCATTCCTCCGACTTCATTCAGCTCGGATCCGAAGAGAATCTTGAAGAGCTTCAAAAACTTCTACTTGATTCCGGGTCCATTCACTCGGAAATCCTTCGTCTTCAAATTAGGTATCGCAACGGAGATTCCTTTTTTCCCGCGCACAACCTCCTTTTTTCCCGCGCGAAATTTTCGCAGATGCAAATCTTTAGCCGGAAATTTCGGGAGCGCATGGTTAAGTTACCTTCACGTCGTTTTACCGCATTTGACCTAAGACACGTGTCATTCATCCAACGGTGCGACCGTTCCGTTTCCACCGTTGGATCCGAATCCCGAATCTCCGCGCGTGGCCTATAAATGCCCCCGCGACTCGGTAATTCCTCATTCTTTCACCGTATCTCACCACTTCGTCTTCCTCCTCGCGCCGCGCCGCCCGTTAGATCTCTTCTCCGGCGAGCCTTGCCACGGTGAGCTTCTCGCATCGCCGGCCCAGGCCTCCCCTCGTGCTAAGATTCCCACCGTTGAACGGGAAATCCCGTCCGCCGCCGATTCGTGGTCTCGCGAGGCGACTCCCCGCACGTCCGGCGACCTCGACTCCACCGGAGCTCCGTCGAGCCACCGCGCCATTGACGGTACGTGCGCCGGCCTTGTAGAAGAAGAAGTAGCTGTAGTATAGATTTTCCGGTTACTCAAACTAGCTCGCATGGGTGCAGCCGGAAGCATGCCTCACGGTTCTCCTCACTGCACTGGTAGTTCTCCGAGTAACCCGGATCCCAGTGCCATGGAACCGATTTGCCCGGATCCCATTGCGTTCCTACCACCATATGTTTCCGACATCCGGCTTGCTCAACCATTTTCCGCATCTTCCAGCACCACTCCAGGCCGGATCCCTTCCCTCAAAGAACTCCAAGAAGAACTTGAAGGTCAAGCAAGGATGGCAACCAAGGTGCAGGAAGCGGAAAACAAGAGGGCTTCAAAAGCTCGGATCCGCGAAGGAGAACGGGGTCAATGGTGGCCCTGTGAAACCACCGATGTGGAGCTCAGAGAGCTTCAGAACGAGGGCATGATCTCCGCCCACTGGAGCTTCATACGCGATACCGACGTCCCCAAGCCCGGAGCTGATGAAGTGGTCATGACCAAAGCTTGGGTGGAGCGCGGATTGTCGCTCCCCTGTTCAAAGTTTTTCCTCTCCGTCCTCAGCACATATGGGCTCCAGCCGCACAACATCTGCCCAAACTCATACCTCCTCCTCTCCAACTTCGTTACACTTTGCGAAGGGCACCTCGGAATCCGTCCGGATATCAAGTTATGGCAGTTCTTCTTCCGAGTGAAGAAAGAAACAAAGGAAAAAGTAATGGTGAACTGTGGGAGCATGACGTTCATGCTCCGACCTGGACGCATGTATCCGCCTCACGACTCGCACGAATCCGTCCGGTACTGGAACGCCGGATGGTTCTATGAAAAGAACATCTCAGTTCCGAACGTCCCCGACGACCTGCCTAAGTTCGTCAACGAGCCTCCGGAGGAACTTGCAAGCTGGAGCTTCGTTCCCTCACTCGCCCAAACTCCGATTTTGGAGAAGGCAGCGCGGAGAATATCTTGGCTAGTCCATGATGGGCTAACCGGAGCTCAGCTTACACTTAGCTGGTTCACCGGCGGATCCAGCCTGCGGCATAACGCGCGATTGATGCGCATACACCGGGCGGACGACCTGCTCCGGGCTACCCGCCACGACCTTCCGGCTGATTCTCTGAAAAGGAGAATCAAGACACTCGTGAAGATAGGCCGGGGCCAGCCGGTCCCGGAATTGATCAAGGACATCTACACCAACGACCAGTGTCCTCCGGTAAACTTAGTTTCCTTTGTTACTTCAATCTTCACAAGTTTTTAGATATTGATCTTATGCTTATATGTTTATTTCCTCCAGCTCGATACTCTGGCGGAGGAAAACCTTCGCACCATACTTCGTGTTCCTGTCAGCGACGACGGGGTGGAGGAGGATCCGGACGACGAAGAAGAGGAAGAGGAACAGGCACCCCGCAAGGCAGCCCCTCGACCTTCGAAGCGTCCCCGCGCCAAAGCTTCCGGTTCAGAAGCCGGAGCCAGCGGCGAGGCCTCCGCCAAGAAGTCAAAGACCGTGAAGCCCCCTCCGCTAAGTTCGAAGAGAGCGGAACAAGCGCGCTTAAAAATGCTGGCAACAGCTGGCCAACGCTCGCGCCCCATCATCCCCGGCGCCCCGTAAGTTTCCGAGTACGGTACATCTCTATTTGGATAAAGTTGTTTATAACATGAACCCCTTCGCTTGCATGTAGGAATCCAAACACCACCGCCACCCGGACCACCAACCAAGAGCCCATCACCAAGTACATGAAGAAGTCTCCGGCCGTAGGTCCACCCACTCCAGCTCCACCAAGCGCGTCTCATGCTGCTCCTGAAGCATCCCCTTCTCAAGCTGATCGTTCTCCCCCTCCTGCCGTCAACACTCCACCGGAAATAGTTCCGATTAGCAGCGAAAAGGTGGGCGGAGAAGATCCCAAAGACAAAGGACTTGCTCAAGATGAAACCAGAGCACAAGGTCAAGGGGAAATTGAAGTTACTTCTTCCGAAAGAACCGGAGCTGGTACTGGCGACGTTGTCGTGTTTCCGAAGAATTTCGGAGATCCGACTGACCTCACCTCCACCCCCAAGGCATACGCAACTAAGTTTTTCAACAAACTTACTGAGGCGGAGAAATGGGATCTTGAACAAGACTTGCTCAACGCCATGTTGGACAATGCCTGGGGGAAATCTGATGTCGCCACCGCGGAGATTTAGGACTTCAAGAAGAATGTCGGCCATTTCCTCGACAAACTCGTCTGCAAGCAAAAGGTACTCCCCAGTAGCCCCCAAGCATGTAAGCGGAAACGTAGATGTACGTTAGCGCTTAAATGCTTAGACGAATATCACTTCTGGAAAGATTTTAAGTCGATGCAGTAGCCCCCAAGCATTATGGCGGAAAAGTTCCGGCAATAATGCTTTAAAGGAATCCACTGAAGCAGGCGGAATTCTTACTCCGGCTCTGTCTAACTTTACAGGAACAGCAGGCGCTGCATTATGAGCTGCACAAAAACATTGCCCTTCAGCGCCGCGTTACCTTGAGTCAAGCGGAAAATATCCGGACTCTGAAAGATGCGAATGCAGATCTGACCAAACAACTGGCGGAGGCCCAAGGTTGGTTTCCGCCCTGTGCTTATCACTGAATTCGTATTGCGATTTTAACTTGTGTTATTATAGGTGCATCCTCGTCCCTTGCTACAGCCTCTTCGGAGCTTGAGAACCTGCGCTCCTCGCACCAAGCATGGAGAAACAAGGAGGCGGAACTGAAAAGGGAGCAGGCCGGAAACGAGGCGGAGAAAAATTGCACGGGGGAGAGGCGAATTTAAAGAAATGCTGACAGCGAGACCATCAAAAGGCAGCAAAAAGAACTCACTGGGCTCCAAAAATATATGGAAACCGCGGAGCACATTGGGACATGCTTAGTGAGAACGTTTTGGGTACTATTCTAGAACCTGCCGGAAGACCTTTCTCCGACCTTTCTCCTCAAACTGTTAACTTATATCCGATTATCTCGTGCAGAACCTCTTGGGTATCCGGAAAAGCGTCGGAATTTGTTCCCCCGGGACGATCTCCTTCAACTTGCAGGCGATGATTGCAAAGACCTCATTTCCGCCTCCCGGAAGATATGCTACAACTTGTCCATCAAAAGGAGCCGTACTTGCAAAGTGCGCAAGCTTATACAAAAGATGGACGTTCTTCCGGAGCTGGTGACGGATCTTCAAGCATCATCAGCCCGAGGCGCAGCTGCGATGGCCTTGACCATGTGCTTGGCGCATAACCCGGAGCTTGATCTTGACCAGGTGACCGCCGGAGTTCCTTCGGACGCGGATGTCAATGCGCTCTTAGATGCAGTAAACGGCTACGACACCCGCATCGCGCGCAGGATCCGGCATGAAGAATTCTACGACAAGTTCGTGCTTCCCGCGGACGAACCCCTGGAAGCAGAACTTCAAGAGAAGCGTGACGCGGAAACACGTCCTGCGGAATCCGGCTCCCAGTTTACCTGGACCAGCTCCAAGGATGCTCCCCAAGAGGAACCCAAGGACGGCGCTGCGTCTTCGTCGGAAGAAAGTGACGAGGACGTGTCGTCTCCGGCAAAGGATGCCGAGAAAAGTGACCCAAGGGCAAGGCTTCTCTGCTAAGGGGGAGGAAAACTTTCTTCTGCGGAAAACAATGCATCATTTTGGCCCAGGGTTTGTAATAAGACTTTAAATTCTTAAGTAGCTAGGGACGAAACAACTATGCATGGGCGGAAACAACTTATCCTGCTATCCCTTAATATTATTCTGCATGTTTCGTTTTTGTTGGAAAGCAAGTGCTGATGTTGATGTTTTCCGGCTTACTCGCTTGACCTTCCGCGAGCCGGAAGACCTTTAGCCGGAAACGCTCGCCGACGGCGACGAAGCCCAATGGCAATCCGTCAATAACCGCGGAAACAAGCCCCCAGCAGAGGTGCCGGAAATCGCTACTAGGAATCCACGAGTTCGCAACAGAAAACATTTCGACCAGAAAACTTAAGCTTACGTCCTGAGGGACGATTTTTGAAAATCACAACTTTCATACACGCCTAGGCGGAAATATCTAGCTCTGCGGTTTTAGTCGGAAAACATACACGATCTAAAAATGAACAAGTAAAGGAGGTAAATGACTCATAGAGTGAACCAAAAGCTTTATTTCATTGATCATGTATAGTATTGTTTACAAGGTATGCAATTTTATGCTAAGTGTGGAAAGGACGTAGGCGTGCGATGTCCAGGCGATCTGTTTCGTCGTAGATGTCCTCCGGATCCTCACGCTTGCGTTTCGGCGCCCGTTAGTCGTCCTCGCTCTCGGAAATCAACAAGGTAGTATGATCCATTATGAAGCACTTTGCTAACGACGAAGGGTCCTTCCCATGGAGATTGCAACTTGTGATCTTTCACTGGCGAAGGCGGAGAAGGTCTCCGGCCATGAACGAGCGATTCCGGACTCGACTTGTGATAGCGTCGAGCTTACAGATGGCGGAACGCTGGTCAGCTAAATTCCGAGCTTCTTCGATCAGGTCCACAGATAGCTGTCTGGCCTCGTCAGCTGTTTCTTCATTATAGGCGGAAACTCGCGGTGAATCGTGGATGATGTCGGAAGGAATCACGGCTTCGGATCCGTATACCAGGAAGAATGAGGTAAACCTGTTGACCTGTTAGGGGTAGTTCGCAAACTCCACAAGACAGCGTCCAACTCACCCAAGCTCCGGCTGCTCGTCGCAGCGGTTCCTCGGCGCGGCTTGATTCCTGATAATATTAGACCGTTAGCCCTTTCAACTTGACCATTGGATTGTGGATGAGCCACAGATGCGAGGTCCAATCGAATCCCCATTGTCTCACAATAATCCTTCAATTCTCCCTGAGCGAAGTTTGTGCCATTATCTGTGATTATGCTGTGTGGGATGCCGAATCTCATCACGAGGCCGCAAACAAATTTTAGTGCCGTAGCACCATCGGCTTTTCTCATGGCTTTGCCTCGATCCACTTGCTGAATTTGTCAACAGCGACCAATAGGTATTCAAAACCGCCAGGAGATGATCTTTTTAACTTACCAACCATATCGAGCCCCCAGACCGCAAATGGCCAGGTGATAGGTATGGTCTTCAGCTCTTGGGCTGGAGCGTTTGGTTGAGTAGCATAGTCGACAACCTCGGCAGGTCTTGACTATCTTCGGCATCATCTTTAGGCGTGAGCCGGTAAAAGCCTAGCGAGCTTTTGCAACGTGACGGAGCGGCATGATGCCCGCAATCCCTGCATGGATCTCTCTGAGGATTTCAATGCCATCTTGATTAGAGACGCATTTGAGAAACACCCTGTTGCGCTTCGTTTGTAGAGCTGTCCATCAACAATTGTGTAGGATCTTGCTCGTCTGATGATCTGGCGCGCGAGGACCTCGTCCTCCGGCAGCTTCCGATCGATGAGGTAGTCCAGGAAGGGCTGCGTCCAAGCCGGAATGATAGCCATCACCTCTCTGGCCGGAGACACTGCCACCTCTGGGTTTTCCGGGTTAGCGCCCTTCACTGAGGGTATCCGGAGATGCTCAGGAAAATTCGGGCGGAATTGGCTTCTGCCGGATCCGAGTTTGGATAGCATGTCTGCCGCTGCGTTGTCGTCTCTCCGGACATACTTGACTTCGTATCCTAGAAAGCACTTGGCGATCTCGTCAACTTCTCTGTAAGCCGCCATGACGGAATTTCTGGCGTTCAGGTTCCGGCTACTTGGCTGTGCCACCAGGTCGGAATCTCCACAGATGATGTGCTTGATCCCTATTTCCTTAGCGATGCGCAGTCCGTGTAGCAGAGCCTCGTACTCCGCCATGTTGTTTGTAGCAAGTGGATCTGCGAACGTCTGCAGTTCTTCTCAGTGGGGGACTTCAGGGTGACTCCGGCTCTGAGCCTTGATGCGCTTGGATCCGTCGAAGTGCATAACCCATGTCTCTGGTTCCGGCTCCAGACTAGCATCCGGAGCTTCTGTCCAATCTGCAACGAAATCCGCCAAGACCTGTGATTTGACCGCAGTCCTGGCTTTGTAGCCGATATCGAAGGCGGATAATTCAATGCCCCATTTTGCTGTGCGTCCTGTTGCGTCAGCGTTGTTGAGAATCGTTGACAGCGGAGCTTTGCTCACGACATTCTGGATGTTATTAAGTAGTGTCTCAGCTTCCTGCTGCCCAGGAATACTCCGTAGGCTAGCTTAAAGAAAGTGAGGGTAGCGCTGTTTGGATTCCGTAAGGACCTCGCTGATATAGTAGACTGGCCTTTGGACTCCATACTCGTGACCTTCTTCCTGTCGTTCCACCACGATGACGAGGCTGATGACCCTGTTGGTGGCTGCCAGGTAAAGGAGCATAGGCTCTGACTCTCCTGGAGCTGCTAGGATAGGTGGGGAGGTAAGTATCTCCTTCAAACCTTGTAGTGCTGCATCTGCTTCGTCCCAGACAAACTTGTCTGTTTTCTTCAATAGCTTGTAGGGGAAGTGCCTTCTCGCCAAGACGGCTAACAAACCTGCTGATTGCTGCGACACAACCAGTGAGCCGTTGCACATCTTTGAGACAAGTTGGCCTTTTTATGCACAAAATTGCCTTGATCTTTTCCGGGTTTACTTCGATGCCCCTGTTAGAGACAATGAAGCCAAGGAGTTTTCCGGCTGGTACGCCGAAGACGCACTTCAGCGGATTCAACATCATCTTGTACGACGGAGATTCTCAAAGGTTTCGTGAGGTCGCGATCAAGTCGGATCCTTTCGGGTCATGACCGCGATGTCGTCGACGTAGGCGTGTACGTTCCGGCCAATCTGGTCCTTCAAGCACCGCTGCATCGTACGTTGGTAGGTGGCACCTGCGTTTTCAAGCCAAAGGGCATAGTTACATAGCAGTAAGTGCCAAACGGGGTGATGAATGAGGTCACCTTTTGGTCAGACTCCTTCATCCAGATCTGGTGATACCGGAATACGCATCAAGAAAACACAGAAGCTGCCGTCGAATCAATGACTTGGTCAATGCGCGGCAAGGGAACGGATCTTTCGGGCAATGTTTGTTCAAGCCGGAGTAATCGATGCACATTCTTAGTATTTCAGTGTTCTTTTTGGGTACAAGGACGGGATTTGCGACCCAATCGGTGTGGATAACTTCTATTACAAAACCTGCCTCTAGTAACTTTGCTAATTCCATTCCTATGGCGCGGCGCTTCTTATCTCCAAAGCGTCGCATAGCTTGCTTCACCGGTTTAGCCCCCGGGTTTATGTTGAGGTAGTGCTCGGCGAGTTCCCTTGGTACTCCGGACATGTCAGAAGGTTGCCATGCGAAGATATCCATGTTAGCGCGGAGGAACTCGACGAGCGCGTCTTCCTATTTGGGGTCCATGTTGGCTCCGACGAGACCTGCTTGGAATCGTCGCCTTCCTTGAAGTTGACTTTCTTGGTCTCTATCGCGGCCCTGAAGGAGTTTTTGTGTTCGGAGATCTGCTTCTTGGTGGTGCATCTCGTCGGATCCATCGCGGCTCTGTAGCCTTTCAGCTCTTCTCGGATATGACAGACTCTGCGAAGCGGCTTCGCCCAACTCGCACTCGTGAGCCTTTTTGTAGTCTCCGGTGATGGTGATCATACCATTAGGACCCGGAATCTTGAGCTTGTTGTAGATATAGCACGCTCTCGCATGGAACTTGTGGTAGGTGGGCCTGCCGAAGATGACATGGTAGGAGCTCTTGAAGGGCACAACTTCAAACATGATCTTTTCTTCGCGGAAATTGTGAACATCGCTGAAAGCCACGGGAAGTGTGATGCTGCCGAGGGAATTCGCCTTCTTACCCGGAACCACGCCGTGAAACTCAGTGTTGCTGTGTTTGAGCTGTTCCTTTGTGAGGTTCATCCGCTCCGAGTCTCCAGGTACATGATGTTCAAGCTGGCTCCGCCATCCATGAGGCACTTGGAGAAGTCATACCCGTCTATGCGGGGACTTACAACCAAGGCGTAGCATTCTTTTGGCACAATGGCGGGATGATCCTCCCTGTCAAATGTGCACGGAAATTCTGACCACCTGACATACTGCGGCACAGCTGGAACTGTGGCGTTCAGGATCCGGGTAGCTGACTCTGTAGCGCGGACTGTTGGAGTTCCGAGGAAGGTGTGGTAAGCCTGATGCGCGTGATTGACGTATTGTCTTTTCGTTCGACACGCGTCCGTTGGGAACCCCAAGAGGAAGGTGTGATGCGCACAGCGGCAAGTTTCCCTCAGTAAGAAACCAAGGTTTAATCGGACCAGTAGGAGTCAAGAAGCACGTTGAAGGTTGATGGCGGCGAGATGTAGTGCGGCGCAACACCGGGATTCCGGCGCCAACGTGGAACTTGCACAACACAACCAAAGTACTTTGCCAAGCAGTGAGGTTGTCAATCTCACCGGCTTGTAACAAAGGATTAACCGTATTGTGTGGAAGATGATTGTTTGCAGAGAAAACGGTAAAACAAGTATTGCAGTAGATTTGTATTTCGAAAGAGAATTGGACCGGGTCCACGGTTCACTAGAGGTGTCTCTCCCATAAGACGAACAGCATGTTGGGTGAACAAATTACAGTTGGGCAATTGACAAATAAAGAGAGCATGACAATGCACATACATATCATGATGAGTATAGTGAGATTTAATTGGGCATTACGACAAAGTACATAGACCGCCATCCAACTGCATCTATGCCTAAAAAGTCCACCTTCGGGTTATCATCCGAACCCCCCAGTATTAAGTTGCAAGCAACAGACAATTGCATTAAGTATGGTGCGTAATGTAATCAACAACTACATCCTTAGACATAGCATCAATGTTTTATCCCTAGTGGCAACAGCACAACACAACCTTAGAACTTTCACTGTCCCAGGTGTCAATGCGAGCATGAACCCACTATCGAGCATAAGTACTCCCTCTTGGAGTTACAAGCATCTACTTGGCCAGAGCATCTACTAGTAACGGAAAGCATGCAAGATCATAAATAACACATAGGTATAACTTTGATAATCAACATAACAAGTATTCTCTATTCATCGGATCCCAACAAACGCAACATATAGAATTACGAGATAGATGATCTTGATCATGATAGGCAGCTCACAAGATCCAAATGATAGCACAATGGGAGAAGACAACCATCTAGCTACTGCTATGGACCCATAGTCCGAGGGGTAGACTACTCACACATCACACCGGAGGCGACCATGGCGGCGTAGAGTCCTCAGGGGGATGATTCCCCTCTCCGGCAGGGGCCGGAGGCGATCTCCTGGATCCCCGAGATGGGATCGGCGGCGGCGCGTCTGGAAGGTTTTCCGTATCATGGCTCTCGGTCTGGGGTTTCGTCACGGAGGCTTTAAGTAGGCGGAAGGGCAAGTCAAGAGGCGGCACGGGGCCCACACCATAGGCCGGCGCGGCCGGGGGTGGGGCCACGCCGCCCTAGGGTTTGGCCACCCCGTGGCCCTCTTCGTCTCGTCTTCGGACTTCGGAAGCTTCGTGGAAAAATAGGCCTCGGGCTTTGATTTCGTCCAATTCGAGAATATTTCCTTACTAGGATTTCTGAAACCAAAAATAGCGAAAACAAGCGGCACTTCGGCATCTTGTTAATAGGTTAGTTCCGGAAAATGCACGAATATGACATAAAGTGTGCATAAAACATGTAGATAACATCAATAATGTGGCATGGAACATAAGAAATTATCGATACGTCGGAGACGTATCAGCATCCCCAAGCTTAGTTCTGCTCGTCCCGAGCAGGTAAAACGATAACACAGATAATTTCTGGAGTGACATGCCATCATAATCTTGATCATACTATTTGTAAAGCATATGTAGTGAATGCAGCGATCAAAACAATATGTATGACATGAGTAAACAAGTGAATCATAAAGCAAAGACTTTTCATGAATAGCACTTCAAGACAAGCATCAATAAGTCTTGCATAAGAGTTAACTCATAAAGCAATAATTCAAAGTAAAGGTATTGAAGCAACACAAAAGAAGATTAAGTTTCAGCGGTTGCTTTCAACTTGTAACATGTATATCTCATGGATATTGTCAACATAAAGTAATATAATAAGTGCAATAAGCAAGTATGTAGGAATCAATGCACAGTTCACACAAGTGTTTGCTTCTTGAGGTGGATAGAAATAGGTGAACTGACTCAACATTGAAAGTAAAAGAATGGTCCTCATAGAGGAAAAGCATCGATTGCTATATTTGTGCTAGAGCTTTGATTTTGAAAACATGAAACAATTTTGTCAACGGTAGTAATAAAGCATATGCATCATGTAAATTATATCTTATAAGTTGCAAGCCTCATGCATAGTGTACCAATAGTGCCCGCACCTTGTCCTAATTAGCTTGGACTACCTGGATTATCACCGCAATACATATGCTTTAACCAAGTTTCACAAAGGGGTACCTCTATGCCGCCTGTACAAAGGTCTAAGGAGAAAGCTCGCATTTGGATTTCTCGCTTTTGATTATTCTCAACTTAGACATCCATACCGGGACAACATAGACAACAGATAATGGACTCCTCTTTTAATGCTTTAAGCATTTGACAACAATTAATTCTTTTCTCATTAGAGACTTGAGGATATTTGTCCAAAACTGAAACTTCCACCATGAATCATGGCTTTAGTTAGCGGCCCAATGTTCTTCTCTCACAATATGCATGCTCAAACCATTCAACTCAGTGTAGATCTCCCTTACTTCAGACAAGACGAACATGCATAGCAACTCACATGAAATTCAACAATGAGTTGATGGCGTTCCCCAGTGAACATGGTTATCGCACAACAAGCAACTTAATAAGAGATAAAGTGCATAATTACATATTCAATACCACAATAGTTTTTAAGCTATTTGTCCCATGAGCTATATATTGCAAAGGTGAATGATGGAATTTTAAAGGTAGCACTCAAGCAATTTACTTTGGAATGGCGGGAAAATACCATGTAGTATAGGTAGGTATGGTGGACACAAATGGCATAGTGGTTGGCTCAAGTATTTTGGATGCATGAGAAGTATTCCCTCTCGATACAAGGTTTAGGCTAGCAAGGCTTATTTGAAACAAACACAAGGATGAATCGGTGCAGCAAAACTCACATAAAAGACATATTGAAAACATTATAAGACTCTACACCGTCTTCCTTGTTGTTCAAACTCAATACTAGAAATTATCTAGACCTTAGAGAAACCAAATATGCAAACCAAATTTTAGCATGCTCTATGTATTTCTTCATTAATGGGTGCAAAGCATATGATGCAAGAGCTTAAACATGAGCACAACAATTGCCAAGTATCACATTACCCAAGACATTTATAGCAATTACTACATGTATCATTTTCCAATTCCAACCATATAACAATTTAACGAAGGAGAAACTTCGCCATGAATACTATGAGTAGAAACCAAGGACATACTTGTCCATATGCTACAGCGGAGCGTGTATCTCTCCCATAAAGTGAATGCTAGGATCCATTTTATTCAAACAAAACAAAAAACAAAAACAAACCGACGCTCCAAGAAAAAGCACATAAGATGTGATGGAATAAAAATATAGTTTCAGGGGAGAACCTGATAATGTTGTCGATGAAGAAGGGGATGCCTTGGGCATCCCCAAGCTTAGACGCTTGAGTCTTCTTGATATATGCAGGGGTGAACCACCGGGTGCATCCCCAAGCTTAGAGCTTTCACTCTCCTTGATCATGTTGCATCATACTCCTCTCTTGATCCTTGAAAACTTCCTCCACACCAAACTCGAAACAACTCATTAGAGGGTTAGTGCACAATATAAATTGACATATTCAGAGGTGACACAATCATTCTTAACACTTCTGGACATTGCATAATGCTACTGGACATTAGTGGATCAAAGAAATTCATCCAACATAGCGAAAGAGGCAATGCGAAATAAAAGGCAGAATCTGTCAAAACAGAACAGTTCGTATTGACGAATTTTAAAATGGCACCAGACTTGCTCAAATGAAAATGCTCAAATTTAATGAAAGTTGCGTACATATCTGAGGATCATGCACGTAAATTGGCATAATTTTCTGAGCTACCTACAGGGAGGTGGACCCAGATTCGTGACAGCAAAGAAATCTGGAACTGCGCAGTAATCCAAATCTAGTACTTACTTTTCTATCAACGGCTTAACTTGGCACAACAAAACTCAAAACTAAGATAAGGAGAGGTTGCTACAGTAGTAAACAACTTCCAAGACACAAAATAAAAACAAAGTACTGTAGGTAAAAACATGGGTTGTCTCCCATAAGCGCTTTTCTTTAACGCCTTTCAGCTAGGCGCAGAAAGTGTGTATCAAGTAACATCGAGAGATGAAGCATCAACATCATAATTTGTTCTAATAATAGAATCATAAGGTACCTTTATTCTCTTTCTAGGGAAGTGTTCCATACCTTTCTTGAGAGGAAATTGATATTTTATATTACCTTCCCTCATATCAATAATAGCACCAACAGTTCGAAGAAAAGGTCTTCCCAATATAATGGGACAAGATGCATTGCATTCAATATCCAAGACAACAAAATCAACGGGAACAAGATTATTGTTAACGGTAATGCGAACATTATCAACTTTACCCAAAGGTTTCTTTGTAGAATGATCAGCAAGATTAACATCCAAATAACAATTTTTCAGCGGTGGCAAGTCAAGCATATTATAAATTTTCTTAGGCATAACAAATACTTGCACCAAGATCACATAAAGCATTACAATCAAAATCTTTAACCTTCATCTTAATGATGGGCTCCCAACCATCCTCTAGCTTTTTAGGAATAGAGGCTTCGCGCTCTAGTTTCTCTTCTCTAGCTTTTATGAGAGCATTTGTAATATGATGCGTGAAAGCCAAATTTATAGCACTAGCATTAGGACTTTTAGCAAGTTTTTGCAAGAACTTTATAACTTCAGAGATGTGGCAATCATAAAAATTCAAACCATTATAATCTAAAGCAATGGGATCATCATCCCCAATGTTGGAAAAAATTTCAGCAGCTTTATCACAGGCAGTTTCAGCAGTTTTAGCAGTTTCAGGCAGTTTTTCGCGCTTTGCATTAGAAGTGGAAACATTGCTAACACCAATTCTTTTATTAGTATGAGTAGGAGGTGCAGCAACATGTGTAGCATTAGCATTACTAGTGGTGGTAATAGTCCAAACTTTAGCTATATTCTTCTCTTTAGCTAGTTTTTCATTTTCTTCTCTATCCCACCTAGCACGCAGTTCAGCCATTAATCTTATATTCTCATTAATTCTAACTTGAATGGCATTTGCTGTAGTAACAATTTTATTATGATAATTCTCATTAGGCAAAACTTTTGATTTCAAAAGATCAACATCAGCAGCAAGACTATCGACTTTAGAAGCAAGTATATCAATTTTCCCAAGCTTTTCTTCAACAGATTTGTTAAAAGCAGTTTGTGTACTAATAAATTCTTTAAGCATGGCTTCAAGTCCAGGGGGTGAATTCCTATTATTGTTGTAAGAATTTCCATAAGAATTACCATAGCCGTTGCCATTATTATAAGGATATGGCCTATAGTTGTTACTAGAATTGTTCCGGTAAGCATTGTTGTTGAAATTATTATTTTTAATGAAGTTTACATCAACATGTTCTTCTTGTGCAACCAATGAAGCTAACGGAACATTATTAGGATCAATATTAGTCCTATCATTCACAAGCATAGACATAATAGCATCAACCTTATCATTCAAGGAAGAGGATTCTTCAACGGAATTTACCTTCTTACCTTGTGGAGCTCTTTCCGTGTGCCATTCAGAGTAGTTGATCATCATATTATCAAGAAGCCTTGTTGCTTCACCAAGAGTGATGGACATAAAGGTACCTCCAGCAGCTGAATCCAATAAATTCCGTGAAGAAAAATTTAGTCCTGCATAGAAGGTTTGGATGATCATCCAAGTAGTCAGTCCATGGGTTGGGCAATTTTTAACCAGAGATTTCATTCTTTCCCAAGCTTGAGCAACATGTTCAGTATCTAATTGTTTAAAATTCATTATGCTACTCCTCAAAGATATAATTTTAGCAGGGGATAATATCTACCAATAAAAGCATCCTTGCATTTAGTCCATGAATCAATACTATTCTTAGGCAGAGATAGCAACCAATCTTTAGCTCTTCCTCTTAATGAGAAAGGGAACAATTTTAGTTTAATAATATCACCATCTACATCTTTATATTTTTGCATTTCACATAGTTCAACAAAATTATTAAGATGGGCAGCAGCATCATCAGAACTAACTCCAGAAAATTGATCTCGCATAACAAGATTCAGTAAAGCAGGTTTAATTTCAAAGAATTCTGCTGTAGTAGCAGGTGGAGCAATAGGTGTGCATAAGAAATCATTATTATTTGTGGTTGTGAAGTCACACAACTTAGTATTTTCAGCGTTGGCCATTTTAGCAACAGTAAATAAAGCAAACTAGATAAAGTAAATGCAAGTAAACTAATTTTTGTGTTTTTGATATAGCAAACAAGATAGCAAATAAAGTAAAACTAGCAACTAATTTTTTTGTATTTTGATTTAGTGCAGCAAACAAAGTAGTAAATAAAACTAAGCAAGACAAAAACAAAGTAAAGAGATTGAGAAGTGGAGACTCCCCTTGCGTGTCTTGATCTCCCGGCAACGGCGGAAATTTGCTTGATGCGCGTGATTGACGTATTGTCTTTTCGTTCGACACGCGTCCGTTGGGAACCCCAAGAGGAAGGTGTGATGCGCACGGCGGCAAGTTTCCCTCAAGAAACCAAGGTTTAATCGGACCAGTAGGAGTCAAGAAGCACGTTGAAGGTTGATGGCGGCGAGATGTAGTGCGGCGCAACACCAGGGACCCGCGCCAACGTGGAACCTGCACAACACAACCAAAGTACTTTGCCCCCAGCAGTGAGGTTGTCAATCTCACCGGCTTGCTGTAACAAAGGATTAACCGTATTGTGTGGAAGATGATTGTTTGCAGAAAACAATAAAACAAGTATTGCGGTAGATTTGTATTTCGGTAAAGAGAATTGGACCGGGGTCCACAGTTCACTAGAGGTGTCTCTCCCATAAGACGAACAGCATGTTGGGTGAACAAATTACAGTTGGGCAATTGACAAATAAAGAGAGCATGACAATGCACATACATATCATGATGAGTATAGTGAGATTTAATTGGGCATTACGACAAAGTACATAGACCGCCATCCAACGCATCTATGCCTAAAAAGTCCACCTTCGGGTTATCATCCGAACCCCCTCCGTATTAAGTTGCAAGCAACGAGACAATTGCATTAAGTATGGTGCGTAATGTAATCAACAACTACATCCTTAGACATAGCATCAATGTTTTATCCCTAGTGGCAACGGCACAACACAACCTTAGAACTTTCTGTCACTGTCCCAGGTGTCAATGCAGGCATGAACCCACTATCGAGCATAAGTACTCCCTCTTGGAGTTACAAGCATCTACTTGGCCAGAGCATCTACTAGTAACGGAAAGCATGCAAGATCATAAATAACACATAGGTATAACTTTGATAATCAACATAACAAGTATTCTCTATTCATCGGATCCCAACAAACGCAACATATAGAATTACGGATAGATGATCTTGATCATGATAGGCAGCTCACAAGATCCGACAATGATAGCACAATGGGGAGAAGACAACCATCTAGCTACGCTATGGACCCATAGTCCGGGGGTAGACTACTCACACATCACACCGGAGGCGACCATGGCGTAGAGTCCTCCGGGGGATGATTCCCCTCTCCGGCAGGGTGCCGAGGCGATCTCCTGGATCCCCGAGATGGGATCGGCGGCGACGGCGTCTCTGGAAGGTTTTCCGTATCGTGGCTCTCTGTACTGGGGGTTTCGTCACGGAGGCTTTAAGTAGGCGGAAGGGCAAGTCAAGAGGCGGCACGGGGGCCCACACCATAGGCGCGGCCAGGGGTGGGCCGCGCCGCCCTAGGGTTTGGCCACCCGTGGCCTCTTCGTCTCGTCTTCGGACTTGGAAGCTTCGTGGAATACGGGCTTTGATTTCGTCCAATTCCGAGAATATTTCCTTACTAGGATTTCTGAAACCAAAAACAGCGAAAATAGCAACGGCACTTCGGCATCTTGTTAATAGGTTAGTTCCAGAAAATGCACGAATATGACATAAAGTGTGCATAAAACATGTAGATAACATCAATAATGTGGCATGGAACATAAGAAATTATCGATACGTCGGAGACGTATCAAAGCCCCCACGCTCTTTTTCTCGAAGGGGTTGGATTTACCTGCGGATCCGGCTTTGGGATCCGGCGAGTTATCATCCTCGTCCATCGCCTCGGAACTGTCCTCCTCCTTGTCTTTGTTCTTGCCCTTGCCTCCTTTGCGCTCGGCTTGTATCCTGCTTCCGGGTCGTTCTTTAGATCGTTGACCCACTTGCAGTTGCGGTTGGTGTGAGTGGACTTCCCGTAGCCGGATCCAAGTGGGCCAGGCAGGGCATGTCTCTATACTCTTCGTAGGTTTGCGGGCGCGGGATCCGCCGCTGTGACTTCTGCCATCTGCTGACCCCTGCCGCTCCGCCTCCGGCGTCCTCTTCCGCCTCCTGAACCTCCGCGTTGGGCCATGGCGACCATGTCGGATCCGCCACTCTTCTGGTCATCAGGGTTTTTGCGTTTATGGCCGCTGTTGTTGCCGTTGTCACGGTTCTTCTTTTGTTGGTGCAGGGGGATTGCTGTAGCTGCGATATCACCGCCTGCGTCATCATCGGCGGCAGTGTGGTCACTGGCAATGGAGATCATCTCATCCAAAGTCAGTTTATTGGCGTTAGCCAAACATGTGAGCTTATGCCTCAGCAATCCTCCTCTCTGCAGTCCGCCAATGAAAGCGTACATGGCAGTGGTGTGGTCGACGTTTTCGCACTCGTTCCTGCATGCCAACCATCGTGTGAGGAAGTTTCGTGAGGATTCTCCCTTCTTCTGGATACAGGCTTGTAGGTCGCTTGCTGTGGCAGGTCTTTTGTAGGTGCCCCTGAAATGTTTCTCGAAAGCGGTCTTCAGGTCAAACCAGCAAAAGATGGAGTTTTTCTCGAGGTCACTGAGCAGATCCGGGCTGGACCTACAAGGTACAACTGGAGCATGCGGCAAGCGATATTAGGGGTTCCTCCGGCAAAGGTTACTGCATTATAGTAATCCTCAATCCAGGTATCCGGCCTTTCGGTGCCATCATAATGCTTCAATTTTCCGGGTAGCTTGAGGGAGCTCCTTGGCTTTGGTTCTTCTCGAATCATCCTGCCAAAGCACTTCGGTCCGATGTAGTCAGTTCTGTATTCGTTGAGGCGTTCTCGCGCGTCGCGCGAGCCGTGACGGGAGCGGAGCGAGATCTCCGACCACCGCCTCCGCCTCCACCTCCGCCGCCACCGCTAGGTGGTGAGGGAGAGGCGATCCGGCCTCTCGCTTCCGCCTTCAGATTCTCCCGGCCCTCCCGGTCTGCTCACTTCGTGGCTGCCTTCGCCGTGGCGCTGGCTGCCCTGGGTCCGGCTCCGGCGGGGCTCCGGGTCGCGCTCCTCATTCCGGCTCCTCCTAGGCTCGGGCTCACGATCGTTGTTCTGATTCCGGCGAGGTTCCGGCGTGCGCTCCACGTTGTCGCGGATAACAATTCCACCATGCCCCTGAGGCCTGGTGTTTCCGGCTGGACTACGGCGGCGAGGGGGACGCGGGTAACCATTGGGCGGAGGAGAGGGGTTGCGGTACTTGTCTCGTCCAGAGTACATTGCATCCTTTCCCTTTCTCGGATCTGACGGTGGCGTCTTTGATGGTACGGGGATCGGATTTGGGTGTTCCCTGGCTTTCCTTCGCGTTCCGAGGATCCGGTTCGCGATTCGTCGTCTCGATGGCGATTGTCGCGGGCGTCCTTCTGCGCAGTGGAGACGCAATGCTCCGGGTTAGATTCCAACTTGCGCGAAGTGTCTGCCTTGCTCTGTTGCTTCACCGCTGAAGCGACGAGTGTGCGAACGTAGTCGATGTCAATTTCCTCGTTGTTTTTCTTCAAGATTTCTGCAGCCTTCGTCATATTGTCCTTTGGGGTTGCGAACGGCTGTTGCTCTGTTGGAGTTGCGAAAGTGATCTTGCGGGGAACTATCAGCTCACGCCGGACCTTTTCGACCTCCTGGTGAGCTTCAACGATCTTGTCCTCCCAATGCTTTCGGAGTTCCTTGACTTTTGCCAGCCCTTCGTCCACCTCCTGCTCACGCTGGATGAAGTCTTCCACAAAAACTGCGGCGTGCTTCCTTTCCTCCAGCATGGCGGCTGCGGTGTTCTTGAACTTCTTGGCTGTGGCCAGCAGCTCCACTCTCTTAGCTTCTAAAGCTTCTACGTCTTCGGGAGTGATGGGTTTGTTAAGAATATCCGAGCGATAAACCGCATCCATGCCTGCTTGTGCGACCATCTCTTCAGGCGACAGGAGGCTCTCCGAGGAAGAATCCTTGCGGGGCCGCTCCCGCGACATTGGAGATCCCTGGTGGGATGGTTGGGGGTCGGATTGGGTGCCTACCTCTTCTGATCCGTGTTCTCCCAGTGCCACAACAGTTGCAAGTACCTGCTTTGTTTGGGCGGAATCAACCTCAGGCTGATCACCGTATCCATATTCCCTCACCTTGCGATCGTACTCTTCAGTGTCCATGGATTGGGTGTCTCCGGAAATTGGGCTTAGGTTTCCCAAAATTGATTCTTCAGCCGGAGTTCCGCTTTCTCCGACAGCCTCTTGCTGATCCGGAGCAGCGTTGTTTTCCGGGGCCTCGACCTGCTCGGGACCAGCTCCGACTTCATGAGGGGCGGTTCCGGCGGTATGGGCCAAGAAGTGTACAAAGTGACACCTTTGCTTTTCTAACACCTGGGAGACCCAGGCGGATGCATTGGTCTTCCACCGTTGTTTCTGCTCAGGGCGGATTGGGTGGGATCTGATTTTTTCAGATCTAAGGCGGAATCTTCGCTAGGAAGTTCCTGCGTCTCGAATCGGATCTTCGTGACTGCGTCCCTCGGCGACGGTCGCGTGGCGCTACTTACCAGGCGGGTTTCCGTCGGAATCGACGGTTTCCCCGATGAAGATGTGTATGCCGCCAATCGGGACGATGGAGAGCTTGGGGTCGGTTTTAGCCGGAATCCAACACTCATCCGGAGGGACGATCGGCAGATTTCCGGCATAAAGAACGCCCCACAGCGATGGTGTCGTCGTAGCTTCCCATGGCGGAACCCTCCCGGTTCCGGCCTCCAGCGCGAGCCCCACGGTGGGCGCCAGCTGTCGTTGCCTAATCGACGGTACCTCGGAGGAGGGATCCTCACGAGGGGAGAAGAAGTAGGGGCCATAGGGCGGAGTGCACACGGGACGGTGGTGCGCGAGTTACCCGCTTCGAACACGCACGATGACGGGGCCTACTGCTGCTTGTCCGGAATTATCTGGGCGCTTTCGCGTTGTTACAATGAGTTGTGGTTGTGCCTCTAGGGCTCCCGGGATCCGGCTTATAAAGGCGCACGGATCTAGGGTTTACATGGAGAGTCCTAGCCGGAATACAAGTTGCCTAACTACGGTACAATGTCTTGCCGTGTACGTCAAGGATCCACCTTCCTCTAAGTACGTGCTGGATCCGGATACTTCATGGGCCGTCACGGATCCGGCCTTCTTTGTAGGTCGGTAAAGATCCGGCTTCCTGTTCCTGGGCTGGATTTCATCCTTCAGGATCTACAGCAACTGGGCCGCCCGATGGGCCACATGCCTCACCACCATCTATGGGCCACCCGGGCTTGCCGGATCTAGGCCATGCCATTGATATACCCATAAAGTATACCCACAACACCGATCTTCACGAGAAAAGATGTAGCTTCAAAGGCGAACACTCAAAGTGTTCATCATATCATTCATATGACTCATGCTCTACCTTTCGGTATCCCGTGTTCCGAGACCATGTCTATACATGCTAGGCTCGTCAAGGCAACCTTAGTATCCGCGTGTGCAAAACTGGCTTGCACCCGTTGTATGCACATGTAGAATCTATCACACCCGATCATCACGTGATGCTTCGAAATGACAAGTCTTAGCAATGGTGCATACTAAGGATGAACACTTTATCATCTTGATATTTTAGTGAGAGGGATCATCTTATAATGCTACCATCGCGATCTAAGAAAAATAAGATGCATAAAGGATTAACATCACATGCAATTCATAATGTGTGATATGATATGACCTTTCTTCTTGTGCTTTTGATCACCATCTCCAAAGCACGGACATGATCTCCATCATCACCAGCATGGCGTCAAGGTCAGTGGCACCGCTTCATGGTTGTCCATCACTTATAGCTACTATAACAACTACTTGCAATAAAGCTATTACATGATGAATAGACACGCAGGTCTTTAACAAAAATTAAAGACAACCATTAGGCTCCTGCCGGTTGCCATAATACAATAATGAACATCTCATACATCAAATATAATCATCATCACATGGCCATATCACATCACCAAACCCTGCAAAAACAAGTTAGACGCCTCTAATTTGGTTTGCATATTTTACGTGGTTTAGGGTTTTCGAGTAAGATCTCTACCTACGAACATGAACCACAACGGTGATACTAGTGTTGTCAATAGAAAGAGCAAATTAGATCTTCACTATGGTGGGAGAGACAGACACCCGCAAAGCCACTTATGCAATACAAGTTGCATGTCAAGCGTGGAGCAAGTCTCATGAGACGCGGTCATGTAAAGTTAGCCCGGGCCACTTCATCCCACCATCCCGCAAGATGCAAAGTGCACTAACTAAAAACAACAAAAGCATCAACGCCCACAAAACCATTGTGTTCTACTCGTGCAACAGATCTATGCATAGACAAGGCTCTGATACCACTGAAGGGTTCGTTGCATGGAAAACAAAAAATTTCCTACCGCAAAGACGAATAAATCCAAGATCTAATCTATGGAAAAGCCAAGATCTAATCTACAAGATCGGAGCAACGAGATGGAGATGAGACTAACCCTCGAAGATTCCAAAGCCTACAAGATTAATCTCGTTGTTGGTGTAGACGATCGTCCCGGTGCTGCAATCCGGCAACACTTCCGTACTCGGTCGTGCGTACGGTGTCGATGAAGCCCTTCCTCTCCCCGTTCCAGCGGGCAGCGGAGGTGTAGAAGATCTCCTCCAAAATCCAGCAGCACGACGGCGTGGTGGTGGTGATGGAGGAAGAAAAGCTGCGGGCTTCTAAGCAGCGTATGGTGGAGAGAGAGGCGGCCAGAGGAGGAGGCAATGATGGGGATGGTGGCCGGACACCCTCCCCTCTTTATATAGGGGGCCAGGTCGGTGGGGTGGCCCCTTTCCCATCTAGGGTTAGGGGGGCGGCGGCCAAGTGGGGTAAGAGGGATTCTTCCCCCCCAAGTTGATCCCCCCTAGGGAGCACCCCCTCGGCCCATGCTAGGCCTCCTAGGGTCATGGGCCCACTGGTGGGACCCCCGGAACCTTCTAGAACCTTCCCGGTCATCCACCGGAAAAATCCCGAACTTTTCCGAAACCTAGAAATCAACTTCCCTTATATGAATCTTATTCTCCGGACTATTCCGGACCTCCTCATGACATCCTGGATCCCATCCGAGACTCCGAACAAACTTCGTCTCCATACCATATTCAAATCTTCTTATGCGACATCGAACCTTAAGCGCGTCACCCTACGGTTCGCGAACTATGCAGACATGGTCGAGACTCCTCTCGGGCAATAACCAATAGCGGGATCGGAGATCCATAATGGCTCCCACATATGCAACGATAACTTAGTGATTGATTGAACCATTTACATACGATACCGATTCCTTTTGTCACGCGATACTTTACTTGTCCGAGGTTCGATCATCGGTATCTCCATACCTTGTTCAACCTCGTTACCGACAAGTACTCTTTACTCGTACCGTGGTATGTCATCTCTTGTGATCTTAATCACATGCTTGCAAGCTAATCAGACGATGTGCCACCGAGAGGGCCCAGAGTGTATCTCTCCGTCATCAGGATGGACAAATCCCACTATTGATCCATATGCCTCAACTCACACTTTCCGAATACTTAATCCCATCTTTATGACCACCCATTTACGCAATGGCATTTGATATAATCAAAGTACCCTTCCGATGTAAGTGTTTTATGATACGTCTCAAACGTATCTATAATTTCTTATGTTCCATGCTACTTCTATGATGATACTCACATGTTTTATACACACTTTATGTCATTATTATGCATTTTTCGGCACTAACCTATTGACGAGATGCCGAAGAGCCAGTTGCTGTTTTCTGTTTTTGGTTTCAGAAATCCTACAAAGGAAATATTCTCGGAATTGGACGAAATCAGCGCCCAGGGTCTTATTTTTCCACGAAGCTTCCGGAAGACCGAAGGGATTACGAAGTGGGGCGACGAGGCGCCGCCACCGGGGCGCGCGGCCTGGGTGGAGCCGCGCCGCCTATGGTGTGGGGCCCCGTGCCTCCACCGACTGCCCTTTCGCCTACTTAAAGCCTTCGTCGCGAAACCCCTGTGAGAGCCACGATACGGAAAACCTTCCCGAGACGCCGCCGCCGCCAATCCCATCTCGGGGATTCAGGAGATCGCCTCCGGCACCTGCTGAGAGGGGAATCATCTCGGAGGACTCTTCATCACCATGATCGCCTCCGGATTGATGTGTGAGTAGTTCACCCCTGGACTATGGGTGCATAGCAGTAGCTAGATGGTTGTCTTCTCCTCATTGTGCTATCATGTTAGATCTTGTGAGCTGCCTATCATGATCAAGATCATCTATTTGTAATGCTACATGGTGTGTTTGTTGGGATCCGATGAATATGGAATACTATGTCAAGTTGATTATCAATCTATCATATATGTGTTGTTTATGTTCTTGCATGCTCTCCGTTGCTAGTAGAGGCTCTGGCCAAGTTGATACTTGTAACTCCAAGAGGGAGTATTTATGCTCGATAGTGGGTTCATGCCTCCATTGAATCTGGGACAGTGAGAGAAAGTTCTAAGGTTGTGGATGTGTTGTTGCCACTAGGGATAAAACATCAATGCTTTGTCTAAGGATATTTGTGTTGATTACATTACGCACCATACTTAATGCAATTGTTTGTTGTTTGCAACTTAATACCGGAGGATGATAACTTTGAAGGTGGACTTTTTAGGCATAGATGCATGTTGGATAGCGGTCTATGTACTTTGTAATGTTGATTAAATCTCATAGTAGTCATCGTGATATGTATGTGCATTGTTATGCCTCTCTATTTGTCAATTGCCCAACTGTAATTTGTTCACCCAACATGCCATTTATCTTATGGGAGAGACACCACTAGTGAACTGTGGACCCCGGTCCATTCTCTTACATCGAAATACAATCTGCAAACTCATTTCTTTACTGTTCCGCAAACAAACATCATTTTCCACACCATACGTTTAATCCTTTGTTTACAGCAAGCCGGTGAGATTGACAACCTCACTGTTAAGTTGGGGCAAAGTATTGTGATTGTGTTGTGCAGGTTCCACGTTGGCGCCGGAATCCCTGGTGTTGCGCCGCACTACACTCCGTCACCAACAACCTTCACGTGTTCCTTGACTCCTACTGGTTCGATAACCTTGGTTTCATACTGAGGGAAACTCGCTGCTGTACGCATCACACCTTCCTCTTGGGGTTCCCAACAGACGTGTGTCAACACGCCAACATCAAGGATTTTTCTGGCGCCGTTGCCGGGGAGATCAAGACATGCTGCAAGGGGAGTCTCCCACATCCAATCTCTTTACTTTGTTTTTGTCTTGCTTTACTTTACTTTATTTACTGCTTTGTTTGTTCTCTATATCAAAAACACAAAAAATTAGTTACTAGTTTTACTTTATTTACTATCGTGTTTGCTCTCTATATCAAAAACACACAAAAATTAGTTACTTGCATTTACTTTATTTAGTTTGCTTTATTTACTACTGCTAAAATCGTTACTCCTGAGAATACTAAGTTGTGTGACTTCACTAGCACAAATAATAATGATTTCCTATGCACACCTATTGCTCCACCTCCTACTACAGCAGAATTTTTGAAATTAAACCTGCTTTACTAAATCTTGTTATGAGAGAGCAATTTTCTGGTGTTAGTTCTGATGATGCTGCTGCCCATCTTAATAATTTTGTTGAACTTTGTGAAATGCAAAAGTATAAGGATGTAGATGGTGACATTATAAAATTGAAATTGTTTCCTTTCTCCTTAAGAGGAAGAGCTAAAGATTGGTTGCTATCTTTGCCAAAAAATAGTATTGATTCATGGACTAAATGTAAAGATGCTTTCATTGGTAGATATTATCCTCCTGCTAAAATTATATCCTTGAGAAGTAGCATAATGAATTTTAAGCAATTGGATAATGAACATGTTGCTCAAGCATGGGAGAGAATGAAATCTTTGGTGAAGAATTGCCCTACCCATGGACCGACTACTTGGATGATCATCCAAACCTTTTATGCAGGACTGAATTTTTCTTCGCGGAACCTATTGGATTCAGCCGCTGGAGGTACCTTTATGTCCATCACCTTAGGCGTAGCAACAAAGCTTCTTGATGATATGATGATCAATTACTCTGAATGGCACACTAAAAGGGCTCCACAAGATAAGAAGGTAAATTCTGTTGAAGAAACCTCCTCCTTGAGTGATAAGATTGATGCTATTATGTCTATGCTTGTGAATGGTAGATCTAATGTTGATCCTAATAATGTTCCTTTAGCTTCATTGGTTGCTCAAGAAGAGCATGTTGATGTGAACTTCATTAAAAGTAATAATTTCAACAACAATGCTTATAGGAATAATTCTGGTAACAATTATAGGCCATATCCTTCTAATAATGGTAATGGTTATGGTAATTCTTATGGTAATTCTTACAACAATAATAGGAATGTACCCCCTGGTCTTGAAGCCATGCTTAAAGAATTTATTAGTACACAAACTACTTTTAACAAATCTGTTGAGGAAAAACTTGATAAAATTGATATTCTTGCTTCTAAAGTTGATAGTCTTGCCTCTGATGTTGATCTTTTAAAATTGAAAGTTATGCCTAATGAAGATAAAGATATTAAGTCATTTGCTACAGCAAACGCCATCCAAGTTCGAATTAATGAAAATATTAGATTGATGGCTGAATTGCATGATAGGTGGGAAAGAGAAGAAAAACTAGCTAAAGAGAATAATGTAGCTAAAGTTTGGACTATTACCACCACTAGTAATGTTGATGCTTCATATGTTGCTACACCCCCTACTATCAATGGTAAAATAATTGGTGTTGGCAATGTTTCTACTCCTAGTGCAAAGCGTGCAAAATTGCCTGAAACTGCTAAAACTGCTGAAACTGCTAAACTGCTTGTGATAAAACTGCTGAAATTTTTCAAAATATTGGGGACAATGATCCCATTGCTGTAGATCATAATGGTTTAGATTTTGATGATTGTCATATCTCTGAAGTTATAAAGTTCTTACAAAAACTTGCTAAAAGTGCCAATGCTAGTGCTATAAATTTGGCCTTTACAAAACATATTACAAATGCTCTCATAAAAGCTAGAGAAGAGAAATTAAAACTTGAAACTTCTATTCCTAGGAAGTTAGAAGATGGTTGGGAGCCCATAATTAAGATGAGGGTCAATGATTTTGATTGTAATTCTTTATGTGATCTTGGTGCAAGTATTTCTGTTATGCCTAAGAAAACTTATGATATGCTTGACTTGCCACCATTGAAAAATTGTTATTTGGATGTTAATTTTGCTGATCATGCTATAAAGAAACCTTTGGGGAGGATTGATAATGTTCGCATTACGGTTAACAATAACCTTGTCCCCGTTGATTTTGTTGTCTTGGATATTGAATGCAATGCATCTTGTCCCATTATATTGTGAAGACCTTTTCTTCGAACTGTTGGTGCTATTATTGATATGAAGGAAGGTAATATTAAGTATCAATTTCCTCTCAAGAAAGGTATGGAACACTTTCCTAGAAAGAGAATGAAGTTACCTTATGATTCTATTATTAGAACAAATTATGATGTTGATGCTTCATCTCTTGATGTCACTTGATTCACACTTTCTGCGCCTAGCTGAAAGGCGTTAAAGAAAAGCGCTTATGGGAGACAACCCATTATTTTACTTCTGCACTTTTGTTTTATAGTTGAGTCTTGGAAGTTGTTACTACTGTAGAAACCTCTCCTTATCTTTATTTTACTGCATTGTTGTGCCAAGTAAAGTCTTTGATAGTAAAGTCAATACTAGATTTGGATTACTACGCAGAAACAGATTTCTTACTGTCACGAAATTGAGCAGCCCCTTCTGTAGGTAACTCAGAAAAATCTGCCAATTTACGTGCGTGATCCTCAGATATGTACGCAACTTTCATTCAATTTTAGCTTTTTCATCTGAGCAAGTTAAGTGCCCCTGAAAAATTCGTCTTTACGGACTGTTCTGTTTTGACAGATTCTGCCTTTTATTTCGCATTGCCTTTTTTGCTATGTTTGATGGATTTCTTTGTTCCATTAACTTTCAGTAGCTTTGTGCAATGTCCAGAAGTGTTAAGAATGATTATGTCACCTATGAATATGTGAATTTTTGATTATGCACTAACCCTCTAATGAGTTTGTTTTGAGTTTGGTGTGGAGGAAGTTTTCAAGGGTCAAGAGAGGAGGATGATACAATATGATCAAGAAGAGTGAAAAGTCTAAGCTTGGGGATGCCCCGTGGTTCATCCCTGCATATTTTAAGAAGACTCAAGCATCTAAGCTTGGGGATGCCCAAGGCATCCTTTCTTCATCGACAACTTATCAGGTCACCTCTAGTGAAACTATATTTTTATTCCGTCACATCTTATGTGCTTTACTTGGAGCGTCTTTTTGTTTTTGTTTTTGTTTTGTTTGAATAAAATCGGATCCTAGCATTCCTTGTGTGGGAGAGAGACACGCTCCGCTGTTGCATATGAGCACATGTTTTCTTAGCTTTACTTTTAATTGTTCATGGCGAAGGTTGAAACTGCTTCGTTCATTGTTATATGTTTGGAAACAGAAAATGCTTCATGTGGTAATTGGTATAATGTCTTGAATAATTTGATACTTGGCAATTGTTGTGCTCATATAGATCATGTTTAAGCTCTTGCATCATGTACTTTGCACCTATTAATGAAGAACTACATAGAGCTTGTTAAAATTTGGTTTGCATGATTGGTCTCTCTAGAGTCTAGATATTTTCTGGTTAAGGTGTTTGAACAACAAGGAGACAATGTAGAGTCTTATAATGCTTACAATATGTTCTTATGTAAGTTTTGCTGTACCGTTTTATACTTGAGTTTGCTTCAAACAACCTTGCTAGCCTAGCCTTGTATTGAGAGGATTTCTTCTCGTGCATCCAAATCCTTGAGCCAAAAACTATGCCATATGTGTCCACCATACCTACCTACTACATGGTATTTCTCTGCCATTCCAAAGTAAATTACTTGAGTGCTACCTTTAAAATTCTATTCCTTGTCTTTGCAATATATAGCTCATGGGAAAATAGCCTTAAAAACTATTGTGGTGAAGAATATGTAGCTTATGTATCATATTTCTTATAAGTTGCTTGTTGAGCGGTAACCATGTTTCTGGGGACGCCACCAACTATTACACCTTTGTTGAATATCATGTGAGTTGCTATGCATGTTCGTCTTGTCTGAAGTAAGGGTGATTTATCATGATCAAATGGTTTGAGTATGCATATTGTTAGAGAAGAACATTGGGCCGCTAACTAAAGCCATGAATCATGGTGGAAGTTTCAGTTTGGACAATTAATCCTCAATCTCTTATGAGAATATTATCTGTTGTTGAATGCTTATGCATTAAAGAGGAGTCCATTATCTTTGTCTATGTTGTCCCGGTATGGATGTCTAAGTTGAGAATAATTAAAAACGAGAAATCAAATGCGATCTTTCTCCTTAGACCTTTGTACAGGCGGCATAGAGGTACCCCTTTGTGACACTTGGTTGAAACATATGTTATGCAATGATAATCCATGTAAATCCAAGCTAATTAGGACAAGGTGCGAGCACTATTGGTAATCTATGCATGAGACTTGCAACTTATAGGATGTCTTATACATAACACATATGATTTATTACTACCGTTGACAAAATTGTTTCTATGTTTTCAAAATGAAAAGCTCTAGCACAAAAATAGTAATCCATGCTTCCCTCTGCGAAGGGCCTATCTTTTACTTTATGTTGAGTCAGTTTACCTACTTCTTTCTATCTTAGAAGCAAACACTTGTGTGAACTGTGTGCATTGATTCTTACATTTTTACCTATTGCACTTGTTATATTACTTTGTGTTGACAATTATCCATGAGATAAACATGTTGAAGTTGAAAGCAACTGCTGAAACTTATATCTTCCTTTGTGTTGCTTCAAAGCTTTCTACTAAGAATTTATTGCTTTATGAGTTAACTCTTATGCAAGTCTTATTGATGCTTGTCTTGAAAGTACTATTTATGAAAAGTCTTTTCTATATGATTCAGTTGTTTATTCATTGTCTTTACCATTGCTTCGAATCGCTGCATTCATCTCATATGCTTTACAATAGTATTGATCAAGATTATGATAGCATGTCACTTCAGAAATTATCCTTGTTATCGTTTACCTACTCGAGGCGAGTAGGAACTAAGCTTGGGATGCTTGATACGTCTCAAACGTATCTATAATTTCTTATGTTCCATGCTACTTTTATGATGATACTCACATGTTTTATACACACTTTATGTCATTATTATGCATTTTCCGGCACTAACCTATTGACGAGATGCCGAAGAGCCAGTTGATGTTTTCTCTGTTTTTGGTTTCAGAAATCCTACAAAGGAAATATTCTCGGAATTGGACGAAATCAACGCCCGGGTCTTATTTTTCCACGAAGCTTCCAGAAGACCGAAGGGATTACGAAGTGGGGCGACGAGGCGCCGCCACCATAGGGCCGCGCGGCCTGGGTGGGGCCCGCACCGCCCTATGGTGTGGGCCCCCGTGCCTCCACCGACGCTGCCCTTCCGCCTACTTAAAGCCTTCGTCGCGAAAACCCCTGTACCGAGAGCCACGATACGGAAAACCTTCCAGAGACGCCGCCGCCAATCCCATCTCGGGGGATTCAGGAGATCGCCTCCGGCACCCTGCCGGAGAGGGGAATCATCTCCCGGAGGACTCTTCATCACCATGACCGCCTCCGGATTGATGTGTGAGTAGTTCACCCCTGGACTATGGGTCCATAGCAGTAGCTAGATGGTTGTCTTCTCCTCATTGTGCTATCATGTTAGATCTTGTGAGCTTCCTATCATGATCAAGATCATCTATTTGTAATGCTACATGTTGTGTTTGTTGGGATCCGATGAATATGGAATACTATGTCAAGTTGATTATCAATCTATCATATATGTGTTGTTTATGTTCTTGCATGCTCTCCGTTGCTAGTAGAGGCTCTGGCCAAGTTGATACTTGTAACTCCAAGAGGGAGTATTTATGCTCGATAGTGGGTTCATGCCTCCATTGAATCTGGGACAGTGACAGAAAGTTCTAAGGTTGTGGATGTGTTGTTGCCACTAGGGATAAAACATCAATGCTTTGTCTAAGGATATTTGTGTTGATTACATTACGTACCATACTTAATACAATTGTTTGTTGTTTGCAACTTAATACTGGAAGGGGTTCGGATGATAACCTGAAGGTGGACTTTTTAGGCATAGATGCATGCTGGATAGCGGTCTATGTACTTTGTCGTAATGCCCTGGTTAAATCTCATAGTAGTCATCGTGATATGTATGTGCATTGTTATGCCCTCTCTATTTGTCAATTTCCCAACTGTAATTTGTTCACCCAACATGCCATTTATCTTATGGGAGAGACACCACTAGTGAACTGTGGACCCCGGTCCATTCTCTTACATCTGAAATACAATCTAAAACTCGTTCTTTCTGTTCTTCGCAAACAAACATCATTTTCCACACCATACGTTTAATCCTTTGTTTAGCAAGCCGGTGAGATTGACAACCTCACTTGTTAAGTTGGGGCAAAGTATTGTGATTGTGTTGTGCAGGTTCCACGTTGGCGCCGGAATCCTGGTGTTGCGCCGCACTACACTCTCGTCACGTGGTACCACTGCATGTTGTAGTATGCCAGTCGTTGATATAACATTCACGAAGTACCATTCCGCAAATATTACATCCCTCAGAGTAGTACAACAGAACATAGCAGGGTCCATAACTCATTCATTTATTATTACAACTATCATACACATGTCATCTTGGAGCTCCTCTTGGGTCCTAAGAGGAATGCTCCTGGGTTCGAGGCGAACCCAACTTAACTTACAATACCAGAGTCTCATTAAACTAAACATTTATTTCATCGAGCAGCTAAATACTAAGAGTTCGGGCTGCTCGGTTACTACTACTATCGGTTATCTCTAGGCTTGATCTCCTCCGGAAGCCTCCCCGGATCCGTAGACTATGAGATAGTCTACGCCTTCAACTCCTCCTGAGAGGTCAGGTTCATCATAGCCGATGATCTCGGCTCCTTCATTGTTGTCGTAGTCCTCCTCCAGACGATTCAGACAATCTAAGCATGGGATTTAAGAGTGGTATGAGTACGAGCGTACTCAACAAGTTCATTATAGATAAGAGGTGTTTAATGCACTAGCTACGATATTAGACCAGAAAGTCTAATACCAATGCAAGTTTTGATAAACATTTCTTCAAGAGATTGCTTTTATTTCAAAGAGCTATGTCCGTCAGCCTTCACCGGTTTACTAGAACTTCATGGAGCTCCTTTCCGGCGTCGCAGTTCCTTATCCCGGAACAGGGAGTGACAGGTCACGGTTCTTTACACTCTGCAGAGGTGTGTTGCTTTACCCATAAGAGATCTTAACCTTGGTGCCAACCGGGCAGCTTTCCCGTCCACACTTCCTTTGGTGTGAGGCCCGGTATAAGGTCTAGCCAATCATGTTCCTCCGCTACCTCGAACACCCACCCTTTGTTGCATGCCCCGACCCTGGGTCCTCGCCGGTCCCATTATTCCCGTAATTTCGGGGTGGACCCCGACCACGACAACAGTTTGGGACTCGTTAACCAAACTCCTTCGCCGGTAGCTGCAACCCATCATAGACCACATTACCGTGGGGAATTAGAAGGGGATCCCCACCCTCAAGTTGTTCCGCAAGCAGCAACCGCTACGGTAAGCAACAGCTATACCGTGGGGAATTAGAAGGGGCTCCCCACCCTCAAGTTGCTCCGCAAGACACAACGCTACGGTAAGCGCATCCGTTGATGAACGAGAGGTGGAAACACTTTTGACTACTCCGTCCCACTCCGGATCTTATGGTTAACACGGGTATTACGGCACAAGAATCACTGGCGACATTTGTTGTTTAATCCTAGATGGATATAAACCCGTGCAATGGAACCTCCACCATATCAACACAATCCATGGTTCCATTGCCCACCACATAGTCATATTCATAGTTATGAAAATAGTGGTTTTGATTTTTATGCAATAGTGATAACCATAATATTTTGCAAGTAATTTGATAGAAATACTCAAATGGCATGAGCAAGTGATGAACTTGCCTGAACAAAAGTTTTGCAGTTGGAAGGTGTGGACTGACCCTTGTCCTCTGTCTCTGAAAAATAGCATCATTGTCCGATAAGGGCAATGGTTAAAGAAGCAATTATGCATGATTCCATTTTTAGGGTTTGTTCCCCCTTCCGATGTCGTTATTATTTCATGTAAGAGGTTAATACTAAGAATATTTTGGGGATACTTGATTTAAAATAAGATACAACCTTGAAATGTTGTCAAGGTGTTTTTAAAGTCCAAGGATATTAATGGACTTATTTTTTTATTATTGAAAATAATATGTGTGCTTTAAATGATTATTTAAATCATCAAATTAAGACTTATTCAAAATTGTCTTTAAAAATTCTCTATTGTATTTTATTATGATAGAGAATTTTATGTTGATCTATTTTCATATTTTTCATTATTTTTTTAAAGCTTTGAATCATTTGCTATTCAATTTCAAAGTTTCTTGTTTATTTTAAAATGTGAAATGACACATTTACCCCTTGGGCCCACCTGTCAGGAGAGCCCAACTGGTTTGGGTTAAACCCGCCCGGTCCAACCGACCGGCGCGGTCGCTCCCCAGTCCACTCTCGCTGTGCCGCCTCGCCAAACCCTTCTCCTCCCCGTGCTCTGGCGACCCGCGTCGCCGCCGTCGTCGCCGAATTAATCCGGCCGACTCCGGCCATCGCCGCCGGCGAGATGCGGCGCATCTGATCCGCCGTTCGACGGCGCTTCAGATCCACCGCGCCGATCTGTGTTTCGCCGCTTCCTCGACGCGTCCCCAACGTCTTTGCTCGCCTGCCGTGGTGTGCTGCGGCGCGCGCCACCGATGCTCCTGATGCCGAGGCCGTGTGCCTCGTTGTGCCTGCGCTGGAGCCTCCGCGCTTCGGCGACCGCCTGGCTTGGCCATGGCTTGGCGCTGCCGTGGCCAGGCTGTGCCGCCGTACCGCCATGGTGACGCCGTCGCGCTGCTCCAGGTTAGTACGCCTCCATCTTCTCCCTTTCTTCCTCCTCCTCTATGTCATGCTCTAGTTACAAGCCTGCCTCTCCTCATGGAGATGCCGGCACTGCCGTGCTGCTGTTGCTTCTGCGCCCCTGTGTGCCTTGTGCCAATCCAACCCTGGTGCTGTGCTAGCTGCTGCTATGCGTATGCTGCTGCTGTGCAATTGCCATGGATTCTGGCTGCTGTGCTATGCTGTTGTGCTCTGTAGCTTGCTGTTGCATCTCATGAACTCTTGCTCATGAGCATACTGTGATGCTTTGCTTTATTCATTTGTTATTGCTGCTGCTATCTTGCTCCTGACTCTCCTGTGTGAGCAATTACTACTCCCTGGCTTGATCATGGTGCATGATCCTTGCCTTTGGCAAGTGCCAGTGCTCCTGGTGTGCTATCTCTGTGCTATAATTCATGATCATGCTCAATTGAGCATTTTACTGACTTGGCAGCTCCATCCCTTGATGGAGTGCTTCTGGATACAATTATAATGCTCTATTCACTTATCTATGATGCAATTGTTCAATTATATGGTTAATTTATTTATCTGGGCCATGTGATGATGCTATGCTAGACTGTGGTGACCTGTAGCAAGAGCTAGTGATGCTCTGATGATCAATTTATAATTTCTTGCTTGTGAGCAAATGTGTGCTCTTCACTGTGACTCACTGATGCACACCAGTGCTGCTTGTGCTTCATACAGGCTTAGCCTGTGTGTGCTGGTGCTTGTCTAAGCATCAGTGGATGCTTGCAATGATCCATTGGGTCATCTGCAAGATCCAGTGCATCATTAGCTTGCCTGCTTCATTTATCTGCTTAGTTTGCCTTGATATTTGGATATCTGATGTGAACTGCCTTGCAGTGATGATCATATAAGTGGATTTGGTTAGAGCTAGAAGGATGCCAACATCTGTTGGGAACCCTGGCTCCTTTTTGAACCCATCTGGGTGATGATATTAGTGCATGGCTTCTCTGTGGAATTTGGTATAGTGGTTGAGGTGGCCCTGACAGCAATTCCTTGCTGTTAGGGTAGCTCCCACATGTGTTGGCTTGCTGTGATTTGGGGAATATCTTACTGGAAGAATCCTTGTGGTTTTTCCAGTTTCCTTTGATGTTGATAAACATGAATAGACACTTGATAGTCTATCTGTCTGATGGTGTAGTGGCTATAGGTGCTAAGTGAAACTGACTAGCTAGATAGGATTATCCCTTGTTGGATTTCTTTGATTATGTCACTGGTTTGGCATAGCCAATGTTCCCAGGGTGCTTTCCTATTTGTTTCTCTCTTGTTCACTTGCACCATTTTGGCCAGTAGCCATATGATGACTCACATATAGGGTTTCTACCCTTGTTTGTGTGCTGGAGATCATGCTTGTGCAATTTATGAACAAAACCATCTGGTTTGTTCATGTTAAGGTGTATACCTCACTCCAGCTCCTAGAAATCGTGTGTTGGTGTAGAGGTTTTGCTTCTGTGCTGATTTCTTAGCTTGCCCTGCTCCTCCTTGTGGCTTGTGCTTGATCTACTCCATGGTTTACTTCTCAACAGGAAACAGTTCCTTGCTTGAGCTGTTCCTGGATGAGGGTTCTAGCTATGTGTTCTTCCTGTTCTAAGTGTTCTTGCTCTCTGATGACTTACCAAGCTGCCTGTCGATGAATGAGCTAGGGTTTAGCTCTGAAAAGTTTATATATGATGCTCCCATACTCTCCCTGGTCGACACCTCTTGCTTGACACTTTGGTGACTCTCCCAGGCTGTGCATGTGCTGTGAGACATGCAGCTATCCCTGTGAGCTGCCTGTGTGCTTCACAGGTTGGGACTTGGTCCTTTGGCTTGACACCCCGGCAGTGTTTGAGTTATCCTCTCAATTTGATCATATTTGCTAACCTGCCAAGTGGTTTTACCACTTGGCATAATCCCTATTTTCTTGTCTTTGTTGTCTTACTATGCAGGTTTAAGGAAATGATCAAGAAGTTCAATCAAGTGATGTCCAAGAAAATCATGAAGATTTTCTTATCTAGTTTAGCCATTTACAATATCTTTGTAATTTTCATTTTTTTTTATTTTTTTTTCTATTCATTCAATTCTTGTAATGTGTTGTAATATTTTATATTTCAATTCTGGATATTGTAAAGACAATGTATCAAGTGTGATTATTAATAAAGCTCAAAGTTTCCCTAATGAGCTTTACTAAATAAATGTAATGTTTATATTCTTGATTATTCATCTTTGTTTAATGAATAACCTCAATTTTGAATTCTGAGATATTCATATAATGTTTAAATTTGAAATTCAAAAGTTCTTGTGTTTGAATTCAATCATGCAACTTAAGTTGTAATGCAATACTCTCCTCTCTTCTCAAAAACCTAATTTAGTTAGGTGAGTTGCAAGTTTGTCGCACTCTCGAAACCCTAACCCTGTAAGGTGTCGAGAGAGAAACTTGTCCCCCTTCGATGCAGTTTTTGTTTAAAAGCGCGAAATTTCCCCAGAATTTACTATGAAATGCACATCCCTTTCTAAAATCTACCCCTCGATCGTCTCTAAACCTGGGACATTACAACCTTTCCCCCTTAAAGAAAACTTCGTCCCGAAGTTGTGGTTGTAATACCAAGCTCGGGGTATGTTTTCCTCAGGTCTTCCTCTTTTTCCCAGGTGGCTTCCCTCTCGGGATGATGTTTCCATTGTATTTTGCAGTACTTGATAGCTTTATTTCTTAGTTGTTTCCAGCTCTCCTCGAGAATCTTGGCTGGCTTCTCGATGTAAGTCAAATCTGGTTGTAACTCGAGCTCATCATGTGATATTGGCTCATCTGGGGTCTTCAAACACTTTCTGAGTTGTGACACATGGAACACGTTGTGAACCTGAGATAACCTTCCCGGTAGTTCCAATTCAAAGGCTAACCCTCGGTTTTGACTCAATATCTTGAAAGGTCCTATATATCTAGGACTGAGTTTTCCTTTTACTCCAAACCTCTGGAGTCCTTTCATCGGGCTTACCTTAAGATAAACCATGTCTCCAACTCGTGGCTCCCATGTCCTCCTCTTCTGATCGGCATAACTCTTTTGCCGACTTTGGGCTATCTTGAGCCTATCTCTGATGATGTCAATGATTTGTTGTTTTTCCTTGACATAATCAGGGTTGAACTCCTTGCTTGCTCCGGCTTCATACCAACATATCGGTGATCTACACTTCCTTCCATACAGAGCTTCAAATGGTGCCATCTTGATGCTGCTTTGATAGCTATTATTGTATGAAAACTCTGCTAGTGGTAAGTGCTCCTCCCATGATCCTCCGAAGTCTAGGGCACAAGCCCTAAGCATATCCTCTAAGATCTGGTTGGTTCTCTCCGTTTGTCCACCTGTCTGAGGATGATAGGCGGTACTATAGTCCAACTTGGATCCTAAAGCTTCGTGTAGTTGCTTCCAGAATGCTGACGTGAACACGGATCCTCGATCCGATACGATCTTCTTAGGTACTCCATGTTTACTCACGATCTCTTTGATGTAAAGATCGATGAGTTTCTCTCCTTTATCCTGCTGGTTTACCGCTAAGAAGTGGGCGCTCTTCGTCAACCGGTCCACGATTACCCATATCATGTCCTTCTTTTTATTAGTCATGGGTAGTCCGGTGATGAAATCCATCCCTATTTCTTCCCATTTCCACTCTGGAATAGGTAAAGGTTGTAACTTCCTGCCGGACTCTGGTGTTCAGCCTTCACTCTCTGGCAGGTATGGCATTCCGCCACATATTGTGCTATCTCCCTCTTCATGTTATTCCACCAGAATAGTTCCTTTAAGTCCATGTACATCTTTGTACTTCCCGGATGTATTGAATATGGTGTTTGATGAGCTTCCCGGAGTATTACTTCCTTAATTTCAGCAATATCCGGAACGCAAATTCTTTTCTGGAACCATAATGATCCAGACTCTCCGCGATGAAATTCTGATGGTCTTCCTTCATCTATTCTTCTCATCTCCTCAATGATGAATGGATCGTCCATTTGACCCATCATTATCTCATTCTTCAGGTTGACATTAAGCTCATCGGCTACTTGCAATGCCGATAATCCTTCATGGGCTTCTTTCTCCCAAAGTTGTATTTGGGCTTGACTTATTTCCTTCCTCAACTCCGGTGATATTTCTTGTTCCACTCCTCCGGTGCTCTTCCTACTCAGGGCATCTGCTACAACATTAGCCTTCCCTGGTGTGTAATTGATTGTCAGATCATAATCCTTGATCAATTCTAGCCATCTTTTCTGTCTCATGTTGAGTTCCTTCTGAGTGAAGAAATATTTGAGGCTTTTATGATCTGTATAGAGCTCACACTTAGCTCCATAGAGAAAATGTCTCCATGTTTTGAGTGCAAATACGACTGCGGCTAATTCCAAGTCATGTGTTGGATAATTCACTTCATGAGGTCTGAGTTGCCTCGATCCATAAGATATCACTTTCCGATCTTGCATGAGTACACAACCCAATCCATGTTTGGATGCGTCACAGTACACGGTGTAATCCTTGCCAACTTCCGGAACTGCTAACACCGGTGCCGTGGTGAGTTTCTCTTTTAGAGTTTGAAAACTCTTCTCACACTCCTCTGACCACACGAATGGTGTATTCTTCCTTAACAACTTCGTCATTGGTCCTGCTATCTTGGAGAATCCTTCAATGAATCTCCGATAATATCCTGCCATTCCTAGGAATCCTCGGATTTCCTTGACAGTCTTGGGTGCTTCCCATTCTAGAACTGCTGCTACCTTACTCGGGTTAACAGCGATTCCATCTTTGCTAATGACATGACCAAGAAATTCCACTTGATCTAGCCAAAATTCACACTTACTAAGTTTGGCATAGAGTTGATGTTCCCTTAGTGTTTGCAACACTAACCTCAAATGTTCGGCATGTTCCGCCTTGTTCTTGGAATATATCAGAATATCATCGATAAATACGATGACAAACTTGTCTAGATATGGCATGAAGATCTTATTCATGAGATTCATGAATATTGCTGGGGCATTGGTTAATCCAAAAGGTACTACGAGATATTCATGATGTCCATATCTTGAAACAAAGGCAGTTTTCGGAACGTCTTCCTTCTTGATCTTTATCTGGTGATAACCGGATCTTAGATCAATCTTGGAAAAGACTCCCGCTCCTCTAACTTGATCAAATAGATCTGTATTCTTGGAAGTGGATACTTGTTCTTGATTGTGACGTTATTCAGATTCCTGTAGTCTCCGCACATCCTTCTTCCTCCATCCCTTTTATCTACGAAGATCACAGGTGATCCCCATGGTGAAACACTTTCTTGAATGAATCCTTTCTGTTCCAAGTCATCCAATTGCTCCTTAAGTTCTTTCAACTCCTTGGGCCCCATCTTATATGGTGCTTTAGCAATCGGAGCTGTTCCTGGAATTAGGTCGATAGTGAATTCTATCTCCCTATCTGGTGGCATACCAGGTAATTCCGCAGGAAACACATCCTGGAATTCATTTACTACAGGTATATCTTCTAACTTCACCTCTTTCATGCTGTTCAACTGTAGCTCAACTTCGATCTGGGTATGTTTGTCTCCTTGGTATATCATTCTACTTCCATCGGGGCTTTTCAAGACACCGTCTTGTTCACACAGTCGATCAATGCTCCATTAGCTTCCAACCAGTTCATACCAAGAATGACATCAATGTCCTTCATCGGTAAAATGAACAGGTCCGCGTCAAACGCGCACTTATTGATCATGATGACTTGTTTTTGTTTGGTATGGGTTACTACTATCGTTCCCCCGCAGAAAGTATGGTTATGGGGGTATCTAACTTAGTGCAACTAATCCCATGTTTGATGATGAATTGTTGAGAAATGAATGATGTAGTTGCACCAGGTATCAAAAAGTACTTTGCCAGGATGAGTGAGTATCTGGAGCGTACCTATCACCGCCTGATCGGAGTTGACCACCTCCTCCAGACTGGTGCATTCAGCTTGCCGAAGGGCTTCTTATTCTTCCAGCTCCCTCCGGTGTTTCCTCGATTTCCTCCTCCTCCAGATTGACCTCCTCCAGTGTTTCTCTTGGGGCAGTACTTCAGCATTTGCCCCTCCTGGCGACAACCGAAGCATATAATCTTTGGCTTCTTACAATCCTTCGAGGTATGACCTCGGAATCCACAAATGCGACAGACAATCTGGTTTGCAGTCTGAAACGCTTGGTTCCTCCTACTACCGTAGTAGTTGCTGTTGTTGTTGTTGTTGTTGTTGTACCGTGGCTTGAAACTCAAGCTGGTATTGGGCTTGTTACTAACAAACCTCTTAGGCTCAAACTTGGCCTTCTTCCTTTTCTCCTCCTGTAGTTGCTTGAAATCATCTTCCAGAGTGATGGCTGCATCCACCAACTCTTGAAACTCCGTCGCTCTCATCATACGGAGCTGAACCTTGAACTGGGGACTTAACCCCCTCAGAAATCTCTTTTTCTTCTTGTCCTCGGTGTTGACTTCTTCAACGGCGTACCGGGACAGTTTAGAGAACTCCCTGACATAGGTCAGGATTGCCTTGTCCTTCTGCTCGAGACTTTCAAATTCTCGACGCTTCAGCTCCACTATACTTTCAGGGACATTGGATTCCCTGAACTTCCTCGTGAATTCCTCCCAGGTAAATACCTTTCCAGCCGGATAAACGGCTACAATATTGTCCCACCATGATGCGGCAGGTCCACATAACAAGTGTGTAGCATAACGGACCTTCTCCAGGTCATTGCATCCAACAGTGTTGAGCTTTCGCTCTGTATCCATCAGCCAATCTTCCGCGTCCATTGGCTCGGGCGCGTATGCAAAAGATATAGGCTTAGTGTTTTGGAAGTCTGCTAATGTGACTCCCGGGTTCTCAGGTCTCTCCACCCTGTTTTGCTGCAGCAAATCATGGAAGAATTTGTTCTGCTGCTCCAGTGTTACACGCTGTCTCTCCTCTACCAGCTGCATGTACTGGATAAAATTTTGCTGCGTCATGGGTGGTGGTGGTGGTGGAAACTGATTCCTGGCTGCTTCGTCAGCCTCTTCCTTTTGTTTTGCTTCGCGCTCCATGCGCTGCGCTTCGGTCTCCTCTCCTAACGCTCCCGACATAACCCCTAGTTCTGCAACACAAGATGATACTCATAATTACTCCATGCGCAAGTTTTCTGAGCTCAACATTGTGCACAGAACTAGTCACGCAATGGAAATCAAGAAGCAAATCCAAATCATACAAAACATATACCATATATTTACATACTTAAGTGGTCTTATTACAATACTCAAGTCGATGTGAGTATGCAACTCACTTATTAAAGTATAAGTACAAATTTCTACAAAATATTACACTCTACAATACACGTGGTACTTGTGTATTGTAGCTTTGCTTCTCTTGGTAGTCTCTAGACGATCTTCACTCCCGATACATTCCAGGCTTCCATCCGGTCGAACGTGTTGTTCTCCTGACAAAACCTGGAACATAAGGTCTCCCCGTTGGCTGATAGTCGGAATCCGATGATGATCCTAGGGCGAAATCAGTGTTCACGAACTGATCATTCAGTGCGTCATAATCCACCCATCGGGTATACTCCCCTATACCTACACCATAGGTATTTCCTACATTCGTATCCGACTCAACCTGTGTCGGATACCCTCCAACTTCCTCCTCATTCCATGGATAACTCTGGTGCTGGGTCGTGGCATCTTCATTCATCTCACCATCATAATACGCTGTGGTACTATGAGTTCCAGTATCCGATCCCCAACGCCAACCCCTGGAATTCTCGATAGGAGTCTCGGAACGCTGGTGGTTTCCGGATTCCTCTCCGCCTTCGTATCCCCCATAGGAACTACCCAGATAGTTCCCAGGTGTAACAGGTGTGGGTTCACGTGCAAGTGGATCAATGCTGATGTAGTCACCAGCTGAATAGACTGGTGTGTGCACCACATTCTCCATAGGTTCTTTCCCCCTACTCTCCTCCTTGGGTTCAGTGAATTCCTCAAGCATCGTATCAATTGCTCCTATCAGATGATGATTCAACTGAAAGAGTAATGATATGAAGTTACGGCTATTGTCCATGTATTTGGCTGCTTCGGCTGGTTTGCTTTTGGCATATTTGAAATGGTTCAGCATGGGATCATTGTCCTCCTCCATATGAGGAATGTGTGTAAATTCGGAACCCATAAGCTCTTTCGTCTTATGCTCCCGAATATCGGTTATGGCTCTCATAACAGCTATATGGTAAGCTGTGTTGGTTGTCCTTGCTTCCCCAGCTGGCATGACTACGCTCATTCCCAAAGATTCGGGAAGTCGCAGTCCTACCCTACACTTGGCCAACACCGAACCATCATAGAACATGTATTTCTTTACTGGAATCTGGGGATCGCACCCAAATTCCAGTAACATGGCTCGTAGGATATCAGCAAGTCCTCCTTGGTACTCGTTCAGTGTGGAATCCATAACTTTCACGTTTCTTCCCGGTCGTGAACTTGCCATGTTGGCTGTAGAAATAGAAAGATTATAAGATTAGTAATAATGCATCATAATAGAGATAATAAAGAATTATCGCACTAAAAGATATGATTGTTGTATTCTCAATTGAATATACACCATATTTTTAGAGAATTCTTTACTAATCCTATTTGACTCCTAACGTTTGGTCCCATTTACTAGGTTCCAACCTAAGGTCAAAGCTTTTGCTCTGATACCAACTGTGGTGACCCTGCATACCACTGCATGTTGTAGTATGCCGGTCGTTGATATAACATTCACGAAGTACCATTCCGCAAATATTACATCCCTCGGAGTAGTACAACAGAACATAGCAGGGTCCATAACTCATTCATTTATTATTACAACTATCATACACATGTCATCTTGGAGCTCCTCTTGGGTCCTAAGAGGAATACTCCTGGGTTCGAGGCGAACCCAACTTAACTTACAATACCAGAGTCTCATTAAACTAAACATTTATTTCATCGAGCAGCGAAATACTAAGAGTTCGGGCTGCTCGGTTACTACTACTATCGGTTATCTCTAGGCTTGATCTCCTCCGGAAGCCTCCCCGGATCCGTAGACTATGAGATAGTCTACGCCTTCAACTCCTCCTGAGAGGTCAGGTTCATCATAGCCGATGATCTCGGCTCCTTCATTGTTGTCGTAGTCCTCCTCCAGACGATTCAGACAATCTAAGCATGGGATTTAAGAGTGGTATGAGTACGGCGTACTCAACAAGTTCATTATAGATAAGAGGTGTTTAATGCACTAGCTACGATATTAGACCAGAAAGTCTAATACCAATGCAAGTTTTGATAAACATTTCTTCAAGAGATTGCTTTTATTTCAAAGAGCTATGTCCGTCAGCCTTCACCGGTTTACTAGAACTTCATGGAGCTCCTTTCCGGCCGCGTTCGCAGTTCCTTATCCCGGAACAGGGAGTGACAGTCACGAGTTCTTTACACTCTGCGAGGTGTGTTGCTTTACCCATAAGAGATCTTAACCTTGGTGCCAACCGGGCAGCTTTCCCGTCCACACTTCCTTTGGTGTGAGGCCCGGTATAAGGTCTAGCCAATCATGTTCCTCCGCTACCTCGAACACCCACCCTTTGTTGCATGCCCCGACCCTGGGTCCTCGCCGGTCCCATTATTCCCGTAATTTCAGGGTGGACCCCGACCACGACAACAGTTTGGGACTCGTTAACCAAACTCCTTCGCCGGTAGCTGCAACCCATCATAGACCACATTACCGTGGGGAATTAGAAGGGGATCCCCACCCTCAAGTTGTTCCGCAAGCGCAACCGCTACGGTAAGCAACAGCTATACCGTGGGGAATTAGAAGGGGCTCCCCACCCTCAAGTTGCTCCGCAAGACACAACTGCTACGGTAAGCACATCCGTTGATGAACGAGAGGTGGAAACACTTTTGACTACTCCGTCCCACTCCGGATCTTATGGTTAACACGGGTATTACGGCACAAGAATCATGGCGACATTTGTTGTTTAATCCTAGATGGATATAAACCCGTGCAATGGAACCTCCACCATATCAACACAATCCATGGTTCCATTGCCCACCACATAGTCATATTCATAGTTATGAAAATAGTGGTTTTGATTTTTATGCAATAGTGATAACCATAATATTTTGCAAGTAATTTGATAGAAATACTCAAATGGCATGAGCAAGTGATGAACTTGCCTGAACACTGCAAGTTTTGCAGTTGGAAGGTGTGGACTGACCCTTGTCCTCTGTCTCTGAAAAATAGCATCATTGTCCGATAAGGGCAATGGTTAAAGAAGCAATTATGCATGATTCCATTTTTAGGGTTTGTTCCCCCTTCCGATGTCGTTATTATTTCATGTAAGAGGTTAATACTAAGAATATTTTGGGGATACTTGATTTAAAATAAGATACAACCTTGAAATGTTGTCAAGGTGTTTTTAAAGTCCAAGGATATTAATGGACTTATTTTTTTATTATTGAAAATAATATGTGTGCTTTAAATGATTATTTAAATCATCAAATTAAGACTTATTCAAAATTGTCTTTAAAAATTCTCTATTGTATTTTATTATGATAGAGAATTTTATGTTGATCTATTTTCATATTTTTCATTATTTTTTTAAAGCTTTGAATCATTTGCTATTCAATTTCAAAGTTTCTTGTTTATTTTAAAATGTGAAATGACACATTTACCCCTTGGGCCCACCTGTCAGGAGAGCCCAACTGGTTTGGGTTAAACCCGCCCGGTCCAACCGACCGGCGCGGTCGCTCCCCAGTCCACTCTCGCTGTGCCGCCTCGCCAAACCCTTCTCCTCCCCGTGCTCTGGCGACCCGCGTCGCCGCCGTCGTCGCCGAATTAATCCGGCCGACTCCGGCCATCGCCGCCGGCGAGATGCGGCGCATCTGATCCGCCGTTCGACGGCGCTTCAGATCCACCGCGCCGATCTGTGTTTCGCCGCTTCCTCGACGCGTCCCCAACGTCTTTGCTCGCCTGCCGTGGTGTGCTGCGGCGAGTTCGCCGCCGCCGATGCTCCTGATGCCGAGGCCGTGTGCCTCGCCGTGCCTGCGCTGGAGCCTCCGCGCTTCGGCGACCGCCTGGCTTGGCCATGGCTTGGCGCTGCCGTGGCCAGGCTGTGCCGCCGTACCGCCATGGTGACGCCGTCGCGCTGCTCCAGGTTAGTACGCCTCCATCTTCTCCCTTTCTTCCTCCTCCTCTATGTCATGCTCTAGTTACAAGCCTGCCTCTCCTCATGGAGATGCCGGCACTGCCGTGCTGCTGTTGCTTCTGCGCCCCTGTGTGCCTTGTGCCAATCCAACCCTGGTGCTGTGCTAGCTGCTGCTATGCGTATGCTGCTGCTGTGCAATTGCCATGGATTCTGGCTGCTGTGCTATGCTGTTGTGCTCTGTAGCTTGCTGTTGCATCTCATGAACTCTTGCTCATGAGCATACTGTGATGCTTTGCTTTATTCATTTGTTATTGCTGCTGCTATCTTGCTCCTGACTCTCCTGTGTGAGCAATTACTACTCCCTGGCTTGATCATGGTGCATGATCCTTGCCTTTGGCAAGTGCCAGTGCTCCTGGTGTGCTATCTCTGTGCTATAATTCATGATCATGCTCAATTGAGCATTTTACTGACTTGGCAGCTCCATCCCTTGATGGAGTGCTTCTGGATACAATTATAATGCTCTATTCACTTATCTATGATGCAATTGTTCAATTATATGGTTAATTTATTTATCTGGGCCATGTGATGATGCTATGCTAGACTGTGGTGACCTGTAGCAAGAGCTAGTGATGCTCTGATGATCAATTTATAATTTCTTGCTTGTGAGCAAATGTGTGCTCTTCACTGTGACTCACTGATGCACACCAATGCTGCTTGTGCTTCATACAGGCTTAGCCTGTGTGTGCTGGTGCTTGTCTAAGCATCAGTGGATGCTTGCAATGATCCATTGGGTCATCTGCAAGATCCAGTGCATCATTAGCTTGCCTGCTTCATTTATCTGCTTAGTTTGCCTTGATATTTGGATATCTGATGTGAACTGCCTTGCAGTGATGATCATATAAGTGGATTTGGTTAGAGCTAGAAGGATGCCAACATCTGTTGGGAACCCTGCTCCTTTTTGAACCCATCTGGGTGATGATATTAGTGCATGGCTTCTCTGTGGAATTTGGTATAGTGGTTGAGGTGGCCCTGACAGCAATTCCTTGCTGTTAGGGTAGCTCCCACATGTGTTGGCTTGCTGTGATTTGGGGAATATATTACTGGAAGAATCTTTGTGGTTTTTCCAGTTTCCTTTGATGTTGATAAACATGAATAGACACTTGATAGTCTATCTGTCTGATGGTGTAGTGGCTATAGGTGCTAAGTGAAACTGACTAGCTAGATAGGATTATCCCTTGTTGGATTTCTTTGATTATGTCACTGGTTTGGCATAGCCAATGTTCCCAGGGTGCTTTCCTATTTGTTTCTCTCTTGTTCACTTGCACCATTTTGGCCAGTAGCCATATGATGACTCACATATAGGGTTTCTACCCTTGTTTGTGTGCTGGAGATCATGCTTGTGCAATTTATGAACAAAACCATCTGGTTTGTTCATGTTAAGGTGTATACCTCACTCCAGCTCCTAGAAATCGTGTGTTGGTGTAGAGGTTTTGCTTCTGTGCTGATTTCTTAGCTTGCCCTGCTCCTCCTTGTGGCTTGTGCTTGATCTACTCCATGGTTTACTTCTCAACAGGAAACAGTTCCTTGCTTGAGCTGTTCCTGGATGAGGGTCCTAGCTATGTGTTCTTCCTGTTCTAAGTGTTCTTGCTCTCTGATGACTTACCAAGCTGCCTGTCGATGAATGAGCTAGGGTTTAGCTCTGAAAAGTTTATATATGATGCTCCCATACTCTCCCTGGTCGACACCTCTTGCTTGACACTTTGGTGACTCTCCCAGGCTGTGCATGTGCTGTGAGACATGCAGCTATCCCTGTGAGCTGCCTGTGTGCTTCACAGGTTGGGACTTGGTCCTTTGGCTTGACACCCCGGCAGTGTTTGAGTTATCCTCTCAATTTGATCATATTTGCTAACCTGCCAAGTGGTTTTACCACTTGGCATAATCCCTATTTTCTTGTCTTTGTTGTTTTACTATGCAGGTTTAAGGAAATGATCAAGAAGTTCAATCAAGTGATGTCCAAGAAAATCATGAAGATTTTCTTATCTAGTTTAGCCATTTACAATATCTTTGTAATTTTCATTTTTTTTTTCTTCTATTCATTCAATTCTTGTAATGTGTTGTAATATTTTATATTACAATTCTGGATATTGTAAAGACAATGTATCAAGTGTGATTATTAATAAAGCTCAAAGTTTCCCTAATGAGCTTTACTAAATAAATGTAATGTTTATATTCTTGATTATTCATCTTTGTTTAATGAATAACCTCAATTTTGAATTCTGAGATATTCATATAATGTTTAAATTTGAAATTCAAAAGTTCTTGTGTTTGAATTCAATCATGCAACTTAAGTTGTAATGCAATACTCTCCTCTCTTCTCAAAACCCTAATTTAGTTAGGTGAGTTGCAAGTTTGTCGCACTCTCGAAACCCTAACCATAAGGTGTCGAGAGAGAAACTTGTCCCCCTTCGATGCAGTTTTTGTTTAAAAGCGCGAAATTTCCCCAGAATTTACTATGAAATGCACATCCCTTTCTAAAATCTACCCCTCGATCGTCTCTAAACCTGGGACATTACAGTCACCAACAACCTTCACGTGTTCCTTGACTCCTACTGGTTCGATAACCTTGGTTTCATACTGAGGGAAACTAGCTGCTGTACGCATCACAGCTTCCTCTTGGGGTTCCCAACAGACGTGTGTCAACACGCCAACAGCAATTTACATGATCTCATGGTCGAAGGACTTAGGCAACTATGTATCGAAAGCTTATAGCAAATTGAACTTAATGACTTGATCTTATGCTACGCTTATTTGGGTGTGTGTCCATTATATCATTCAACTAATGACATAACCTTGTTATTAATAACATCCAATGTTCATGATCACGAAACCATGATCATCCATTAATCAACAAGCTAGTTATACAAGAGGCTTACTAGGGACTTCTTGTTGTTTACATAACACACATGTATCAATGTTTCGGTTAATACAATTATAGCATGGTATGTAAACATTTATCATAAACACAAAGATTATAATAACCACTCTATTATTGCCTCTTGGGCATATCTCCAACAGAACATAGATGACTCTGTCCATTAAGCTATAATCTTGCTCGGGGACGTGCAAGATTCTAAGCTTTTGAAAGTTGATGAGTGCATTTTTAGGATGATTTTGCATTAATATTTTATCAAGATATCATCAAGTAGTGGTAGGATTTTTGTATTTCACCGTGCTACCATGCCCTTTTATGCTTGTCTACACAGGATCTCAGAATAATAAGTCAATAGTGAAATATCAATGAAATCTGTCATTTTCTGGCATTTTGACGTGAAAGAAATCATTTTTGCACTTAATAATGCATCTAGACGAAAGGACAATGCAAGGATAGCTTCCAGGAGATTTAACGGGCATCGGTACGGGCAGGGCCCACCCGTATCGTCCGCCTGTACCTCCCACTAGGAGCCCTGCCTCATCAAATACTTTCACCTCCCGCAGACGGATGAGAGATCATACACACACATCTCCGCGAAACCACTATTTCGCGGTGTTGTGTGTGTCTGATCTCCGATCCATCTGCGGGAGGTGAAAGTATTTTACGAGGTGGTGCTCCTAGAGGGTGGTACGTGCGGACGGTACGGGCGGGCCTTGCCCGTACCGATTCCCATTGTCCTTTTGCTCAGGTGCATTATTAAGTGCAAAAATGATTTCTATCACGTCAAAATGCCAGAAAATGATAGTTTTCATTGATATTTCAGTATTGACTTATTATTCTGAGATCCTGTGTATACAAGCATAAAAGGGCGCGGTAGCGTGGTGAAATACAAAAAATTTACCACTACTTGATGATATCTTGATAAACTAGTAATGCAAAAACATGCTAAAAATGGACTCATCATTGTCCATTAGAAGCTCCTCTTGGTAGTTGGTTGCGAAGTGTTTTGGAAGCCTCCGAGTGTCTCTGATGGTGCATAGGTGGCACCTCTTATCTTCAGGCGGATGGGTATTGTCGTGGTCGCCTTGAAAGGTGGAAGCCCGAGGAACCATGCAGTTTTGCTCATGGACACCAATCTGCCCGTGCGACCCATTAACATATACTTCCCGCAACTTGTAGTTGAGAGAGGCTTCAAAAAGGGCTAGTCGATCCCAACCTAAGATGATGGGGTATTCAATGGATTAAGTGCAAAAGCGCGTGACAAAATATATCCGCACCACCGATAGTCATTGGCAACGTGACCTTCGCAGGACACACTTCTGGTCATCGTCCTAACTGATGAATCTAGATGTTGGGAACTTTCAAGTATGCCAAGATCCCTACTAATATCATTCCATCATGTCTCGTGGTATCGAAGACACACCCCTCAACATAGATGTTGGCGGTGTAAGGTGACATTCGTATAACGGTCTCATCAATATTTTGGTCATTCTCCAAAAAGTTGGGTTGTTTGGTTACGCTTGGTCACAATGCTCAGACATCCTGGAAGATCCTTTCTTGGGTTGGATCACGATCTATTACTACTCGGAGGTTGTTCACTTCGTAGTTCGCCAAGCATGGAATCTACCGGGATGATCACATGATTGGATTGAGGTCATCGAGCACCGTCTCCCCTCTAGAGCCAGCATCCATATTGCGCAACATTTGTCACGTAAACACCATAGAGGACACACCAGTGATTCCTCTCGCACTGCTCAGGGCAGGTCAGCGCAGATCCTTCCTCGGTAGCCACCGAATTCTAGGTCCTAAGGTCTCTAGCAAGTGGCATCTCCCTGCGTAACGGGTTGCTCCTAGACACTCCTCTCGGGTCATTGAACAACCTCTTTCAGGTTTCAGTCGCTCCGACCTCCTTGTTATCAAAATCCTACGTTGCACTTATCTTCAGATGTTTCTTTTGGGACATTTCAGGTCTCCACTACATCATGGGATGACGAACTTGTTGACCCTCCCCCCCCCAGCGGTGAAAGCTAGCTAGTTCGGGGTGACCCAGGATGACTATCACGGTTTGTGGGCCTCCGCGAGCATCGGGCAGTGCTCAGAGATCCTCGCCCAACAGAGCTTGTGTCGATCCTTATGGCGGAATGCTCTCTCTGCTTTCCGCCTGTGGTGACCCGGCATACCACTGCATGGTGTAGTATGCAAATCTGATATAACACCAATAAAACACCGTTCCACTAGTATTATATCGCTCAGAGTGGTACAACAGAAACATATGCGGGTCCAAGGCATGTATATAGAATTACAACATTGACTCTATTACATAAGATCAGCACAGCCTCCTACTTTAAAATGAGGTAAAACTGCAGATAACTCCAGAAGAACGACTCATAGTCTCATCCTAACACGAACTCTATTTGTATAGTATTTAACTAGCTACAGAGGCTATGAATAGATTCTAGCTAAATAGGAGCTAAGTTTAGGAAGCTAGTTCCCTTCTACTACTTAATCTAGGTTTCTCCTTGTTGGATGTGGTATATGACTCCTCCGGCAGGTTCCTGTTTCTTGAAGTACTTGTTGACTCCTCGGCCTTCGAGTTGCACGGTAGATCCTCCTTCAATGCCTCCATATCTAAGCAGGGGATTTAAGAGTGGGATGAGTACGAGCGTACTCAACAAGTTCATTATAGGAAAGAGGTGTTTAATGCACTAGCTACAGCATTAGACCAGAAAGTATAATACCAATGCAAATTTTCATAACCATTTCTTCAAAAGGTTGCTTTTATTCAGAAGAACTATGTCCGTCAGCCTTCACCGGTTTACTAGAACTTCATGGAGTTCCTTTCCGGCAGCGTTCGCAGTTCCATATCCCGAACAGGAGTGACAGTCACGATTCATTACACTCTGCAGAGTGTGTTGCTTTACCCATAAGAGATCTTAACCTTGGTGCCAACCGAGCCGCGAGCTCGTCCACACTTCCTTTGGTGTGAGGCCCGGTATAAGGTCTAGCCAATCATGTTCCTCCGCTACCTCGAACACCCACCCGTTGTTGCATGCCCCGACCCTGGGTCCACGCCGGTCCCATTATTCCCATATATTTTAGGGTGGACCCCGACCACGACAACAATGCTGGGCTCTACCATACACTCCTACGCCGGTAGCTGCAACCCATCATAGACCGCAATACCGTGGGGACTTAAGGCTTCCCCAGCCTACCGCTTGTTCTTCGGCGACAAGTGTCTACGGACAATGCCGTGGGGACTTAAGGCTCCCCAGCCTACCGCTCGCCCGACAGATACAAGTGTCTACGGTAAAGCGCATCCGTTTATGAACGAGTGGTGGAAACACTTTTGACTACTCCGTCCCACTCCGGATCTTATGGTTAACACGGGTATTACGGCACAAGAATCACTGGCGACATTTGTTGTTTAATCCTAGATGGATATAAACCCTTGCAATGGAACCTCCACCATATCAACACAATCCATGGTTCCATTGCCAACCACATAGTCATATTCATAGTTATGAAAATAGTGGTTTTGGTTTTTATGCAATAGTGATAATCATAGTACTTTGCAAGTAATTTGATAAAGATACTCAAATGACATGAGCAAGTGATGAACTTGCCTTTCTTGACTGCAAGATTATGCAGGCAAGGTCTTCGATACGCAATAACTCCAAATTCTGAAATAGCATCATCGTCCGTAAGGACGATGTTTAAAAGATTGGCAAGGATGCAATAATGCATAAGTATGAGATGCAATCGCTCTAAACGTGACCTAACCCTGATGATTTAGGATTAGTGAGTTGAAATGATTTGTTTAGGGTGTGCTGCACTTTTATTGTGATTCACAAACAAGGTTCTTATTCAGGTGTGATTCTTGGTATCATAAACAGGTAGATAATAGGGCATAGTACTCTATTTAGCACACAAAGAATGATAATTGGCATAATGTTAACAAGTAAAGAACAGTTGTCAATTTTAATACTATATGACATGGTTAATGATTACTTGTTATATTCTTCAAAAGAATAACTTTTGAAGAACATGTTCTTTAATAAAGAACAAGTATAACAATCAGGGTTGTGGAGTTTTATGGTGTTCTATGGTTTCATCTAATTTCTGGAGTAAGTATTGGATGGATCCCAACAATGTTGGATTCATCAGCACCTAGGACTTATAAGGTTGAGTTAGGTCTAGGTTTCCTAAGCAACTATTTATACATAGTTTCTATCAAGGTTGGTTCATCTTGTTGATGATAGCTGGCTAGGGTTTATAGGTCCTTATAAGCAGGGTTGATGATGATTCTTTACTTACTTCAAAAGAATAACTTTTGAAGAACATACTTCCTAAGTAATAAGAAGTATATCAGTTAGGGTGGAGGTTGTCTAGGTTTTGCTACTGGATCCACTAAGTAAGGAATGATTGACTCCTAAATAGGATGGTTCATAATTATGAAGTATTTGTAGGGTTCAGTGGACTATGGTTATGTAATGATAAATATTGGGCCTAGATGCTATTGGGGTTCATCACAATGGTGTGATGCTAAGCATGGATGAATAAGGATGATGGCTTTGGTAATAGGACCTAGGGTTTTCACTTGATTAACCCTACTTGATTATTTAGGTCTGATGAAGATGAACACATGGGATACCCATATATTAGTGATAGGTCTTCTACATTTTATGTGGCCAAGACAGGTATTTAGTTGCTACTATGTATCTATGGATACAAAGTAAGTATTATGATCATAAGTTCCACCCGAGGGTTTAGGTTGGAGGCAAATTAAGGTTCTCATGTAATAATAAAGCTAGGTTTCTAAATGAACCTAGGGTTTAGGATTACACATGAAATGATGAGTTCCTAGTTTTCTATCATATGGAACTAGGGTTGCAATATTACTATTTAGTTCATAAGTTAATAACTTCATTAATGAAGTTGAAGTTATTAATAACTTCAGAATAAAATAATATTCAATTTGGCTTTTTATTATTTTTAAATAATTTACTAATTAGGGTAATTATTAATTAGGGTTTAAATTTCCCTAATAATGATTTAATAGGATAGCAAATAAGGAAAATTAGTTTTCATGTTTTCTTTATTTGCTTACTGGTTTTATTTAATTTATAAATGGTTTCTTAATTTCTGAATTTTTTAATTGTATTTAGAATTAAAATTAAAGGCTTAAATAACAAGTATTAAATAATTGAATTTTTATTACAAATAAAAATTTCATATTATATTTTTATTGGATAGAGTTTGCTTTTCTAAGAATTTTGATATCTTATTTTCATTTTTCTGAGTTATTATGAATTTTATGAATTCATTTGAAGTTTCTGGAAAAATGGGATTTAAATTTAAACAAGGAAATGACTAAATGTACCCGGTGACTCTACCCACACAGTCACTGACTGGTCGGGCTAAGCCACGCTGGTTGCCACATGGTGCCGATGTGGCAACCATGAGCTCTGCCGGCGGCCAGTGGTGGATGGTGCCGGCGATACAGGGTTCCCGCGGGGATGTGCGTAGGCTCAAACGAACGAGGGCATCAAGACGAATTGATTGGTGGTGGCGCCGCTCCGATTTGGTCACCGGAGCGTGCCCGGCGACGAGGTGCTGCGGCGGCACATACGGGCTAGCGACGCGGGGGCTCTACGGCATGCAATCGAGCTCAGCGATCATGCTAGGGAGATCAGTAGCTCACCAGGAGCATGATGCGCGTGACGGCGTGGTCGGAGATGGCTTGGTTCGCCGGATTGAGCCACCACCGGCGTCGGAGAAGACGGCCAGGCGTGGTCGCTGGCGGGAGCTTCGGCTCGATTCCTCGCGCACGGAGACCATGTCGAGGACGGCGGTTCCGATGGTGGTCACGGCGAGGCACGGGGATGTCCCGGCCGACGGCGATGGCCGGAGGCCGTACGGGCTAGGGTTTCCATTTGGGACAGAATTTGAGCAGAGGAGGGGAAATAGAAGGGCTCCTGCGTGCTTTATAGCTTCTCGGCCGTGCGCTGGCGGTCAGCATCGGCGGAGACGACGCGGGACGTGGAGCTGACCGGCGCCGTGGCGCTCTCCCGTGGCGCAGAGATGAAGGAGACGAAGACGCTCTCGTCCCCTTCGTGTTTATCTGGAGCGAAGGGGTACGGGCCAGTGTTGGGCTGTGGTTTGGGGCTGGGCCTTGGGCTGCCCTGGGCTGCCACGGCCAGGCTGCTGCTGGGCTACGTGCCAGGTAAGGTCCAGGTGAGTTTTTCCCCCTTCTCTTCTTTTTCTGTTTTATTTTCTGTTTTCAATTCTGGTTTTTATAATTCAAATTTGAATCTTCTTATTTTGCAGGTGTTAAACAATTGGAATTTACTGAGTATCTAGTGCAATGACTATTACACCACTCTCCCAATTGAGGAAAGTATTTTATAGTTGATTAAATTTTACATATATGGGCTTATTCAATATAGCAATTAAACATGAGTTTGTATTCTCATTTTAATTTCCTTTTCTATATGAATCAAATCTATTTGGAATTAATAGAGTTGATAATCTCAACTCAAAGTATTTCAGAGTTAGTTATAAGGAGTTGGTTTCTATTTGAGAAATTGGTTGTTCACATATGATTTTATGTGAGCATTAAATCTATTAGGGTTTTGTGATTTCCATTACAAGCCCCTTGTAAAGTTAACACTATTATTATCATTGAAAGGATCTAGGGTAGGTATTGTTCCATCATGGTTGTTCTTGATTCCCAAGATCATTAGTTGATCACTACACATATGGTTTTGACCATATAATGTAGCACAAGGTTTTTCTTGTGTTGAAGAATGGAAGCATAAGATTTTAATTAGTGAGCAATTCTAGGGTTCTAATTATATTTACCTAATGGGAATTGGTTTGAATCTCAATTATGGCCTGGTTTATATTATGATCACCATAGTGATACATAAACTAGAGTTGAGGTTTAATTCTAGGTTATAGAGATGAATTAACACCATATTGCATGTGCTAGGGTTTAATCTACCCTAACCATGATAAGGTGGTTGCTTACTTAACATTTTATGTTCTCCTCTAGTTACTCAAATATTGAGAATTAGTTTTATCTTCTACCAATTGGCTTCTATTATTAACCTCAATTTATCATTTAAGTAACTACATTGGTTATAGTTCTTTTTTTATAGTTAACTTTGGTCATATGGATATATGGTTTCTCACCTTATAAAGTATAGAGTTTTACTCTAAAAGTTTTCTTGAGCTTCTGAAGTGAAAGATAAGTGGAATGTAGATGTGGTAGAATTGTACTTATGATCACCAAGTGATTCACAAGTTAAAGTTAGGATATAAGCTTAGGGTTGCTTACTATTGATCTCCCTATAATTTCATGTGGTAAATGATATCTACTTGTCCTATTAGGTTTTAACTTATCCTCACATACCTCAAGAGCATGATCATGGATTAAGCATGATCCACTTGTTCTTAATATCTCTACCTCAAGTTCTTAGGGTTTATGATCATCACTCAATTTATAATGATCAAGGTTTGGCTTCCTAAATTATTTCTAATGGAATGGGTTCTCACTTCCATGATCAAGCATTGTCTTGATCAACTAGGATATATCACTTCTATTTTACTTTCTAGGATGGTCATGGTCATGGTTGTCTCAATAGTTTTATATCCCAGGAAATTGCCTGAGATATTTACTTAAAGTTCTCTCAAGAACTGAGGATTTAACCATTTGGATATTTGAATAGATAGAACCAGGATTAGTATGGATGGTCTCTCTCATTTGGGAAGGACTTCAATGCTAACCTAATATTAGGCTCCATAGAGGTTGATGTGATCATCAAGATCTATGTTTAACATCAATGGTTATCTCTCTCTAGGGTTGTCTTGAAGATGATGATTTGAATACTTGGATGTATATCCAAGGTTTAACTCAAGGTTTGTTATTGCTTCTTTAATAATTATAATAGAACTCTCACCTCTCTAGGTTTGATGTAAAACTATTTGGAATAGGGAAGAATATATATTTCTTAAGTTGAATATCCTTGTCTTGTTTCCAAGGTTAAAGTAGAATGGATATCATAGAGTTTATGATAAGTGCATGGATTAGTTTAAAACATGAAAAAGATAAGTCAGGAATGGTTTCTCCATTTTATTGTTACTTGGTTTGTAATTGAATTGGTGTTCATATGTTATGACAAGGATTATCATGTTGTGATCCTTAATAAGATCAAGTAATTAATCATTGATTAAAGTGTTGTTGTGTTAGATTTGATTCCATTTGATCTAACCCCTTAGATCAAATCATTTCTACCCAAAACAGGTTTTAACAAAGTCACATTGAGGTTTATAGCACTTGACTTGATGAGCTACTTCAATTCCACCAAGGTCAAGTGAAACTTCAGTCCCTGTGACTGTTTTACTTTAAAGCGCGAAAATTCCCCAGATTTTCTATGCATGAATGCAATGCACACATCTGTTTCCTCTATTTTTGTAACCCCAAGCATTGAAGGAGGATCTACCATGCAACTCGAAGGCCGAGGAGTCAACAAGTACTTCAAGAAACGGGAACCTGCCGGAGGAGTCAGATACCACATCCAACAAGGAGAAACCTAGATTAAGTAGTAGAAGGGAACTAGCTTCCTAAACTTAGCTCCTATTTAGCTAGAATCTATTCATAGCCTCTGTAGCTAGTTAAATACTCTACAAATAGAGTTCTTGTTAGGATGAGACTACGAGTCGTTCTTCTGGAGTTTATTTGCAGTTTTACCTCATTTTAAAGTAGGAGGCTGTGATGATCTATTGTAAAGAGTCTGTATGTAATTCTATAGACATGCCTTGGACCCGCATATGTTTCTGTTGTACCACTCTGAGGGATGTAATACTAGTGGAACGGTGTTTCATTGGTGTTATGTCAGACTTGCATACTACACCATGCAGTGGTATGTCGGGTCACCACAGTTGGTATCAGAGCAAATGCTTTGACCCTAGGATTAAAACCCTTTAAAGGAGACCTATAGGATTGGTAGTGTCTATAGGAAGTTGTCCTAGGTGAACCAAATCTTTTTATGACTTGAGATGGATATTCACTTGAGAATAATCATGACACACTTGAGTCAACATTTCTTACCTATATTTCCTAAGAATGTTAGCTAGCTAATCTCAAATTATGTAGGATACTCTTAAGACCCTAAAATAATTATGAGTAGACCACAGTTGGTATACAATACATGGTAGTCCAAAGAGAGGATACGACCATAAGGAAGATATCCTAGTGGAAGATGTGTACCAACATATGTTATGATTAAGTAAGAGTTATCCAGACTGGTAATAGGAGTTATATCAATTGATGAAGATAATTAAGATATCCTAATAGAAGATGTAGACCAAGTTAAGTAATGAGTAAGTAAAACTATCTAGACATGTGAAACAATTGATAGTAAGTGATAACTATGAGTCATATGAGGTAGTATAGACCATGATGAGTCAATCATGGGAGATAAGGAAGAGAGATATGAATAAAATATGATTACTTACATGGTAGAGTTGTTAATCATATATGATTCACCTGAGAATCATTATGTGATGGAATAGAACATTATAAGTATTTTGGAGGAGTACAATAAGAAGCCAAGTGCTAAACAAAAGTGCAAGAATTATGTCCCAAAAACCATGGGAACTGTGTCAAGAACATTAGGTCCATAGCCTTACGATACAATAACTTGGAAGCATAGGAGCTATATTCCAATAGTTATGTGTCTAGAATAGTGATGTTAGAACCAGACATATCATTGAAGTAGTCCTCAACAAAATGGAAGCTAAGTTAGTACTTCCAAAGAAAATTAGGTTAACCACAACTATCCTAGACCACTTTGTTTCAAGTTTATCTCATTGCAAATGTGCAATTAAGGTAAAGGTTGAGACAAATAGTAGAATTCCCTATATTCGTGCTAAGTATCACGATACAAACCTATCTTTTGTGGTGTTCTATACTACACATCAGAGCCTGATGTTTAGATATGTCTTACTCAACAATCATATTCAGGCTTATGATGATGTGTATTATAAGCACAAAGCTGAATCTTCTTGGATTTTATTGGATTTTCATTGTTTGACCAGATCCATACATGAAGTTTGACTTTGGTATGCAAATGCATGTTGCTATATCAAGTTCTTACTTAATGCTATAGATCTAGAGGGTAATGGTATTCGTGTGAGGAAGTGACGAATTTTGTATATTTTGAAGACAAGATGAAGGTTCATCAGATAAAGGAAACAAAGTTGTGGGAAGCAACCACAATACTCTGAAGGAAGTGCCAATCAACATTCATGCTTTACCTCAACAGAGGAGTACTTTAGTACATGAGAAGCATGAAGGTAAGAAATATGGGGATTATGGTGAAGCTGAAGCAGATCCATAGTCAACATAGAAGAGGGAATGCATGGGAAATCACTTAGGATACTATAATCATAGTGTCACCTAGTGGTTTTCTTGCAAAATAAACCCTGAATGAAGGAAGGTGATATATGAAAACATAGCAGACATAAGAAGACCATAGTCGATATCAGAAGACCACAATTGGTATAATATCAATACTGCGAGATAAAGTAGAAGATGTCTCGTCCAGTTGATCAGAACCTATAATAGAATCCATTTTTAGATATCAAATAGCCACAGTTGGTATAATAACCACAGCTGGTATCAGTTGGTATTACAAATAGTCCACGATTTAATTAGTTGTAACAAAAGTTTGTGAACAAATAAAGTTTTGTCAGCCAAATAACTATGACCTATGATCATTTAGCCGAAGGATTCACATTGGATGTCCACAATTGAGTGGATACACCACAAAGTTTCTTCGCAAAACCTTAGAGGAAAATAAATTATAAACAAGACCTATACCAATATTCTAATCATAAGTCCAATAGTTGGAAGAAAAGGAGTTGAAGACCATAAGAAAACTCTAAGGGGTAGAGTAAAGATTGAGTTGGATGTACAATAACTCAATACTTTGAGCATAATAGAAGAAAAAGGTCTGAACTGAGAGGAAAAACAATCTTATTTTCATAAGATTATTGGACACTACTTTCAGAAGGATGTCAGACCAGAAGCCGAGGTTCATACCTCGAGGACGTAAGAAGAGGATTATAACTTGAGCAAGTAAGTAATATCTACTCAGAAGTACTTAAGCTCAAGTAAGTCAAAGATAAAGAAGTTGGACGAAGAAAATACTGTAGACCAAATACAGCTCAAGAAGGCCAAAGACCGAAGGAGATTGATTATACCAAAACTAAAGTCCATTTGAAAGATTCCTTTCATGGAACCTAAATAACCTTAAATAGTTATAGATATCAACTATAAACCATGATTGGATGGACTAAATGAGTCTAATCCATTATTAGAAAAAAAATAAACCATCATGATCTTTTCCATGGTAAGTACCTTACTAAGTACCATTATTGCACTTTTGGTAGTAAGGGAAAACAAAGACCTATTTACCAATAAAGAGTATGTTATCAAACTAGTCTTCAGTTAAGACTAGCAGCATCAGAAGAAGTCCCAATCATTGAATCTTCAATGATAAAGGAAACAAGATTATAATCATGAAAGAAATCATGGCATTGAAGTAAGAAGCCATGATTCAGAGACAGATACTAATGGATTCCAGGAAGAATCTGGACAAGGGATATATTCAAATATATCCAACAAGATCAACACGGAGTTCGAGAAAAGTTATAGTCTGCACAAGTCAGATCCAAACTCCGAAACGTGAGAGAGTTCAAACTTCGAGGATGAAGTTTAGTTTAAGGGGTAGAGACTGTAATATCCCAGGTATTGGGGTTACAAAAATAGAGGAAACAGATGTGTGCATTGCATTCATGCATAGAAAATCGGGGAATTTTCGCGCTTTAAAGTAAAACAGTCACAGTAACTGAAGTTTCACTTGACCTTGGTGGAATTGAAGTAGCTCATCAAGTCAAGTGCTATAAACCTCAATGTGACTTTGTTAAAACCTGTTTTGGGTAGAAATGATTTGATCTAAGGGGTTAGATCAAATGGAATCAAATCTAACACAACAACACTTTAATCAATGATTAATTACTTGATCTTATTAAGGATCACAACATGATAATCCTTGTCATAACATATGAACACCAATTCAATTACAAACCAAGTAACAATAAAATGGAGAAACCATTCCTGACTTATCTTTTTCATGTTTTAAACTAATCCATGCACTTATCATAAACCCTATGATATCCATTCTACTTTAACCTTGGAAACAAGACAAGGATATTCAACTTAAGAAATATATATTCTTCCCTATTCCAAATAGTTTTACATCAAACCTAGAGAGGTGAGAGTTCTATTATAATTATTAAAGAAGCAATAACAAACCTTGAGTTAAACCTTGGATATACATCCAAGTATTCAAATCATCATCTTCAAGACAACCCTAGAGAGAGATAACCATTGATGTTAAACATAGATCTTGATGATCACATCAACCTCTATGGAGCCTAATATTAGGTTAGCATTGAAGTCCTTCCCAAATGAGAGAGACCATCCATACTAATCCTGGTTCTATCTATTCAAATATCCAAATGGTTAAATCCTCAGTTCTTGAGAGAACTTTAAGTAAATATCTCAGGCAATTTCCTGGGATATAAAACTATTGAGACAACCATGACCATGACCATCCTAGAAAGTAAAATAGAAGTGATATATCCTAGTTGATCAAGACAATGCTTGATCATGGAAGTGAGAACCCATTTCATTAGAAATAATTTAGGAAGCCAAACCTTGATCATTATAAATTGAGTGATGATCATAAACCCTAAGAACTTGAGGTAGAGATATTAAGAACAAGTGGATCATGCTTAATCCATGATCATGCTCTTGAGGTATGTGAGGATAAGTTAAAACCTAATAGGACAAGTAGATATCATTTACCACATGAAATTATAGGGAGATCAATAGTAAGCAACCCTAAGCTTATATCCTAACTTTAACTTGTGAATCACTTGGTGATCATAAGTACAATTCTACCACATCTACATTCCACTTATCTTTCACTTCAGAACCACAAGAAAACTTTTAGAGTAAAACTCTATACTTTATAAGGTGAGAAACCATATATCCATATGACCAAAGTTAACTATAAAAAAAGAACTATAACCAATGTTGTTACTTAAATGATAAATTGAGGTTAATAATAGAAGCCAATTGGTAGAAGATAAAACTAATTCTCAATATCTGAGTAACTAGAGGAGAACATAAAATGTTAAGTAAGCAACCACCTTATCATGGTTAGGGTAGATTAAACCCTAGCACATGCAATATGGTGTTAATTCATCTCTATAACCTAGAATTAAACCTCAACTCTAGTTTATGTATCACTATGGTGATCATAATATAAACCAGGCCATAATTGAGATTCAAACCAATTGCCATTAGGTAAATATAATTAGAACCCTAGAATTGCTCACTAATTAAAATCTTATGCTTCCATTCTTCAACACAAGAAAAACCTTGTGCTACATTATATGGTCAAAACCATATGTGTAGTGATCAACTAATGATCTTGGGAATCAAGAACAACCATGATGGAACAATACCTACCCTAGATCCTTTCAATGATAATAATAGTGTTAACTTTACAAGGGGCTTGTAATGGAAAACATAAAACCCTAATAGATTTAATGCTCACATAAAATCATATGTGAACAACCAATTTCTCAAATAGAAACCAATTCCTTATAACTAACTCTGAAATACTTTGAGTTGAGATTATCAACTCTATTAATTCCAAATAGATTTGATTCATATAGAAAAGGAAATTAAAATGAGAATACAAACTCATGTTTAATTGCTATATTGAATAAGCCCATATATGTAAAATTTAATCAACTATAAAATACTTTCCTCAATTGGGAGAGTGGTGTAATAGTCATTGCACTAGATACGCAGTAAATTCCAATTGTTTAACACCTGCAAAATAAGAAGATTCAAATTTGAATTATAAAAACCAGAATTGAAAACAGAAAATAAAACAGAAAAATAAGAGAAGGGGGAAAAACTCACCTGGACCTTACCTGGCACGCAGCCCAGCAGCAGCCTGGCCGTGGCAGCCCAGGGCAGCCCAAGGCCCAGCCCCAAACCACAGCCCAACACTGGCCCGTACCCCTTCACTCCAGATAAACACGAAGGGGACGAGAGCGTCTTCGTCTCCTTCATCTCTGCGCCACGGGAGAGCGCCACGGCGCCGGCCAGCTCCACGTCCCGCGTCGTCGCCGCCGATGCTAACCGCCAGCGCACGGCTGAGAAGCTATGAAGCGCGCAGGAGCCCTTCTATTTCCCCTCCTCTGCTCAAATTCTGTCCCAAATGGAAACCCTAGCCCGTACGGCCTCCGGCCATCGCCGTCGGCCGGGACATCCCCGTGCCTCGCCGTGACCACCATCGGAACCGCCGTCCTCGACATGGTCTCTGTGCGCGAGGAATCGAGCCGAAGCTCCCGCCAGCGACCACGCCTGGCCGTCTTCTCCGACGCCGGTGGTGGCTCAATCTGGCGAACCAAGCCATCTCCGACCACGCCGTCACGCGCATCATGCTCCTGGTGAGCTACTGATCTCCCTAGCATGATCGCTGAGCTCGATTGCATGCCGTAGCGCCCCCGCGTCGCTAGCCCGTATGTGCCGCCGCAGCACCTCGTCGCCGGGCACGCTCCGGTGACCAAATCGGAGCGGCGCCACCACCAATCAATTCGTCTTGACGCCCTCATTCGTTTGAGCCTACGCACATCCACGCGGGAACCCTGTATCGCCGGCGCCATCCACCACTGGCCGCCGGTAGAGCTCATGGTTGCCACATCGGCACCATGTGGCAGCCAGCGTGGCTTAGCCCCACCAGTCAGTGACTGTGTGGGTAGAGTCACCGGGTACATTTAGTCATTTCCTTGTTTAAATTTAAATCCCATTTTTCCAGAAACTTCAAATGAATTCATAAAATTCATAATAACTCAGAAAAATGAAAATAAGATATCAAAATTCTTAGAAAAGCAAACTCTATCCAATAAAAATATAATATGAAATTTTTATTTGTAATAAAAATTCAATTATTTAATACTTGTTATTTAAGCCTTTAATTTTAATTCTAAATACAATTAAAAAATTCAGAAATTAAGAAACCATTTATAAATTAAATAAAACCAGTAAGCAAATAAAGAAAACATGAAAACTAATTTTCCTTATTTGCTATCCTATTAAATCATTATTAGGGAAATTTAAACCCTAATTAATAATTACCCTAATTAGTAAATTATTTAAAAATAATAAAAAGCCAAATTGAATATTATTTTATTCTGAAGTTATTAATAACTTCAACTTTATTAATGAAGTTATTAACTTATGAACTAAATAGTAATATTGCAACCCTAGTTCCATATGATAGAAAACTAGGAACTCATCATTTCATGTGTAATCCTAAACCCTAGGTTCATTTAGAAACCTAGCTTTATTATTACATGAGAACCTTAATTTGCCTCCAACCTAAACCCTCGGGTGGAACTTATGATCATAATACTTACTTTGTATCCATAGATACATAGTAGCAACTAAATACCTGTCTTGGCCACATAAAATGTAGAAGACCTATCACTAATATATGGGTATCCCATGTGTTCATCTTCATCAGACCTAAATAATCAAGTAGGGTTAATCAAGTGAAAACCCTAGGTCCTATTACCAAAGCCATCATCCTTATTCATCCATGCTTAGCATCACACCATTGTGATGAACCCCAATAGCATCTAGGCCCAATATTTATCATTACATAACCATAGTCCACTGAACCCTACAAATACTTCATAATTATGAACCATCCTATTTAGGAGTCAATCATTCCTTACTTAGTGGATCCAGTAGCAAAACCTAGACAACCTCCACCCTAACTGATATACTTCTTATTACTTAGGAAGTATGTTCTTCAAAAGTTATTCTTTTGAAGTAAGTAAAGAATCATCATCAACCCTGCTTATAAGGACCTATAAACCCTAGCCAGCTATCATCAACAAGATGAACCAACCTTGATAGAAACTATGTATAAATAGTTGCTTAGGAAACCTAGACCTAACTCAACCTTATAAGTCCTAGGTGCTGATGAATCCAACATTGTTGGGATCCATCCAATACTTACTCCAGAAATTAGATGAAACCATAGAACACCATAAAACTCCACAACCCTGATTGTTATACTTGTTCTTTATTAAAGAACATGTTCTTCAAAAGTTATTCTTTTGAAGAATATAACAAGTAATCATTAACCATGTCATATAGTATTAAAATTGACAACTGTTCTTTACTTGTTAACATTATGCCAATTATCATTCTTTGTGTGCTAAATAGAGTACTATGCCCTATTATCTACCTGTTTATGATACCCAGTAATCACACCTGAATAAGAACCTTGTTTGTGAATCACTCTAAAAGTGCAACACACCCTAAACAAATCATTTCAACTCACTAATCCTAAATCATCAGGGTTAGGTCACGTTTAGAGCGATTGCATCTCATACTTATGCATTATTGCATCCTTGCCAATCTTTTAAACATCATCCTTACCGGACGATGATGCTATTTCAGAATTTGGAGTTAATACGTATCGAAGACCTTGCCTGCATAATCTTGCAGTCAAGAAAGGCAAGTTCATCACTTGCTCATGTCATTTGAGTATCTTTATCAAATTACTTGCAAAGTACTATGATTACCACTATTGCATAAAAACCAAAACCACTATTTTCATAACTATGAATATGACTATGTGGTTGGCAATGGAACCATGGATTGTGTTGATATGGTGGAGGTTCCATTGCAAGGGTTTATATCCATCTAGGATTAAACAACAAATGTCGTCCAGTGATTCTTGTGCCGTAATACCCGTGTTAACCATAAGATCCGGAGTGGGACGGAGTAGTCAAAAGTGTTTCCACCTCTCGTTCATCAACGGATGCGCTTTACCGTAGACACTTGTATCGTCGGGGGCGGCGGTGGGGAAGCCTTAAGTCCCCACGGCATTGTCCGTAGATACTTGCGAAGAACAAGCGGTAGGCTGGGGAAGCCTTAAGTCCCCACGGTATTGCGGTCTATGATGGGTTGCAGCTACCGGCGTAGGAGTGTATGGTAGAGCCCAGCATTGTTGTCGTGGTCGGGGTCCACCCTGAAATATATGGGAATAATGGGACCGGCGTGGACCCAGGGTCGGGGCATGCAACAACGGGTGGGTGTTCGAGGTAGCGGAGGAACATGATTGGCTAGACCTTATACCGGGCCTCACACCAAAGGAAGTGTGGACGAGCTCGCGGCTCGGTTGGCACCAAGGTTAAGATCTCTTATGGGTAAAGCAACACACCTCTGCGAGTGTAATGAATCGTGACCTGTCACTCCCTGTTCCGAGATATGGAACTGCGCTGCCGGAAAGGAACTCCATGAAGTTCTAGTAAACCGGTGAAGGCTGACGGACATAGTTCTTCGAATAAAAGCAACCTTTTGAAGAAATGGTTATGAAAACTTGCATTGGTATTAGACTTTCTGGTCTAATGCTGTAGCTAGTGCATTAAACACCTCTTTCCTATAATGAACTTGTTGAGTACGCTCGTACTCATCCCACTCTTAAATCCCCTGCTTAGATATGGAGGCATTGAAGGAGGATCTACCGTGCAACTCGAAGGCCGAGGAGTCAACAAGTACTTCAAGAAACAGGAACCTGCCGGAGGAGTCAGATACCACATCCAACAAGGAGAAACCTAGATTAAGTAGTAGAAGGGAACTAGCTTCCTAAACTTAGCTCCTATTCATAGCATCTGTAGCTAGTTAAATACTCTACAAATAGAGTTCGTGTTAGGATGAGACTACGAGTCATTCTTCTGAAGTTTATTTGCAGTTTTACCTCATTTTAAAGTAGTAGGCTGTGATGATCTATTGTAAAGAGTCTGTATGTAATTCTATAGACATGCCTTGGACCCGCATATGTTTCTGTTGTACCACTCTGAGCGATGTAATACTAGTGGAACGGTGTTTCATTGGTGTTATGTCAGACTTGCATACTACACCATGCAGTGGTATGTCGGGTCACCACACCGCCTTTCGATGCATCGTATTTGTCTATCGGGAATCGTGGGGTTGTCCCCCAGTATTGTTTGTCGTTTCCCAGGTTGGTGCGGTTCTGGGGTGATCTAGCCATCTCCTCGCGTGGCTTTCGAACTCCAGGACATGATTTCAGAATTATGGGCGCCGAAGAAACACATCGCTATGAAGATCCGATATGAATGACGCATGCACCCCCCAACTGGCGCGCCAACTAACAAATGATTGTTTTCACGATCTCAAGTCAGTCCCGCTCGGTAGGTTAGATACGAGTTTATTTTTTTTGGCAAGGGGCTAGGTTTGGATCAAAGACACGATGATGATGAAATCTTCTGTTAGAATTTGATCACAAGATTGTAAAGACTAGAAGATGAATTCGACGTGCTTATAGATGCACCCGATGAGATTTACATATTGGATCTTGTTCTTATAGCTATGAAATCTACGACGGCGACATGTGGTGGGAGTCTCAATGTTGCATGCTAGGCCTTCGTTAGTCTTACATATCACGTTCATCATGTGTTTTCGTTTGATGTATGTCTGCTTAAGCGAGTCTTTAGAAAGTTTTGTTGTAGCACTGCAGGGAGGTTGGTTGGAGCTTCTTAATGTAGCCCTTCACGTGCGTTGGCTTCTTGGACATCGTGAGCTCGTAAAGATACGGCTGGATCCATTTATATACGACATAGCCTTTACCTAATCATATAATATGTTAAGCAATTGTTGAGGAAACCATTTGAACATGCCTAGAGTAGTTACTCGATGCTGAAACACAAGGTTTGAAGCCGAATAAGCAACTATCAGTGTAATTTTATACATTTTCGTAAAAGATCGCTCCAACTGTATATGTATTCGAGTAAAAGTGTGCAAGACTACACTACCAATAGGATAGGAGGCATGCATCCTAGATTTCTCTCGGTATCATTATGGGTAGTGTTATTTTTGCAAAATTTCGAGGATAGAGGTTTCGTCTTTTTCGACCGTATCGCAAGTATGTGGCATTATGTTCTGCTCAAAGAAGCAAAAAATCGTTGAATTCAAATATTTAGAAAGACTTTACATGTATATTTTATTTCCACGATTAGAAATCTTCAAAATTTCCCATATGTATGTCTATGATTGAACAATATCAACATAAGAGCACATGTCGCTGCAGCAGCACAATAAAATTGATGCTTGATTAAGAGGTTGGGGTTATATCATCCAAGCTTCAAAACCATGTTAAATGTCACAATAATACATGTAAACCAGATCATACAACCATAAGACCGTAGAAGATGAAACAAAGAGATTTAAAAACCTTATAAAAATACTATATCCATGGTAAAATTGATAATGTTGCTAATTCTCTAACAATATTGATATATAAAAATGCCAAATCCATCCAAAAGAAAATAAGTTCATTAGATTTATTTTAATTTGTATAGCGTTTTTTGTTCAAATTTTCATGGTGGATATTGTCCATGTCTACAACTTATTTCAGAACAGAGTAAGTAAATGAGAAGAAGGAAAAATACAAAAATATGATAAAGTAAAACTCTCTCATTGTTGCATTTGCCTACTTTTTTACCGATGCTACATTATTTAATTTCCAGTCATCTTGCAAATTTCTATATTTGATTCGAGAGATCACGAAATCTGGAAATGGCTCTAGTGGACCCTCATTATTACTTGAACCACAATGGACAAACTTTAGAGATTTACATCCAATACCATCAACCGAGAATTATAATTTAATTGTTGGTCTCTCAATTTATAGGAACTTTAGTTTTACTTATTTATTTAGTGACGTGGACAAGAAAACACATATAAGTATTTTTCAAAATAAAATAATAAATATTTGTCAAAAATGTTTATGATGATTAATTAATTACGCAGCTTTATAATCTTTAAAACAACAAGTCGAACACAATGAATAATTCCATTCAAAGAAATGGTTTAGTGGGACCCTTTTTCCACTAGATTCATGATATTTAACAAAATGGAATAAATTATTTATAATTTCGTGAGTTCCAGGATTACTTCATTGATATCTATTTTCTTCCTCGACCTTTGTATTATGATCTTCACAATGAAGTTTAGTAAACAAATAGGAACGATGGATGATGTTTGCACCTTTCATCTTGGGGATCAAAGTGACACCATTGTTCAATCAGGCCAGATCCAGCTTGCCCACAAACATACCATCCAATATTTCTTTCCGCCAAAAATAAGTGTCTTTACTTTTTCTAGATATGAATGTATATGTAACTAAAATACGTCTAGATACATCCGTATCTACATAAAAGTGAGACACTTATTTTTAGGATGGGGGTAGTAGAACGGAGGACGTACAATACACGACGTTGCAATGAACCAACCCATGGTTCTAGGAGAGCAATGTTACCCCTACCAGGGATCAAATCACAGATTTGATACTTTGTTGTCTTATAAAGGAGGATTATTATTTTAGTAGGAGGAGATGTTGCTATTGATAGTGTTTGTGCTTATTTCGTTAATCTCTATCGATCTCAAGACCCATTACATCAGTTTTTTGGACTCTGTTTTTTGAGGTGCGCATAGAGGTAAGGTGTATGTGCCTGTATTTATAGAGTTGAGTATATGTACATACATATATGTGTTGTGTCAAACGAAAAATTGCCGATAGCCTAAATGACCGGAAGGATGCTTGCGGATTTTTTTTGTCTGTTTATTTTTCGATAAAGGAAATATATTAATATCGAGAGACACCCATTACACCCAGGATCTGCAACAACGCAATACATTGATGGTAGTACAGATGCACACAACCAAAAAGAGAAAAATAAATCTAAGAAATAAAAGGTCCGCTAAGGTATTCCAACTGTTAGCATAATAAGCGATTAGATCATTGTAGAATGTAGACATGAGTTGATGTTTGGTAACGCAGTTCGTGATAACGCCTACATCTGTGGAGCATGCTTCACGAGCGCTTCTCTCCATGTATTATCATAGTACCATCGACGAGAAGCCCGCCATGATATACAGACACGTCATATTTGCAAACGTCACGCCGCTCCAGCGCCTCTGCCACGGACGCTGGACTATCCCAGAAAATTAATCTTGTGTTTAACCTAGCTTTCGTCTAGTCTATTTTGGCTACCTGAGTGCCTTTATATATTTGGCTAAGGTTGCATAGTTTAACTCCAACATGTAACCTACATGCACAGTCCAAATCCAGCTGTAGCGTATACACATATTTGACACAACTTTAACACCAACCTTAGCAGCAACAATATATCCACCACCAAGATAACACGTGAACCCCATTCAAAAAGTGACAGCTTCAAAAAGAAAACAGTGCACAAACAACACCGTTGCCCCGATCAAAAGATGTTAGTTTTTTCGTATGTTCATTTCTAGCATAAGCATCGGGCAGGCTTGCGGAGTAATTGCTTTTTTTTTCTGGCTCCTTTCTCTGTTTTCCTAGCTAGCTAGGTGCGCACATACCCGTGTCTATATCCATGGAATTCCCTTGGACGGAGTTGGCAGATGAGTACATTTCAGACGTGAGATGCGAGCTGAAGGCGGTACATAATTGGATGTTGATCGAGGCGGTATTGATCCGTCCGATGGATGGTCCGCGAGACATCCCGATCGATCGACAAGTACATTGCAGTGTGCCGTCGACAAGTACCGAGGCGAAAAGAGACGGGGATCGAAATTGGTGGCATTGAGCACAGGGTCTGCAGGAGCGGCGGCCGTGAGGATTGGACGCCGCTCTCGATCGATCGGGCCACAGGAGGGACGGTGCAAGTTGACTCCCCGGCCCGTACCGTCGACGGAGAGCGATTCCGCCGCCGACGTCGATCGCGTCCGTCCGTCCATCCATCCATCCATCCATCGACATGCCTAATAATTCAGTCGAATCGATTGACCGATCGATGCCGTCTATAACCTAATTAAGCTATAGTGTGTGAACCTGAATCTCGTCCATCGATCCATGGAAATTCCAAGCGAGGCATCAACATGCACTTTGCTTAGTTTCTCGATTTAGTCCCCGCCCCACGTGACCCCAGATTCGGCTGCCCCAGCGGCTTCCAATCTCCGTCGGCCGCGCCGTCGACGTACGCAGCCATCGCCGTCACCAATCTTTACCTTCGCCTGTCGAGGCCACCCATGCTCCGGGTAACATTTCACTCAATTGTTCAGGATCACATTCTGCTCCATATCAGCAGCAGCTAGCTCATCATGATAATTGTTCCCTTCACCTGTACGTCCATGTCGATGGGTGCAACTCACTTAGCTTTCAGGGCCCAGTCGAAGAATGGTCGTCGGAGAATCCATCGTTCGAAGAATGGTCGTCAGCGAGCGAGCGAATCCATTGGGTGGTCAGAGAGATGATGTGGTAGTGCAGTGCAGGAATTGCCTTGTTTACTACATGTACTCTGCTGCTGCTGCTGATAAGGGTATAGGTTGCTGACGATGTGTGATCGTAGCGTGATGATGCAATGCAAAACACCCTGCTAGCTACCTGCATGCACCGCCCATCTTGTATAAATACCTACCCAGCTGTTGCATATGCCCAGAGAGCACCCACACATGCAGAAGAGTACACTGTATCTGTAGTAGCTAGATACTACTTACTTGTATAAGCCTAGCTAGCTGCCTCCGCCTCCTCCTAGATTACTGATACTACACTGTATCGAGGTCTGCTGTTACTTGGATACTGATCGATCCACCCCGATCGATTACTAGCTCAAGTTAGCATCCACAGCGGTACAGATGGATGACGAGAAGAGGGAGGGCAAGTACCGCGGCGTGCGGAAGCGGCCGTGGGGCAAGTTCGCCGCCGAGATCCGGGACCCGGAGCGCGGCGGCTCGCGCGTCTGGCTCGGCACCTTCGACACCGCCGAGGAGGCTGCGAGGGCATACGACCGTGCCGCATTCGCGCAGAGGGGCGCCACCGCCGTCCTCAACTTCCCCGCCGCCCAGCAGGCAGGCTCTGCTGCAAGAAGGGGCGCCACTGCAGGCGGGGGCTCGTCTTCTTCCTCGGCTCCCGCGGCGACCGGGGCCGGGAGGAGAACCGCCGACACGGAGAAGGTGGAGCTGGAGTACCTGGACGAAAAGGTCTTGGACGAGCTGCTCGCCGAGGACTACTACAGCAGTAAGAAGTACTAGCGCACATCGATCGATCGCTCAGAAATAATAAGCTATATGCTAAATTAAGCTGCCTCTCGATCGAGGGAGGAAGAAGAAGTGTTTCCCGTCCTTTGGTTTGTGCATGCATGGCCCCGGCTAGCTAGAGCATGGGGATGACTAGTCATGGCTGCTTGCATGGACACATATATACACGTGTAGACTATACTAGTGACACGTCCTAGTCCAGGAGAGCATGCAGATGCAATGCCCGCGCTTTGTTACCTCGAAGGAGGAACAAAGTGATTAATCGGAATATATATACACTCTTCCTGCGTTACAAAAATCGTGATACTTGTAACTATGTATGTCAAGGAAATGAGGGTCAATTTCTCGTTGATTCTCTAACTACTTTAACTAGCTTGCTGCTGCAATACTATTTTTATTTTGTTATCCACAGTTTCATAGTATCATTCTTGTCGTGGTTTCACTCTAGATTCAAACTAAACCATGACAACAATTATGGTCTTATGGAAGGAGGCTTGCGTGTTAAAATTTCTTTCGTTTTTGGTTAGTATTGCTAGAATATTAGTAGAGTAATATAGAAGCACTAGAGAGGGCGGTGGTCGGTGGTTGCATCCAATCTGCATTCAGAAATTCAGATACCCTGGTCCTAGCTAGGTCGCCCACTCCTCTCTGGAGTTCGGAAGATAAAAAGATCATTTTTGCTTGGCTAAAAAAGGGTGCTGTCCAGTTTTTGCTACTACTAAGTACAAACTGAAAAGGGATAAAAATGTGTCCATTTCATATTGACTTTGACTCATGAGCATCCATCCATCCATCAACTTAGCCCTCCCTCTTCCATCCTAGCGATCGAGTAGCGATCGATCCAGTAAAAGTTGGGTAGAAGCAACAACTTGAAGTTGATTCCCCGACAGTGGCAAGCACTCAAGAGTGAGTCCCAAAAAAGAAGTGAATCCTCGGTTGCCAGCCCCTCGCCCGAATCATTAGTTGTTGTCGGTCCCCTCCTCCGGCCGCCGATCGATCCAGCCATCAACCAGCACACGCCGTCCTCAACAAATACCGCGTCCGCGTACGAGGTTCAAGGGCGCTCCCTCCGGCCGTGTGCACGATGCGACTGCTATATCGTAGCGGCCGTTTTGTGGTTCAGATCGTCGGGGCTCCGGTGAGACAACGTGTGAGTACCGTGTCTATTTTGTACTCGTCTATGCATATTCAGTTTCTATCCCCTGGGCTTAAGAACGGCATGCAAATCCCATGAACCTGATGCTACACATATTATTAGTGAATGGAGGATTTTATTCATTCCAAATTTAAACATATACTATATAGTATATATGATTAAGACAATAGACAAAGAAGTGACCATAGGCTATATTATTTTATCGTTTTGCTAATGTGTGCTGTAAAGATTATCATGGTAGAAGCTTTCTAGATAAGTGTCAGAATAGATGTAGGAAGCTTAGACAATATCTTAGAGAGTCTAATCTTAATTACATTTGGTTTTATAGAAGAAGAAAAAAAAAGAACTATACATGTCATTGACAAGTTCAGTGAGATACCGGGTCTGTCTTTGAGTGATTATATTGTTAGAAAGTGTTAAGCTTCATGCACTAACCAACTATTTCAAAAGACCGATCTAATGGAAAGAGTTAGGCAATCCACTTGTAGTTTAACATCCCCCCTCACGTGTGACGCGGCGAAGATAAGTTAACACGTGTAAACAGAGGCGTATGGCTCTAGAGGCCAGTACGTAGACAGGAGGGGAGTAACAGCAATTTATAGAATAAATTGTGAAAACCAGGACTCGAAATCGAGACCTTGGCTCTGATACCATGTTAAGCTTCATGCACTAACCAACTATTCCAAAAGACCGATCTAATGGAAAGAGTTAATCCACTTATAGTTTAACAGAAAGCGATAAGATGAGCAGGTACATAAAATTTATAAAGAGGAGGAGGTGGTGTGGTTTCAAAGGGCTAAAGAGAAAGAGTTATTAGAAGTTCATGCGCTCACTTCTTATTCCATGGCTAGGACTAAAGAAGGAAAAAAAAGAATTAGCTGGCTTAATGAGGGTGAAGGGATCACACGAGGGGATCGGGATATATTGATGCATCCTACTGACTATTATAATAAATTGTTTGGTCCTGGTAGTGGTCAAGTAGAGTTGCATGCGGAAGATCTGATTCCTAATGTACTTGATGATAATGATAGAGCTGAGGTTGGGGAATAGACAAAGAAGTCACCATAGGCTAATGTGTGCTGTAAAGATTATCATGGTAGAAGCTTTCTAGATAAGTGTCAGAATAGATGTAGGAAGCTTAGACAATATATTAGAGAGTCTAATCTTAATTACATTTGGTTTTATAGAAGAAGAAGAAAAAAATAACTATACATGTCATTGACAAGTTCAGTGAGATACCGGGTCTGTCTTTGACTGATTATATTGTTAGAAAGCAATAAGATGAGCGGAAGAAGCCTGGTGATCAGATGGGTACGTGAGCACGCACCCAAAAATCAACACGTGTCTAACAACGTTAGATTTCCGTGAGGTGTCGACACGCTTCCCAACGAACCATCTTCTTCCCCACTCGCCCCATCCAGCCTCCCCCGACCACCCACCCGAGCGGCCCGCCTCCCCTGACCATCCATCCGAGCGCCCGACTTCCGCCCTTGCTCGTCGCCGGCGATGGCATCGTCCGCATGCCCGCACCTCTCTGCATGCCTTCTTCTCCAATCATACCGCACCACATTCACCATCGCGCGCTGAGCGCCTGAGCCTCGTTCTCACTTCTCAACCTGTCCGGCCATGGATCCGTCCCCATTCGGCCCGGTACTGAACTCCCCGCCACCGGATTGGAATCCGCCGCCGCCTGATTGGAATATCTGCCGCTGGGAAGCATGTGGCCTTCTTCTTTCCAACGCCCGTGCATGCCTGGGGACAGCGGACGGCGGATTCAAATCGTGTGAGATGTGGAGGTTCCAGGCGTCCTGAGGGATTTGTAGAGGTGCCGTGCGGAGCGGCGTAGCCATACCCGGCCACGGCAATGGCGGAGGTCAGGTGATTGATAGGTTGCGGGCGGGGGAGTAGGAGCGCTGCCGGAGTAGGAGGGAAGCTCGACGGGATGCGGATCTAAGGTTTGAGATATTAATCGAGATGGCCATGGTGGCGCACTTTGTTGATTTTTACGATGGAGTATAGAGCGCTTTGTTAATTAGCGCAAGAGAGCATCTCATATTTTTCTATTATAATCTCTCGGATTTCATGCGCATGCAATCTGTAGCAGGATTTTTGTTAGGTTATGGGCAGAAGCAACGCCCACGCATTCTATGAACCGTGTAGTCGCCGTTAGTAGACAAATTAGATGGATAGAATCTAACGGTGCTAGATAAAATCCAACGGTGATAGACGCATGTTCACCTACCCATCTGATCACCAAATCCACACTCATAAGATGAGCAGGTACATAAAATTTGTAAAGAGGAGGAGGTGATGTGGTTTCAAAGGGCTAAAGAGAAAGAGTTATTAGAAGTTCATGCGCTCACTTCTTATTCCATGGCTAGGACTAAAGAAGGGAAAAAAAGAATTAGCTGGCTTAATGAGGGTGAATGGATCACACGAGGGGATCGGGATATATTGATGCATCCTACTGACTATTATAATAAATTGTTTGGTCCTGGTAGTGGTCAAGTAGAGTTGCATGTGGAAGATCTGATTCCTAATGTACTTGATGATAATGATAGAGCCGAGGTTGTGGAAGTATTTTGTTTAGAAGAAATTAGAGAGGTTGTTTTTCAAATGAAGCAAAAAAAAAAAAAAAAAAAGCTCCAGATGGGATACCAGCTGAGTTTTATCAGCATTTCTAAAATTTAGTGAGTGACTATTTGATATTTATGTTGTTTGAGTTTTGAGATGGTAGATTGGACATATCTAGCCTGAATTATGGCGTGCTTATTTTATTGCCTAAAAAAGCAGGTGCTGATATGATATAGCAGACAATCTGTCTTTTGAACGTTCTATTTAAGATTTTCACTGAAGTTTTAAATAACAGAGATATTAAGGTAGTTGATAAAGTAGTTTACTGCTTTCATTCAATATTATTTTATTTTAGATGGAGTAGTTGTTCTTCATGAGGTAATGCATGAGTTACAGATATTGATGTGTTGTTTAAATTTGATTTCGCGAAAGGGCCTCTAAAATTTATTGGTTGGGTGACGAGTACCGTTGAGCATGCTAAAGTTGTTTTTATGGTAAATGAACATATTGATCCCTTATCCTCTATTCATTCTTTATATCCTTGTAGATGTGTTAACTCTGATTAATAAAAAAAGCTTGTGAGTATTTACGTGATCTTGTAGAAGGTGGGGTCAGTATGTTAAGGTATGCAGACGATACAATATTTATGTTTGAAGATAGTTTATATAGTGCTAGAAACTTAAAGTTTATGTTGTATTTGTTTGAATAAATTAAAAGTGAGTTGTTTTGTTTTGGTAGATCTAAAGAGAAATATAATTGTTATGCTTGTGTTTTTACTTATGTTGAAGCGAATATCCTTTTAGGAATTTATGTGTGCCTTTGGACTATGTTAGGTTGTGTAATTTAGATTGCGGAAATACTTTTGTACACCCATGCATGGGTGTATGTGTTTTCGTCACCTTCCATTTATTTCTTGAGATTCGTGCCCACCATGGTAAATGAAAAGATTCCTTCCTCTCTCCTCTTATTCTCCGAATCACAAAGCACAATAAACAGCGATGGAAACACCCACACCCATGTGTGGATGTACAAAATCCACTCTCATTTAGATTGGGGTGAAGCTAGAGAGAAAATGGAAAATAAAATTCATGTATGGAAGGGTAGGCAGAATTCTTATGGGGGTAGGTTAATTTAGGTTAAAACTTTCTTGACTATTGTGCCTTTATTTATGATTTCTATGTTTGAGCTTCTTAAAGTGCATGGTCATAGATTTTAGTTATATATGAAGAGACTATTTTGGTAGGAAGACGGAGGAGTTAAAAAACATAATCTAGTAAGCTGAGACAAAATTTGTCAATCTAAAGAACAAGGTGGTTTAGAAATTGTTGATGCAGAGGTTATGAACCAATATTTGTTAGGTAAATGGTTATGGAAATTAGAAATTAGTGAGAGGATATGGTGGAGTATTCTTATAGGTATGTATGTTACGGATAATTTTCTTGCTAATTGTAAGCTATAGCCTACTCAATCGCATTTCTGGCAAGGGTTAATGAAAGTTAAACATATTTTTTCTATTTTTTGGTAGGAAGACGGAGGAGTTAAAAAATAGTCACTTGTGCCATTTTTAACATCTTACCCTCTTTGAGCCCCTGTATTAAGAGATTTCTAAACCAAACCCTCTCAACTCTTTCCACCTCATCCAAGACCTCATCAAGGTGAACAACTCTGGTGTTGACCACCTTGACCAATTCATTCTCTATTGCTTAATACAAGATGGCAAAGTTGCAACACCAAAACAGATTCTAGATTCTACCCTTTTTGGTTTTTCACAAAACTACTCAATTTTACACCCCACCACCACCATTGTGTGCCAAATAACATATGAATCAACTCCACCAAAATTCATTTCAAATTTCCAAAATAAAGCTCTTGCGGCCATTTGGTCGAGCACTTGTGTGCAATAATCTGTAAAGCTCATACATCCTATTACCCACTAGGTTTTAGACTAAACCAGCTTTACTCTGGTCATCATTTACCCCTCCTTATACCTCTGCATCAAAGCAAAGCAATAGTACCACAGTACAAGGAGTGACATGATAAAAAACAAGTCCATGCTCGCCAGGATGTCTGCAACCGCACGCCCACCTCGCCTTGCCCCTTCACCGCTCCAAACGCTGGCGCCATGATCAACCGCCTTCATGCGCCTCGGCCACCTCTCAAACCTATAAAAGGAAGGCCTCCCCGAGCTATCCAAGAACACCATCATCTTTCCCTCTTCTCACTCGCTCTCCTCGACCCCTTGCTCCCCCACATTGTCGCCGGTAGCCGCTCAATTGCACGCCGGAGCCCGCGGAACCACCACAGATGGAGCCGTCGATTGCCGCTGCCCCAGGACCAGCCGCTTGTACCAGGAGCTTCCTCATCCTCCGCAACGTCGTCCTGCGTCAACGCCAAGCCTCGCCGACCGCCGGTGAGCTCGCCGGACCCCAACCCTCACTGCCAGTAACCCTGGTTCTCATCGGAGACGACGATGAACCTGAGCCGCTCGATCCCCTTCTAATCGTGCGGCCACCGTTTCACTTACCGATTCGGTGCGTTAAGTGTCGCTGACACGTAGGTCCCACCCTGTCAGGCGTAGAGGGTGACGTGAGGGAGCTGGTGGCGCAGAGAGAGGGGTACGGGGTGACGCAGGCGAGCGAGGCGACATCGTGCCCATGCGTGTCCGTGGCGCTCGTCGTGCGCGCTCTGACGTGGCATGGCACGCCTGGGCGTGTCTGGGCGTCACATTTTCTGGTACTTGTGGTGCACTAAATCGTCGATGGCCGTGTCCAGCAGGTGCAGTAGAGCAAGGGGAGACTAGGTGACATGGTTGTGCACGTTGAAACTGACCAGAGAGGAGAGTGGCATGTGTGTGTGTCATGCATGCCACGGCATGACATGGTTCATGCATATTTTGCACAAACAATGGCGTCTCCAGTACTGGCATCATGCAAGGGGTTGCTAGAGGTACTCCAGATGACATAGGCTTCATGGTTGAGGCATTGGTCCATTGGATAATGCAATGTAAGGAGTAGGCAGATTCATGCACACAAGGTGCTCGACCAAATGGCCTCATGAACATAATCTTGGAAATTTTCAGTGAATTTTGGTGGGTTTGATTTGAATAAGATTTGGAGTAGAGTGGTGGTGGCGGTGGTCAAATTTGAGTTAGTTTGCAAAAATCCAAAATGCACATCATCTTGAATCTGCTTCAATGTCTCTACTTTGCTTGATCACCATTTGAATTTGAGCAAGAATTTGCAGGGGTTGTTTTGAGCAAATTTGTTCACCTTGATGTTGTCTTGGATGATGTGCAAAGATTTGGAATTGTTTGGTTTAAGAATCTCTCAAAACAGAGGCTCAAAGAGGGCATCATGTAAAAAATGACAGATTTGACCATTAGTGCATGTGAGCCCATTTTGAATTCAAATTTGATTTGATTTGAGTTTATTTGATTTCAAAAGTGTTTATAAGTGTTTAGTAACCATCTCCAACTAGTGGTGCAAGCCAAAATGGTCTAGGTTAAAGATTTGCAAAAAATGTCATAGACCATTGATGTCTACGGGAGCTTCTATTCTTGTAGACAGTGTTGGGCCTCCAAGAGCAGAGGTTTGTAGAACAGCAGCAAGTTTCCCTTAAGTGGATCACCCAAGGTTTATCGAACTCAGGGAGGAAGAGGTCAAAGATATCCCTCTCATGCAACCCTGCAACCACAAAGCAAGAAGTCTCTTGTGTCCCCAACACACCTAATAGGTGCACTAGTTCGGCGAAGAGATAGTGAAATACCGGTGGTATGAATGAATATGAGCAGTAGTAACGGCGCCAGAAAATAGCTTGCTGGCGTGTAGTTGATGGTGGTAATATGGTAGCAGTAGTAACGTAAAACAGTAAACAAGCAGCGATAGCAGTATTTAGGAACAAGGCCTAGGGATTACACTTTCACTAGTGGACACTCTCAACATTGATCACATAACAGAATAGATAAATGCATACTCTACACTCTCTTGTTGGATGATGAACACCATTGCGTAGGATTACACGAACCCTCAATGCCGGAGTTAACAAGCTCCACAATTCAATGTTCATATTTAAATAACCTTAGAGTGCATGAAAGATCAACACGACTAAACCAAGTACTAACACAGCATGCACACTGTCACCTTCACACTATGTAGGAGGAATAGATCACATCAATACTATCATAGCAATAGTTAACTTCATAATCTACAAGAGATCACAATCATAGCCTACGCCAAGTACTAACACGGATGCACACACTGTCACCATTACACCGTGCAGGAGGAATAAACTACTTTAATAACATCACTAGAGTAGCACATAGATAAATTGTGATACAAAACACATTGCAATCATAAAGAGATATAAATAAGCACTTCACTACGCCATTCATAACAGTGAATAAGTATTCTGTGAAATATAGCCTAAGAGACCCACACGGTCCCCTTTACACGTGGGACAAGGAGTCTCCGGAGATCACATAAGTAAAACCCACTTGACTAGCATAATGACATCTAGATTACAAGCATCATCATATGAATCTCAATCATGTAAGGCAGCTCATGAGATTATTGTATTGAAGTACATAGGAGAGATTAACCACATAGCTACCGGTACAGCCCGAGCCTCGATGGAGAACTACTCCCTCCTCATGGGAGACAGCAGCGTTGATGGAGATGGCGGTGGTGTCGATGGAGGAGCCTTCGGGGCACTTCCCCGTCCGGCGGCGTGCGGAACAGAGACTCTGTCCCACGGATCTTGGCTTCGCGATGGCGGCGGCTCTGGAAGGTTTCTCGTACCGTGGCTTTTCCGTATCGAGGTTTTAGGGTGGGACCTTTATATAGGCGAAGAGGCGGAGTCGGAGGGTCAACGGGGCGACGACACCATAAGCGCCGGGGCCGGGCCGCGCCGGCCTATCATCTGGGGCCTGTGTGGCCCCCTCGCGACTCTCGGGTGTTGGATGCTTCCGGGCAAAATAGGAACAGGCGTTGATTTCGTCCAATTCCGAGAATATTTCGTTACTAGGATTTCTGAAACCAAAAACAGCAGAAAACAGGAACTGGCCCTTCGGCATCTCGTCAATAGGTTAGTTCCAGAAAATGCATAAATATGACATAAAATGTGCATATAACATGTAGATATCATCAATAATGTGGCATGGAACATAAGAAATTATCGATACGTCGGAGACGTATCAACCATATGTGAGGGTTTTGTGATTTTCTACTTTTATTCTTTTCTTTTTGTCTTTGGGTTTTCTTTGTGATCACAAGGGATCAAGGGTAGGGTTTTAGTACATTGGTAAGAATTGCAAGCACACATCATGGCAATGTCACACAAATGCATCAATACTATGCCTAGCACTATATGCAAGTTGAAAGTTTTTGTTAGTTGCTAAATTTGAATTTTGGAAACCACCATTCTCATTGATTTGAAATTTGGGATGTTACATCTTGCAAGTTCCCAAATGCAAAGCTCTACTAGAGCAAGGCATCATTACAATATTACTTTGTGTTAAGAATCCAATCCCAAGTTTTATTCTTACAAGCTTTACTTTGGTTTATCAAAGTTTATTTTGTGCTTTGGTCACTTTGGTCTAGATATGAGGAATTGCAAGAGCAACAAAGTTAGCCTAGAGAACTACAATGTAGATAGCACCCCTCATGATTAGTTGCTAGTGCTAAACTAAAATTTACTACTCTAGATGGGAACATATGAATCAAATGATTTTGAAAACCTTGGAATGAGGAGTCATTCTATTGAAAGATTTTGAAGGTGAATATGACTTATGAATGACTTGGTGAATTTTACAAAACTGATGGTTGGATTCGGATGCGATACCATTCCAATTTCAAGTATCCCCACAATACCTGAATCTGGGTAAGGCTTAACTGGAAACTTATGTATTTTAGTATGCGTTCTCTCTGAACAAGCGTCATAGGGGTTATGCCGAGGCTGCCTCCATTGAAAGTGAAATGACGTGAAATGAGGTGAATGTCCTACCCAAGCCCTGTGCAGTTCCCAGGCTGACGGTTTGTCTTCACTGGGAGGCCAAGCTCATGGGGAGAGGTGCCTATACTAGGTATGTAAATGAAAGGTTATGATTGGTAGTTCGCGCACTGAGTGCGATAAATCAGGGCCAGTTACCCGTGACGGACTATTGCAATTATTGTGGCACAAGTGTACGACCTCTGCAGAGTGTAAACCTATTCGAATAGCCGTGTCCACGGTTATGGACGGTTGGAAAGGCCATACTGTTCCATCATCAGAACTTTTCAAAATATGATATGTGACTTGTGACTTGAAAGAGAAATGTGACTTTGACCTTTGACTCACAACTGAGTTGTGGGAATGACACTAATGTTCCCACTTGGGTTAAGTTAGGCAAATAAAGAGTCTTGTTTACTAAATGCTTATGAAATAAAACTGGCTTTATGCAAATGAACCTAGAGCTTAGAACCCCTTACTATAGTTGATAATGCTTACACTAGTATTAGTTTGCGAGTACTTTAAAGTACTCATGGCTGTGTCCCTGGCGAAGAAGAAGAAGGCCTACTTCTTGAGTCGATTCTTTCAGAGTTTAAGTTCGAGGTCGATTCTTAAGACGAAATCCCCCTAGCTTCTAATCCTCGAATCACGATGGAACGGTGGCACACCAAGTCATATTGCCAGACGGTTCTCTTAGAACACCCAAGGTTCGCTCATCTCGACTATACTTCTCAAGGGTGCAGAGATTGAACCCGGTCAATAAAAGATACTGCGTCACTTGTGTTAGTGTCCAATGCCCAACAACGTGGTCAGTCATGCACGACTTTACTTTCGGAGCATCCCCGATATTTCAGTTTATGTTGTTTTAAAAAAACATCACATATGCGGTACAAGGTTAGGGGATAATGAAGATACCTAATAATTTTACAAGTGCTACCGCCGGTTGCTAAATAAAAAACAGATGTTTTGTATCAGAAGATTGGGCCACCATCACCATAGGAGTTGATGCAGCATCATGATGTTTTGTATCGAGTCTTTTTTATGTTTTCAAACGCTGATTTGTTGAACGATTGTGTGCATCTTAGCTATGTAGATGCCATCATCTTAGCTATGTAGATGCCAGGTGAAATGATTAAATATTTTGAGTAATAGCCTTTAACTAAAAAAATGATCCAGCATGAAACGCTCAAGAGCATGGAAACTGCTCAAATCACAAAAACATGAAAATCATGATGTCAAGCAAGAAGAAACAGGAATTATGTTCTAGCGATGAGTGAGAGAGGCGCTGGAGGAGATACGGGAACAAACCACGTGTTCACATCTCATACATTCTAGGTCCCTCTTAGTTACACAAAAGGTCAAGAGCCTCACATCCTAGAAATTGTTTTCTCAAAAGGTACTCGCCAAACACATATACATTCCAAAATATTCATCCAATATATTTTGATATTTATGGAACTATGGATATAAAAAGTCCTGACCATTAAAATACTTATTACTTGGCAAAAACGTTATGGGGAGGCATGTTTGTTTTGTACTTTTCCTAGTTTTAGGCCACGGCTAGTGCAATAATCAGTTTGAACATTTTAATCTAAATTTGAAATTAAATGAAACATTTTAGAGAAAATGGGAGATTTTAGTTACCAAACTAAATGGTATTTATAATGATGCAAAATAGAACTCTACAACAACTGGCATGGAACTAAGAAAATATGGAATTATACATATGAAAATAACGTTACATGTAGAGACATAATGGGTTATGAGAAAGTACAATAGTTCAATATACGGCGTAGAGGTGCAACCACACATGCAAGATTTTATTTTATTTATTATGTTTATGATAAGGGGTGGCCCGATCTTCTCAGTAAGCAACGGTGGTGATGATGATCACGGGGTGATGGCAGCGGAGAAACACGACGATGAGGTGATTGATAACTTGTATGACGCAACGAGATCTCTCGATTGGTCCCTGTCGCCAATGCAACAGCTCTCAACCCTGCAAGATATTCGCAACTCCACACACTTGCGCATGTAGTCTCCGACCACGAAGCGGTAAGTTGCAATCGTCTAATTCCCAATGGAACAGCAGATCACACAAGACTTTTTCAGGATCTACACAATATCAAGCAATATGGTGTAGGGATTCAATATTTTTGCTAGAGCAAACAACTAAGAACTAGGGTTTATCTTAAACGTGGTCTAAAACAGCTAGGGGGGCGTCCTGGACACTTATATAGGTGTCCGGGACGAGTTCTGGTCGAAAAGATACAAAAATAACTGACCCGAATAGATCTGGTCGAGACAGACTCGGACGAATCCGGTCGGAATCCGGTCAACCGGGCCGGGGACCGGTCGGCGGTCGGCGTCCGGTCAACCGGGCGGCAACCGGAAACTTCGCAACTTTCCGGTTTTTGCCTGGTACGATGCATCATATCCGGTTGGCGGCCGGTTGGCGACCGGTCAACCGGGCGAGGACCGGATGGCCGGTCTGAGGCGGTCGGACCGTCTGGACCGGCCTGACGTCGTCTTCTCCTCTCGCGCATGCCTCCCGCTCCTCCCTCGCGCGACCATGAGATATCTTCATGTCCAGCTCCATGTCCAGCTTCACGTCCATCTTGACGTCCGTCTTCATGTCCAGCTGCTTCTCTACTCCTCGTGCGACGCTCGTCTCCTCTTGATACCTGATGATACATAAGTAATAGGATTTAGGCAGTATAAAGTCCTCATCAATCAAAGTACCGTTTAGAAACAAGTTCACCTGTTGTTTAAGTAGCTTACGAGCCCTTGTAATTGGTCCAATCCGAACTTCATTGGACTTGAGCTTCACAGGTTCATCTTCATTTATCAATGACGGAGGTAGTGGTGTAGTAGGGATGTCCTCATCATCTCCCCCCCCCTTCAAAAGGCGTCGACCTCGACGCTCCAAGGTCTTCTCCGTCATATGGTGTCAAATCAGCAACATTGAAAGAATTACTGACACCAAACTCATCAACTAGAAGATCTATGGAGTATGCATTATCATTGATCTTGGCAAGCACTTTGTAAGGACCAGCACCACGAGGCTTCAACTTAGAGCTTCGGGAACCTATCCTTGCGAAAATGTACCCAGACCATATCACCAGGCTTGAACAACATCTCTTTGCGCTTCTTGTTCATCCTTGCAGCATTGCTCTTGCCTTTCTTCTCGATCAACTCTTTAGTCTTCACATGGATCTTACGCACAAACTCTGCCCTCTTGGATGCCTCCATATTAACTCTCTCATGTATGGGCAAAGGTAACAAGTCAAGTGGAGTAATAGGTTTGAAACCATACACCACCTCAAAAGGACACAGCTCCGTGGTAGAATGTACCGCCCTGTTGTATGCAAACTCTACATGCGGCAAACACTCTTCCCACTCCTTCATGTTCTTCTTGATCATGGATCTCAACAGTTGTGACAAGGTTCGATTCACCACCTCAGTTTGACCATCAGTTTGGGGATGACAAGTAGTCTGAACAGTAGCTTCGTCCCTAGCTTTCCCAAAGTGTCTTCCAGAAGTAGCTCATGAACTTCACATCACGATCGAAACAATAGTCTTCGGGACTCCATGTAGTCGAACAATCTCCCTGAAAAACAGGTTAGCAATATGCGACGCATCGTCGCTTTGTGGCAGCAATAAAGTGTGACATTTTAGAAAATCTGTCCACTACCACAAATATAGAATCATGACCTCTTTTAGTACGCGGCAAACCCAACACAAAATCCATACTAATATCTTCCCAAGGTGTAGTAGGTGCCGGTAACGGAGTATACAAACCGTGAGGCTTCAGCTTGGACTTGGACTTGTTGCAAGTAATGCACCTCTTCATATACCTGTCCACATCCCGCCTCATCTTTGGCCAATAAAAATGATCAGCGAGCATGAGTAGCGTCTTCTCACGCCCAAAGTGACCCATCAAACCTGCAGCATGTGATTCCTGCAATAAGAGCAAACGCACAGACGATTCTGGAACACATAGTTTGTTAGCTCGAAACAAGAACCCATCGTGTATGTGATACTTTTCCCATGCTTTACCCATAACACACAAGCGGTACGGCTCAACAAAATCATGATCAGTCGCATATAAATCACATAACACCTCTAATCCAGGAATTTTAACATCAAGATGGGTTAATAGCATAGTCTTCCTAGATAGAGCATCAGCAACAATATTATCTTTTCCCTTCTTATGCTTAATAATGTATGGAAAAGACTCAATGAACTCAACCCACTTAGCAAGACGCCTATGCAAAGTAGATTGGGCTTTCAGATATTTCAAAGCTTCATGATCAGAATGTATGATAAATTCTTTTGGCCACAAATAATGTTGCCAAACCTCAAGAACTCTAATTAAAGCATACAATTCTTTATCATATATTGGATAGTTCAACTTAGCACCAGAAAGTTTCTCAGAAAAATATGCAATTGGGCGACCCTCTTGCATCAACACACCACCAATTCTAATACCACTAGCATCACATTCAATCTCAAATTGCTTATTGAAATCAGGAAGTGCAAGCAACGGTGCAGAAGTTAACAATCGTTTCAGTTCATCAAAAGCATGATCTTGGGCAACGCCCCACTCAAATGCAACACCCTTTTTAGTCAATTCATTCAAAGGTGCAGCAATAGTAGAAAAATTGGGCACACGATAAAACCCAGCTAGACCATGAAAACTTCTTACTTGACTCACATTCATGGGAGTAGGCCAATTTTGAATAGCTTCAATTTTAGACACATCTACTTCTACTCCATACTTAGAGACAACATAACCCAGAAATATGACCTTATCTTTGCAAAATGTGCACTTCTCAAGATTACCATAGAGTTTACTATCACGCAACACTTGCAAAACATGTCGAATATGTATAATATGATCAGATTCATTGCGGCTGTAGATTAATATGTCATCAAAATACACAACCACAAACTTGCCAATAAAATCACGCAAAACATGGTTCATCAGTCTCATGAAAGTGCTAGGTGCATTAGTTAAACCAAATGGCATTACTAACCACTCATATAAACCAAATTTTGTTTTAAAGGCGGTTTTCCACTCATCCCCTTCTTTCATCCTAATTTGATGATAACCACTACGCAAATCAATTTTAGTGAAAACAGCAGCACCACTCAATTCATCTAGCATATCCTCTAAACGGGAATAGGATGACGATATCGAATAGTAATGTTGTTTATCGCTCTACAATCTACGCACATACGCCATGTACCATCTTTCTTAGGAACAAGAATAACAGGAACAGCACAAGGACTAAGGCTTATGCGGATATAACCTTTGTCGAGTAGCGCTTGTACTTGCTTCTGTATCTCCTTCGTCTCGTCGGGGTTCGTTCTATATGGTGCCCGATTGGGTCGCGAAGCTCCGGGAATCAAGTCGATTTGATGCTCAATACCTCGCAATGGTGGAAGTCCTGCGGGTACCTCGTCCGGAAACACGTCGCCAAATTCCTGCAAAACATTAGAAACACCAATAGGAAGAGGGGTCATGTCGTTAGAAACCAAAACCGTACCCCTGTACAAGAGCACAAGAGGCATGGCTGTAGGATCCTCACTAAATTCTCTCATGTCTTCTTTGGTGGCTAATGAGACTAAGGAATTCACTCTCTCACTTTTCGTTATATCACTCACAACATTACAATTCTCTCGCCTATCTAATGAAGCATCCTCCAAGTTGACTTCAATCTTCTGACGAGACTCATTGACAATTTGCTGTGGTGTCATAGGCTGTAAATTAATTTTCTTGCCCTTGAACTCCAAGTAATATGTATTAGCACGGCCATTGTGTTGCACAGAACGGTCATAGAGCCAAGGCCGTCCCAATAGTAGGTGACACACCGTCATAGGAACGACATCAAAATCAATGCAATCCTTATACGGTCCAATAGCAAACTCAACACGCACCATGTGGTTTACCTTCATCTCACCATTGTCGCTCAACCACTGAATATAGTATGGATGCGGGTGCGGTAGGTACTTCAACTTCAGCTTGGTACATAACTCCTTGCTTGCTAAATTGCGGCAACTCCCACCATCAATAATGACCTTGCAAGCCTTGTCAGGACCAACTAAAGCCTTTGTTTGGAACAAATTGCAGCGCTAAGTAGATGCACTAGGCAACACATTAAGAGCACGCTGCGACACAACAATGGTGCGAGCATCAGACGGATATGCATCTTCACCATCAGTGTCATAGTCATCATCATCTGGAGCATTAGGATCAACATCATCTCCAGTCTCATATTCATTGTCCTCATTGATAATCATGACTTTGCGGTTAGGACAATCTCTCTTGAAGTGACCCTTGCCACCACATGTATGACAAACCATATCACGGTTACGCGCAGTAGACACATTAGAGCCACTCGTACTTGCAGCAGATTCGGACTTCTTTGTGTTAGACACATTGGAGACCGGCTTACTAGGCGGAGTAGAGTAAGGTGCGGAGCGCGTCGAAGGCGCCATCGCCGATGATGGTGCCGCGCGGGGTGTGAAACGCCCACCTCCTGTAACTCGACCTTTGATCCTTGCTTCGTCAGCCAACTGTGATTCAGCTTCTCTTGCATGATGTAACAATTGATTCATATTGGTGTAGCTGTAGTGACGAACAATGCCTTTGATATCATACTTCAAACCGTTGAGGAAACGCTGCATTGTCATCTCAAGAGACTCACGGACACGGCCACGCTGCATAAGCATCTCCATCTCCATGTAGTATTCATCCACAGTCTTCACACCTTGTCTCAATAGAGTCAGCTTATCATATATATTCCGCAAGTAATTTGTAGGCACAAAGCGAGAAGTCATTGCCTCCTTCATGGCACGCCATGTGCGTATAGGCTGTTCACCATCCTCGTCTCGATTACGAACAAAAGCATCCCACCAACGCAAAGCGTAGCCATCAAACTCGGAAGAAGCAAGCTTGATCTTCCGGTCTTCAGTATAATGTGGATGTAAGCTCCACAACTTCTCAATCTTGAGCTCCCAAGTGAGGTATTCTTCAACATCAGCTCCTCCTTCAAACTTGGGGATAGAAAACTTGGGCTTACCCAAACCATCTTCCTCATCTTGTCCACGACCATTGCGGCCAAGTGGAACCCAACCACGAGGACGATGACCACGTGGCGCATCACGAGCATTGTGTGCGTCATCTTGAAGCTCAGGATCTTCGTCATCTTCTTGTTGTTGTTGCGCGGTCAAATTCTCAACCGCCAAACGCAAATCAGCAAGACTGCGTTGTACATCCGTCATTTGATCTTGCATTGTAGTGACGGTCACATGAGTAGCATCCAGCTTTTGGGAGATCTCTTCAACCTTCCCATTAAGCACATCGTCCTGAGCGCGGAATTCACGTCGCATCTCATTACGAAGAGCCTCATACTCCCTCCATGTGATGATATCGGCAGCACTCTTGTTTTCCTGGTTAACAAGTTTATGATCACTAGCAGACATCGTTAGTAGATTAGTGCACTAAATCAAAATATATGGTGGTACTCTCACAACTCACTCAAAACTGATAAGAAAAGGAGATCTTACCGTTCCAAAGTAAATTAGTGTTGCTTACCACTTGTAGTAACAACTAGTGCACGGATGTAGCGAAGCGAATATCAAGGGTATAAGAACAAATCACACGACAAAGCAGGGTATATGTGGGGCTGTAGGTAGGCTACCTATTTGCACCAATAGCAAGCTCTAGCGCTGACCGTAGACAACCAATGATACTCACACAAGGCGATATAATGGGGCAATGCAACTATATGTGGGAAAGATTGCAATGCACAAGAGAGACGCTAGCAAAGCTCAACGAGACAGGCACAAGATTGCTCAACTACGGGTGCAGTAAAGTAAACTTAGGCCTTCACTTGATTCAACTAGCACGGCACTTTTCTTTTTGGATTTTGTTTGTAAGAACACAGCTATGTAGCTCTTTTTGCTTCTTTTCAATTTTCTCTTTTTTTTTTGATTGTCTGACACAACTCCTTGATAACACGGCCAACAACAAATATGCAAAGCACCGAGAACCTAACGAGCAGCCTGTCGAGCGGAAAACTAGTCTCTTCTGGGGAAGTTCCTAGTCACTTTATATCGAAAGGCTGTGTCTATGGTTGGGAACACGCACACTGTACGCTATGTGGACTCGGAGTAACAAAACTGACACAATATGATAAACTAGATGATAGAGAAAACACAAACCCTAACAATACTAGATGGAAAGAAAAAGATACGCAAAAGCAACTACGAAAAGCAACTAAAACTCGAAATTAGTGCAATCTAAGGCTATGGCAAACCCTAACCCTAACTTTTTATGGCTTTTGGATAGGAAACACTCACAACTCAACTATGGGGTGGATTGTGGATGGCTTACCGAGCTGGAAATCTGATACCAAGATGATAAGGGGTGGCCCGATCTTCTCAAGCAACGGTGGTGATGATGATCACGGGGTGATGGCAGCGGAGAAACACGACGATGAGGTGATTGATAACTTGTATGACGCAACGAGATCTCTCGATTGGTCCCTGTCGCCAATGCAACAGCTCTCAACCCTGCAAGATATTCGCAACTCCACACTTGCGCACGTAGTCGCCGACCACGAAGCGGTAAGTTGCAATCGTCTAATTCCCAGGAACAGCAGATCACACAAGACTTTTCAGGATCTACACAATATCAAGCAATATGGTGTAGGGATTCAATAGTTTTGCTAGAGCAAACAACTAAGAAGAGGGTTTATCTTAAACGTGGTCTAAAGCAGCTAGGGGGGCGTCCTGGGCACTTATAGGTGTCCGGGACGAGTTCTGTCGAAAAGATACAAAAATAACCGACCCGAATAGATCTGGTCGAGACAGACGGATCCGGTCTGGAATCCGGTCAACCGGGCCAGGGACCGGGTCGGCCGGTCTGGCGTCCGGTCAACCGGGCGGCAACCGGAAACTTCGCAACTTTCCGGTTTTTGCCCGGTACGATGCATCATATCCGGTTGGCGGCCGGTTGGCGACCGGTCAGCCGGCCGGGGACCGGATTGGCTCTGGGGCGTCGGACCGGTGCTGGACCGGCTGGACGTCGTCTTCTCCTCTCGTGCATGCCTCCCGCTCCTCCCTCGCGCGACCATGAGATATCTTCATGTCCAGCTCCATGTCCAGCTTCACGTCCATCTTGACGTCCGTCTTCATGTCCAGCTTCTCCTCTACTCCTCGTGCGACGCTCGTCTCCTCTTGATACCTGATGATACATAAGTAATAGGATTTAGGCAGTATAAAGTCCTCATCAATCAAAGTACCGTTTAGAAACAAGTTCACCTGTTGTTTAAGTAGCTTCGCACGAGCCCTTGTAATTGGTCCAATCCGAACTTCGTTGGACTTGAGCTTCACAGCAGGTTCATCTTCATTTATCAATGACGGAGGTAGTGGTGTAGTAGGGATGTTCTCATCAGTTTATGTTTTTAGTATGTCATGTTGACCCACCCGGCACGAGAATCTAGCCTCGTGAGGCAGCGTGGATACACTAACAAATGAACAAGCGACCTTAAGTCAACAAACTCTGGGGCGAGATGCGAAAGCTCCCAACTGCCACCGAAGAAGAGTCAATTGAGCATGTGTAAATGGGACATGGGAGATAATTTCTTAACGGCTTGCTTTTGGGATCACGTGAATTGCTTGATTATTCGAACATTTGAATACAACTTATGTATTTTGATTTATACTTATCGGAAAACTGGGTGGTTGCATCAATCGATGCACAAGTTTGGCTATATATGTTCTATTTCTTGGAAAATAAACTTATCATGAACTTGGATCCCTATGTATGTTTCTTGAGTTGTGACTTCCCCTTACCAAAACAATAAAACTTTTTTTTAGAAGGATCGGTATGGTTATATTAAACATGTAAAAGATCCGCTAACTGAGGTATAATAATAATAGCCGGTGGAACACCAAGCCAGGTCTTACAATGCCTGATTGGTTGCTCACAAAGGCCTTTCTCAAATCAGTTGGGCCAAAAAGCAGACGTTTGGTAGGCCAAAACGAAAAGATTCCCTGCATAGCACGATTCTCAAATCAGCCCAGATGCTACCAAAACATGGCACAAGAGGGAGATGTTGCGACGCCTCAAGAAAGCGCACCATAAATTCCCTCAACGCCCTTCTCTGCTCTCACTCTTGCCCATTCTCACTCGCCCTCTCTTCTCCCTTCTCTCTCCTCTATCCACCGGCGGTCTTGTATATTGAAGACCACCGTGAGCAGGACTGAAGGGCGGCCATTCAGGGACGCCCTCTTCCTCGGTTCAAGCTCGCATGCATGGACCCCCTCAAGCTCTTCTCGGAAAGGACATCCATGGCGGTAAGACCTGAATCCAACCTTTTAGGCTTCAATGTTCATAGATCTGCGGTTCTACGATGTTTGATTTGGCCTTATTTCGCGCATGCATTCTAGAGCTATGGAGTTAGCGGTTTTATTGGGTAGTTCTTCCTTTTCTAGCATGAGTAGTGGCTTACATTAGGTAGATCGGTGTTCATGTAGTTGGTTTTCGTAGCAATGATCATGCTTGTAGGTTCATTTAGCCAGATCTGATTTTTGGCTTCATTAGTAGTCAGATTAGGGTTTATTGTTCTTGTTAATGATTAGAACTAGTGCTAAGCAACCGACGAGATGTTTTTTCAGAAACTAGTGCCATGATCGAAGTCCGTTGTTTGTTCATGCATTGACCAAACATCTCATCCACTTGCTCATGCTATGTTTTATGAGGTCTGACTATACATGTTCCCAGCTATGTTTTTATGTTCAGAGCCGATCCCAAGATGAACTAGAAGATTTGAAGAACCAGATAACTATGCTGAAGAGTGTGCACAGAACGCAGGCACAAATTTGTGTGATGTGTTGTATGATCCCAACTAGTATCATCTGGGAACATTTTTTCATTTTAACTTCAGTGCTTTGGCTTATGATATGATGTGTGAACCCCATGAGGCACGCCTTGTTTTTTACCAGTGATTTTAAGCGCTAACCAAATGATACCACATTTGATTATATCCAACATTGTAGAAAAGCACAAACAGTCATCCTTGTGCCTTGTACTTGGTTGAATAGCATCAGTTGTTGTGTTCAATGATTTGAGGCCTTGTAGTTTGCCTTGCATCATGCTTGGGCTCTTGTTTCTCCTGTGGCCAATGATTTTCATGTGGCACAATCAAAGGAAAGTGGTTGGTCGTAAACCTAGTCCTATGTGCAACAACATTACTTGTAGACTAGACTTAGTTAGCGGACAATTCCTTTGCCTGTGGTGTTCATTGGCATGAGGCCTTCCTTGTCCTGTTTTCATTTGGTCTATGAAGCATAGTATTATATGAGGATGGACCTGCATCTATTTGTGCTCATTATAATTGTTTCTTATTTTTACATTGCTCCAAGATGATGATGATAGGTGAAACTGGCATGCTCTTTGGCGAGGGCACTTCCAACACAGTAGCTGGAGAAGGCAACTCTACCAAGGGGCCTAGGGGAGACCTGTGAAGGTTGGGAATTTTCATGAAGACATCGAACCAACCCACTTTGCCCAAGTGGTGTTGTCTCCGGGGTTAGAAATGCTCCCAATCCCAACATGCTTCCGTCCCTACCTTGGCACCATCCCTAAGATGATCATCCTCAAGACGAATAGCGGTTGCTCCTGGATGGTGAAGCTGAGGGACATCAAAGGCACTGTCTACCTGGATCAATGCTGACCTGGATTTTCCATTGCTCATCATGTCAAGATCAGCTACTTCTTGACCTTCAAGATGTTCAGGGGCGACGGCTTCAATGTCACCATCTTCGACTACACCATGACAAAGGTGGTCCAGAGGTGCCCACAACATGATCCAACCCTTGCCATGATAGACGTGTAAAGAATGTGCATGTTTTATGTCTATTTCTATGTTTATTTCCGTGTTGAACAATATGTGTTATGTGTTGAATAATGTATGTTATGTTGTACTGAACATTGTCTGCTATGTTCTAGTAATGTATGCTATGTGCTTTAGCCTAAGTCTAATATATTCATGCTCAAAGAGGTGGTAACCTCACCATTTGCGGAAGAGGTTATCACATTCCTCGTTTCACACATAACCAATTGTAAGTTCGTTCCAATCCTGAAACAACCAACCAATCGAAGTGCCTATCGTTTCTCAAGCCGAACCCAAGTAAAATTTCTAGCATCCAAACATAGTGTCAAAGCTTGCCAAATTCACGTTTCTACTCATATGGTAGCTACCGGGTGATATTGCATGTGACGGGACGAAACGCGAAACACCGATGTGAGCAACCAATCAAGCCCTTATTATTGCAGCTATCCTTTGCTAATAAATGTGCAGCCTTGTTCTCCGTACGACACACCGTACGCACCGAGTACTCCTCAAAGCTCATGAGAATGGATGTGATCTCCTCCACGAGGGGTGATCCACATTGTTTCTCCACAACTTCAAACATGCACCCTTACAATCAGTCTCGAGAACCGACTTATTGACCTGCACCCCTTTGCTAACATTATTGCACGCCGACATGCTAACAACTCTGCTCCTTCCACATCGAGAAAACATAGGGGGAAATGGCCAGCTCCAACAATGAATCCTCCATAATGATCGTGCACGATCACCCCAATCCCTCATTTACCTTCAGGCGAGCAATAGGCAATGTCAGCATTGGCTTTTCACCATACCTCTCCTGGGACGCACCATCGCTTCACCAAAGAGGTGCACTTGGGAATCGACCGTTTTCTGAATATTGTTCCACTCTTCAAGCACACAACTACACTCTGCTGAGCCACACTTCTAGCATCTTCAATATGAGTAGCTTCATGTGCATCTTTCATGCCAACCATATGTGGTACAGGTGTATCAACATTGTAGCCGTCCATTTCTCTGGTTTCTTACCCAGCTAGTCTATCATCCACCAACGAAACACATTGTGACTGTGTATCCACCCACGTGGGCAGTCTAGCTCTCTAGTGAGGTAGTGGAGTTCCTTCCATGCTATGGCAAAGAAAGGGAAAGACGGAACCGGTGTATCAGATCGTCCTCTCTTCCTCAACCTACACACTTCACTCTCTCCTCGATGTGTATTCTTTGAAGTTATGTCCCAACTGCGAGACCACATAGCTAACCGGGTCTTTTCCAAAAGCCTCAATGCATGGATTGTTACCTTCCCGGGTACTGGAGCTGCCCATAGAGCTAACCATCCTACATGAGAATGACAAGACGAAGAAGCTTTAGCCTGCCCTTCAAGTGATCTTTTTTGCTACACCCCGGGTGTTATGCCAATCTTACAGACAATATGCCATTTTTGGTATAGTTCTATGTGAGGAAGTCTGCCGTGCCAGCCCACCCAACAGAAATTTGGAGGATACCTTCAATGACAGGCTCCACAAATAGCTCCCTCAGCTTATCCTTGTCCCAGCCTCGACCATCGAGCTGCAGGAACTCAAAGATCTTATCTAGCTAATAATTAGGATGATATCCTAGTGGACGTAAGGAACCTGACCGTGGGATCCAGTTGGCATGCCATGCCATGAAGATTTTTGTGTCCCCTCTCCAATTCTCCAGATGAGGCCATCTAGGAGCAGGTCCCGCCCAAACATGATGCCACACGAGGTAAATGAGGCTCGCTTTGGCAACTAGCCTCCATGAACTCGTAGTTTTTAAAATAGCTAACCTTGAGAACTGAAGCACACAACAACTCCGGGTTCATTAGCATGTGCCAGCCTTGTTCCACCGACAAAGCCTGGTTAAAAGCTTTACAAAAGGATCAATCATGTACTTTTACAAAAGGAAAATAAAAAAGTAACAATAGAAATAAGAAAAAATACAAAAGATGAAATAAGAAACAAACTAGGAGAGAAAAATCTCAAATGAAAGAATGATAAACGATAACATATTACATAACATACAAATAAAAAATAAATTAAACAGCTAAATAAAAAAATGTTTTAAGCAGAAACGTAGCATTTCTTCCTTCTGAACTGGACAGGAGTAGCTCATGGGCCCGTAGCCAATCCAAATTGAGCCCAATATAATCAGTCCCATCCATCGTATCAGGACTTCAAGGTTCAGACTCTGGCGCGGTAACTCGATGTATCTGTATGTATTCCGACCGTGACTCTGTTGGCAGTTGATCAAACTCCATGCCGATTCAGTTTCCTCTTCTGTTCAATCTTAGTATAAGCATGTCGCTCACCGGCGCGTAGCAACGTCAGATCGTAGCATTACCCACGGACTCTCCAAGAACGCGCACCACGATGGCGAGCCGGCAACAGTCGCAGCAGCTGCAGGTTCTGACCGCGCTGGATGGCGCCAAGACGCAGTGGTACCACTTCACGGCGATCGTCGTCGCCGGTATGGGCTTCTTTACCGACGCCTACGACCTCTTCTGCATCTCCCTCGTCACCAAGCTGCTCGGCCGCATCTACTACACCGACCCCTCCAGCCCCGACCCGGGCTCGCTGCCGCCCAACGTGGCTGCGGCCGTCAACGGAGTTGCGCTTTGCGGCACCCTTGCTGGTCAGCTCTTCTTCGGCTGGCTCGGTGATAGGCTCGGCCGGAAGAGCGTCTACGGCATGACGCTCGTGCTCATGGTCGTCTGCTCCCTGGCCTCCGGGCTTTCGTTCGGACACACCCCGACCAGCGTTATGGCCACGCTCTGCTTCTTCCGCTTCTGGCTCGGCTTCGGGATCGGCGGCGACTACCCCTTGTCGGCGACTATCATGTCCGAGTACGCCAACAAGAAGACGCGCGGAGCCTTCATCGCCGCCGTCTTCGCCATGCAGGGCTTCGGCATCCTCGCGGGCGGGATCGTCACGCTTGTCCTCTCCACGGTGTTCCGCAATGCGTTCCCAGCGCCGGCGTACCAGGTCAATGCAGCCGCCTCAACCGTGCCCCAGGCCGACTACGTGTGGCGCATCATCCTCATGCTCGGCGCGCTGCCGGCGGTACTGACGTATTACTGGCGGACGAAGATGCCAGAGACGGCGCGGTACACGGCGCTCGTGGCCGGGAACGCGAAGCAGGCTTCGCTGGATATGTCCAGGGTGCTTCAGTCGGAGATCGAGGCGGAACCGGAAAAGCTCAAGGAGATCATCACCAGGGGCAAGGACTACGGCCTCTTCTCGTCGCAGTTCGCGAAGCGCCATGGCCTCCACCTCGCCGGCACGGCGGCGGCGTGGTTCCTGGTCGATGTAGCGTACTACAGCCAGAACCTGTTCCAGAAGGACATCTTCAGCAGCATCGGCTGGATCCCCAAGGCGCGCGCCATGGACGCGCTCGAGGAGGTGTTCCGCATCTCCCGCGCGCAGACGCTCATCGCGCTCTGCGGCACCGTGCCGGGCTACTGGTTCACCGTGTTCCTCATTGACAGGATCGGCCGCTTCACCATCCAGCTCGTCGGATTCGCGGGCATGACGGCGTTCATGCTCGGCCTCGCCGTCCCGTATCACCACTGGACCACGCCGGGCAACCACGTCGGCTTCGTCGTCATGTACGGGCTCACATTCTTCTTTGCCAACTTCGGCCCCAACGCAACCACGTTCATCGTGCCGGCCGAGATCTTCCCGGCACGGCTCCGGTCCACGTGCCATGGCATCTCCGCGGCGGCGGGCAAGGCCGGCGCGATCATCGGCGCATTTGGATTCCTCTACGCAGCGCAGTCGCCTGACCCAGCGCACGTGGACGCCGGGTACAAGCCAGGGATCGGCGTGCAGAAGGCCCTGTATGTGCTCGCCGCGTGCAACCTGTTGGGGTTCTTGGTCACATTCCTCGTGCCGGAGTCGAAGGGGAAGTCGCTCGAAGAGATGTCTGGCGAGGCCCACGGCGAGGAAGCCAACGCCAATACTATAAACCCCTCGGCAGATCAGATGGTTTAATCCTTCAAGATGCTACACAGACACATCCATTCTTGCATCCCGTCAGAACTCAGAAGTTCAGAGCGCAACTATACATGCATGCAAGTTTTTGTGTCGTGGTTCGTGAACCAATAGCTTCTATGTACTTTATTTTTACCTGAAATCTTACCGGCGGACGCATGCCAGACGGGCGGCGTCCTGGACACACGGGGCACTAGTCAACAGCTATTACGTCTTAACTGTCAAAAAAATGGTAGGCTAGGTGTCGTTTTTAAAAAAACTGTAAGTTTTAAACCGTGCGACGAAATTACAATTCGATTTCATTTCTAAAATCCTCACGACGAGACCTTCGAAACTAGACCACATTTTCATATGTTTCAACGAATTTTTTTAACAAGCAACTTTGATACGCGACAGAGCAACTTTGTTAACTTTGATGAGCGACAAAGCAACTTTGATGTGTAATGAACATGTACACTTTTGGTACACCAAGGCACAACTTTGGTGCCCAATAACAATTTTGTTGTTCATCGAAGTAATTTCAATGTGTGATGAAGAAACTTAAGTGTCCTGCAGAGCAACTTTTGTGCCGGCGATGAAGTTTTCGAACCCTGTAGAGTAACTTTGGCGCCCGGCCGAGCAATTTTAGTGTCCTGCAGACCAACTTTCGTACTCGACAAAGCAAATTTAGTTTGTGACTGCATTTTGGCTTCCAGCGAAGCAATTTTGATGCCCACCAAATAAATTTTGATGGATGGCTGAGATTTACGCTGTGCAGCAAAGTTGCTTCGTCCCGTTAGACATCACGTGTTTGGGGTGCGCTCTCTATGCTCATCGAGAGCAGAGGCGATGTCTAGACATGCCGTAGTTGTTTTAATTAGTTATTGTGAAGTTGCGCTAACTACATAGTTGCCGATCATTGCTGTCAACCTAGTTTGAGAAAATTGCACATACCAGTAACACTTGGGGCAGAAGTTGCACAAACCAGCGAATCGAACTTGTTTTTGCACGGACCAGCAACTCTAGATATTATTCGTTGCACAGAGCTCTAAACCTCAGATTACGCGGGTTAACTGCATATCTGATTAAGGAGACCCACCTTCTGAGCTGGTCTGCCATCGTGGCCTTCGTGTGCCCGGATCGGTCAAGGCGGAGCTCGACGAGCCGAGCCAGCTTCTCCCGTGATAGGCTGCTGCTCCACATGGACAACAAAGGAGAGCCGGCTGTCTAAGGCTGGTGCCAATGTATAGGCTCACTCTCACCCGCCACGTCAGCTTTTTTCCTCACTCTCACCCCACTCTCACCCTACGGTGCCAGTGCACGAGCTATAGTGCCAGCTCTCACTTCTCTCTCCTCCACATCAGCTTTTCTCTCTCCTCGACATCAGCATTTCTTTTTCAGATTACAACATTAAAAATAATGGAAGGAAATTATTTTATTGAACTAAAATTGTTACCGATTACATCATAAAAAGAATTACATAAAAATTTGAAAAGATTACATAAAAATTTGAAAAAATTACATAATCTAGGCATTAGCCCACACATGCTCAATCAAATCATGCTGGAGTTGTGTATATACATCGGTGAGTCCCTCATTTCGTTGTCCATCTGAATCATGGCTGCTAGGCTTGGTGGTGCATGGTTGTGTATTGCAGGGCCGACATCTGAATCCTGGCTGCTAGGAACCAGCAACGGCTACCCCAACGGCTAGCTGAGGTGGACCAATCAGATCGTGCCACCTCAGCCCCTCCCTCTCGCCCCGCCTCTCGCTCGCTCCCGCCAACGCTCTCGCCCCGCTCCCGCCCGCCTCTCGCCCCCCTATCGCCCCCAACGCGGGCGGCAGCCGGGCGGTAGCGGGCGCTACCGCCGGGCGCCCGCGCCACCGCCCCGCGCTGGCCTCTCGCCCCACTCCCGCCCGCCTCTCGCCTCGACACCGCCGCTACCGCCCGTCCTCACGCCTGCGTTGGCACCAGCCTAAACTCTAGAACATATAGCTATTTCACCGTAGGTTTTTTTTCTCAATGTTTTGGGTTGCTTACCACATAGACTACGTGGTTATTTCACCGCAGGTCTTGGTTCTGAGAATTGGAAAGAAGAAGGCTGTAATACTAGGCATGGGGTGCGTTTGGTAGGCTGTGAGCCTTTGGTTGCTCGCATCGGTCCAGCAAAAATCTGCTCGTTTGGTTGCCTGTAAGAGGTTCGCTTTGTGGTCCAACCTGTTCTCAAAGTATTTTTGGGATAGGCCCTGGAGGAACGCCCGAATCGGCAGTTTCCAGCGGGCCTGTCCTGTTGTCGTGCCATTTTGCACGCCCGTGTACAACGGTTGCACGCGTGGAGAAGCCACTACTAGGAAAAAGGCATTCAGTGGCGCACCACATATAGCCATCAGTGGCGCACTAGTGGTGCGCCACTGTTATCACGCCACTGCTAACTCCTAGTAGTGGCGCACTAGTGGTGCGCCACTACTAGCCTTGATAACAGTGGCGCACTGCATGGTGCGCCATTGACATGTCCAGCAGTGCGCCACTATTACTCCAAATTGGTGCGCCACTGTTCGTCAGCTGCAGTGCGCCTCTGTCTAGACAAGGTGCGCCACTGCTAGATTTTGGGGTGCGCCACTGCTTCAGCGAGGTGCTGCGCCACTGCTGCGTGTGGACGTGCGCCACTGCTGAAGTGCCTGGTGCGCCACTGCTAGAATCATAGGGGATCACAGGGCAGTGCGCTACTGGAGCCAGGGCAGTGCGCCACTGCTACTTAGTGGCAGTGCGCCACGATGGGCAACCAGTGCGCCACTGCTACAATTTCGATTTTTTTTGTATCCTGGCAGGTATTTATACAGGTTGTATATGGTACAATAGCACAATACAGGATATATAACACATATACACAACAGCACAGCTCATCCATACATAGTTCTTCACATTAGCCCCACATGATTCACAAGATTTCACATTAGAGAAGTTACGAGGTTACAATGCAAGTTACGGGGTTACAAAGTCGCAAATGGGCTAGTGGTTACACAAGATCGATCATCTAAAGTACAATCACATAGAAGAGAGCTAGAGTCAGTACTAGCACCATCCCGATGATAGTGGTCTTCATCCGGTTCCTCCTCCGCTCCCTCCTCTCTCCCGCCAAATAGCGTGCGTATCTATCTTCGGCCTCCGCTCTAGTGGTGTACCGTTTGTAGCTGTTACCGCTAAAACGGTGAACCTCTCCGACACTCCTCCCTCGTTGTAGACTCCGGAACCTTGCCCTTGTACACGACATACCACGTCATATCTGCGTACATATGCACAAGCCAAAGAAACATTAGTGCACGCTCATAGATGTTTGCAACGAATAAGAGCAAACTCAAAAACGATCCAAGTAGTATGAACTAAAAGGCATGACCTTCCCTAAATTTTGGCATGACCTTCCCTAAAAATAGGACATATGTATATGCGTAGTATGCCCACCATTCGCCGAAACGGAAATGAATCAACGTTTCGGCAAAATATTGGCAACTCCATCGCATTTCAAATCCCTGCAAACAAAAACATGCAACACATGTGTGGAGGCTTCGCATATACAACACATGTGGAGGCTTCGCATACAACATACACATGCACGTGACGCTTTTCGCGCATGCGCACAACACATGATCGAGCTTCGCATAAAATATGTGCACACACGCGTGTACGTGTGTGCAAGACGATCGGAACCGGTCACACACAAAGCATAAAACCAACAAAGTTACCGATACGGCGAGACTTAGAGTGTTGGATGAGGTAAAAAGTTGAGATTGAGTAGGGTATTGAGCTAAGAAAGCTTCACCATTACTTACCTATGAAGAAAATTATGTTTACCAACTTAATTTTGGTGAATGAAGAGGTGAAAATGAGGTGGGAAGGAGGAGCAACACGACCAGATCCAGATTTGGTGGGAGGTGGTGGTGGAAGAGTGTTTGGGGAAAGTGGGTGGCACATGTGAGTGGAGGGGTGAAAAGCAGGAACACTGCTAAGCCTCTCACCGCTAAAGGGGGCTCTTGCCACCTCCTAGCAGTGGCGCACCTCATGCCATGCGCCATAGGTAAGCTATGTAGCAGTGGCGCACCACTGAAGTGCGCCATTGCTAAGCCTATCATCTCTAAAGGGGCTCTGGACACCTCCTAGCAGTGGCGCACCTCACCAACGTGCGCCATAGGTAAGCAATTTAGCAGTGGCGCACCCCAGAGACGTGCGCCACTACTAGGTTGGGGGAGGACCTGGCCTCCTGTCAGCACTTAGTTATGGCGCACCACAACCAAGGTGCGCCACTACTACTTTGTAACAGTGGCCCACCGTTTTGTGGTGCACCACTGCTAAGTAGTAGTGGCGCACGGCAGTCATGGTGCGCCACTGCTGGCAGTCTTACGGCTAGGCCTTTTCCTAGTAGTGAGCGCGGGACACACCGCCTTGTCTTCGTCCTCGCTCCCCACTTCGGCTCACCGGTTCGCTCCTTCTCTCTCCCCATTCACGTCAGTCACCGCCATGTCCCATCAACCGTCGCCATGGCCTCCTCGCCTCCTCTGCCTCCTCCTTCGCCTTCCTCTCCAGCGGCGACGGATCCAGCCGTCTGGCTGACGGCCACCAGGTCCAACGAGGCGGTCTTGCGCCTCATCCGCGAGTACGAGGCCGAAGGCCGCGACTCGGCGGCGCAGATCGATGTCGGTCGCATGCCGGTGTTGAATCGACCGTCGTCGTTCGCGAGCACGAGGCCGGCTAGCATGGCAACCCGTAGCGCCGCCGCACTGGCTCTTCAAGCCGCAGTTTAGGAATATGTTAAAATTAGAACATAAAATTGAAATTTTATTTCTTCCAATCTATCATGCAAACCCACCATTCCAATCTCAGAGTGCCACAACGCACTGAAGGCGGCGCGGCGAAGCGCGCCTTTCCACCTAGTTTTGTAAAAACTTTCATGTGCCAAGAGACACGTATCTAGCCCGGGAGGCACAAGCCATTGCCCGGGAGACACGTATCTAATTTGAGGCTACAACCTCTTTTCTAAATTTTCTAAAACTAAACTGACCCGCGCCCGAAACGTCGGCCCGCTGGAGCCATCTCCGACGCAAACGGACTCCCACGGATAATTTGGACGTCCGAAATGCGTCGCCACGTTGGAGATGCCCTAATGCTCCTGTGTTACTATCATATTTTTTACAAATGCTTATATTGTTGTCTGATGGAATAAGCTGGTTCGGCTCGTCTAGCTCCACGTTGACCAGTCCTGGCAAAGCCACGATGGCAGCCAGGTCAGCTCAGAAGGTGAGCCTACTTTGTCAAATATCCAATTAACCTGTGTAATCTGATGATTAGAGCTTTGTGCAATGAATTAGCTCTAGAGTTGCTGGTCTGTGCAAAAACAAGTTTGAGTTACTGGTCTGTGCAACTTCTGCCTCAAATGTTACTGGTATGTGCAATTTCCTCACCTAGTTTTTTTTCATCGCCCATCAAACTTGCTTCATCAGGTATCAAAATTGATTCATTGCGCATCAAAGTTATTTCGCCGTGCATCAAAGATGCTTTTTAAAAAATTAGTTGAAACATATGCAAATACGGTTTAGTTTTGAAGTTCTCATCGTGAGAATTCCAAAAATGAAAACGAATCATAATTCTGACGCTCGGTTTAGAAGTTATGATTTTTTTCAAAAAGTTGCAATGAAATTAATGCACTTCAGCTGGGCTGCATTGTACTGGGAGGAATCACTTTCCTTTTTTGCCCGTACCAATCAGATAGGGACAACAAATTTGCTGATCTGTCCTTATTTTTAGCGGTAGCTTTTAACTTTATTTTGGTAGAATGTTTGGTGATAGTACTTGGTTCTAGAGTTAGATAATATACATTAAATAAGGCCCAAACTTTTAGAATTTCGCAATACGGGTGTTTTAATGGGTCCAGAATATCTTTGGTATCAAATTTGTAAGGACTGTTGTGTTAAGATATGGTCATTCCTCATGCGAAAATGTAGAGACTTCTCTTTTGTTAGTCATCAGATTCAGTTTTGAGCCAATCGGGAACAGTAGAAGTTTGTACCCTTTTGCTAATTCTCAGCTAACTCAAAATTAAATTAGCTCTCGGCCGTTTTTTAGGGAACTTAGGATGAATTGTTTTCGTTCGTTGTTGTTTCTTGTCCATTTTTCTTGTCATTTTTGGGTTTTTTTTGTTGAGCTGGGTCAGGCTGCTTTTATCTTAGTTAATGACTTTATTTTTTTTCCTTTACAGATAGTTTCTTGTTTTCTAGAGATATATTCTTGTTAGTGTTTCTATTTGTGGGAGCATTAAATAGTAAGCAATTACGAAGTAGTTTTACACCCACGCGTGTTTCTCATAATTTAGAGAGTATCTATCATAGCGGGGAGTATGTATAATTTTTTGCATATACTCATTATTTACGTATACATATGCATGTATTTTAGATATATAGGGCAAACTATGGGTTCACTTGTATTTTTTTCCACCAAACTTGGTTTGGAGTATATTAGATATAGTGTGGAAACATACTCAAACCGACAAAGTATCGTACATACTTCCGTATGGTACTATATTAGATATGGGTATAACTACATCCATGAGTAGGAAGTATTTATCCTATATAATTGCACACTAATATACAATTACACACTTAGTACCACAACAATTTTCAGGGATGATGTACTTGGTTTATAGGGAAAGAGTGTGTAGCTGGTTTTATTGGCATACAAACAACATAGGAAACACTATTTACCAAGCCTTGGGCCCACAGGGGAAAAACTACGTCTTGCTTGCCTGTTGTTAATTGGTCGATGAGTTACATGGATACATCGATGGCTATGGCAATGTAGATCGGTTTGTGGTGTAGCGTGGCTAATTCAGATAGATCCCTGGGTGGCCCCTCCCAGCATTTATATGGGAGGCTTGGTCTCAGGTACCATTTGATGAGCCAAACACAAGTTAGGGTTTCGTATCCTGGGATTCGGATCCTTAGTAACCACCAATGTTTCTTGGCTTCTCAATTTTTACGTGGCCGTCAGTCGGACCGCACTCGGTATGGTAATGGCGGTGACCTAACAGGGTATGCCCGCGTCAACACTAACATGTAATTTGACATTAGTATGCAATTTGTAAAAATAGGATGTGAATTGTATACTACTTCATGTAACATTCATGTAGCCACATCTGAATATTAACATGGGCCATTGCACGTTAGTCATTGCACAATAATGTGCAATTGCATCTGCGCACTTTTTATCTGCAACCATGCATATGTGTGCAATTAGGCATGAATGTGTAATTGTATGTATGTGCGAAATTTTCAACTTTATATGCAATATTTTTTTATTCGTTTTTTGCAAGTAAACTTGTAATTTCATTTTATTGAAAAAAAATCATATATTTGTACAACTGTATACCTGTATATATGCACATAATTTTTATATTTATATATAATTTGTTTATTTGATTGTTTCATTTTCAATTGTTATTGAGCTTGCTGTTAAATTTTTTATTTTTTTGGGATTTCTAGTTACACATGAAAAATCTCAGAAAATAAATACAAGAGAAATAGATCAAATCCTAAATGAGGTAGGTTGACCAAGTTTCTTAACTCCGAGTCGATCGAGAGTTAGGCATATCCAACTTTGTAAACCGTGAAAGACTTAAATTACTGAACCGTGGGTAAGGACTAGACACCATGGAAGGATAATGTAACGATCACACAACACCTCCCACCTAGCATTGAAAGACTAGGTTTTTCTATCCTCGAGAAAGTTGAAGAATTTCCATAACTTTCCAATGGTATATATCGTTTGCATCGTTCGGATAAACGTTTTGAAAACTACGATAAAAAGACCGAATGCAGCCGGGAGCATTTATATCACAAACAGAAGTTCACCAATGCATACTGGGAAGTTCGTATTCATGTTGGAGGCACTTCAAATACTCTGTTTTCCGGGAAGTTCGTATTCATGTTGGCCGCAGGGCTCGGTTTGGCGGAGCGTTCAAGGACACGATCAGAACATAGACATATAGGCTTTGTATGGCTAACCCTGGCCAGTTTGGTCCGAAGACACGGGTTGGGATATTGGAATAGATAATTTCCTTGAAATTAGGTAAGCGCCGGGCCCGTGGGAGTACGGTCCATGCGGTCGCACAAGGCCCTAAAATTCAGGCCATAAAAAAAAAAGGCCCTAAATTTCAGTGTAGGCCTATTGGCATGTAACATTGTCAGCATAAAGAAATTGGCAACCTTCTGCTGGAGGGGCCATCTTACTTGGGCCTTGCCATTACGCGCGGCTCCCATGTTCTTCTTCTCATTCACCTTGAATCAATGTTATCTGTTGGTCGCCACTCCCTCAAAAAAAAAATCTGTTGGTCGCCAAAACGGAATCCACGAATCGAAATCGAGACCTCCTAGTCCTAGCTGTGTGACTGTGCATCACTGCATCGTTTCTTCTCGACAGTAGGTGTACTCAGTTCTAATCAATTTCGCTTCTCGCCTTCTTTTAATACTTCCATTGATTGATACTCCTGTGGTGAAGCACGATTTTTTTTAGGACATGCGAATTCTGAAACATTAACAAAATTGATAATATGCATTGTTGAATGGAGCATTTCCTCTTTTCCTTTTGTTATTTTTCAGAAAGGCACACAAATTGTACAAAACTTTTTGTATGTTCAAAGATGTATATATAAATATAAATATATATATGCAATTTTTTTATAAAAAAATAAGTTAGTGCAGCTGCTATGCCTTGCCCAACGGGGAGATTTGCCCCTGCTATCATGTATTCATTTTTTATGTCTTTTTGGTAACCAGTGTTTCAAGAATGAAGATCGGAGATTTAGAGTCATCATGGAAAATCATCGATCTGGTATCCAATAGCACAAGTGAAAAGAAAAAAAGAACAGGATTTAATTACTCTCAAGTTTAGAAGGTATGATTCTTAATACTCGCTTGGTTCCTATTTAATCGAGGCGACGTCCGTACATACATAATCTACTCTTCGTCTACACCACTTGTGTCGATTTAATCCGAACGGAGGAAATATATCCAACTGGTATGTAATATTTTGTGACATATATACGATAATTTTTTATTAGTTAAATTTTATAAATGACAAAGGGCCATGTTTTAGAATTTTTCATAGGGCCCCAAAATTTCTCAGCCCAATCCTTGGCACTATGTGGGCCATGACCCAGGCTATAGCCCAGGCTGCCTGGGCCCAGATCCACCCTCAGCATTCAGAACACATTGGTGATTTGTACTATAAAAACTACTCTCTCCGAGTAGCTAAAAACTAAAACTAAACAAATGCAGATTTAGCAGCAAAGCACGCGGGTCAGCATTGAAAGCCGTACCCAGTCCGCACTGTCTAAATCATTGACCTGCATCCTCAGTTCCTCACCCTCCCTCTGTTTTTTCTTTTGCAAATTGCATCCTGTCCAGCGAATCACAGCTCAGAGCTCATACTAATCAACGTGAGAGCACAGAAGATTTTATTAGTACTGTAGCTAATTTCAAACTTTCTCAACGGAAGATAAAATAAATGAAGATCCGAATATGCCCACGAATCTTGCCAACTTGTGCCCAGTTTGTACTTTGTAGTACTACCTCCGTTTCAAGGAATAAGGCGCACGCGCATCCCAAGACGAACTTTAACCATAAAAATTGAGGAATAAAATCTTGATTATATTATATGTAATTAGTATCGTTGGATTCGTATTGAAAAACACTTTTTAATGATATTAATTTCATGTAAATAATCTTTATGTATTTGAAGTAATTCTTGATCAAACAAAAAGATCGTAAAACGAGGACGCCTTATTCCTTGAAAACGGAGGTATTACATCTTATTCAGTTGAACTGGTTGTAGATAGGTTTTCCCTTTACCGATTTTTCTTGATCGCGTACGGAACAAGCATATCGTAAAGTTTGGAACGATACAATATGAAATGTTTGTGTTGAACAATTTCAGCAAACTACCAGCTTCTCTAGTCTGTGTGGGAATTTTGTATTGAGACATGCTTTCCTTCCTATTCTTTCTTCTTCTTTTTCATTTTGCTCGCGTGCAGCCATTTTCAATATAAGTTGGGACTAATAGAAGATGAGAGAGCATATAAGCCCGAGCTCTATGGAACTTTTTTTTTCAAAAATTTGAATAATTTTAATGCTTCAACAAATCTTAAAAAGTACCTAGATGTAGACAATGTTGTACTCTACCAACGTGCAAGATCTCCACTGAAAATACCTTATATTTGGCAACGCAATTCAAACTGTTATTTTTTGAATTCTTAAAAAAAGGGGGGGCTCTATGTGTTACCGATTTTTTTGTTAGGGTCCACTCTTTGTTTTAATTGTGCCAACTAGCCTTTTCTATTTCCCAATACCAAAATTCATGGAGCTTCAGTTGATATATTTTGCCAAGATGGTTAAACCGTCATGTATTTTCATGTGTTATCCCATTGTTTCTATTCCATCTCTAGAGTGAAATTTGAAGGCTCTTTGATTCAAAGTCTTAAGTGGCAACACTAGTGGAAAACTGGGCAATAGGCCCGGTCCATTTGGCCCTTTAGACCCGGTTCCTGAACCGGGACCAACAAGGCGGGACTAAAGGGGGTACCCTTTAGTCCCGGTTCAAATATAAACCGGGCCTAAAGGCCTCAACACGTGGTGCGACCAGGGAGCTCGCTGGAAGGGCTTTGGTCCCGGTTCGTGGTACGAGGGCCTATGTTTCTCGCCGGCAGAGAATTGCTATTTCTCTGCGCGGCACAGATTTGGGCTGTACCAGCGTTTCTGCCGCGGCAGAGAAACATCTGTTTCCCTGCGCAGTTTCAGCAATGCATATATATATCATTCAAGAAACCACAAAAAATCGTCATGAATATATATAGACATCGTCAACATACACGACATAGTCAACAGTACACGTAATGCATGCATATTTACAATACAACTTTTCCTGAACGAATATCGTCCGACGTCACGATCTTCCGATAGTGCTCTCCACCTGGGGTAAGGACCTCGGTAATAAAGAATCCCGCGATTTCCTCTTGAATTGCTTTTATTTGATCCGCTGTTATGAGAGTGCCCCGCAGGCGTGTCATCTATATTTAAAAAAGGAGATCAATATATGAATGGAACTCAATACAATAGATGGTACTAATTAAGATTAATTGTGAAAATTTGTTATCGTACACGAGTGTGGTGTATTTGGGGATCCCCACCCTTGGGACAGGACATGTCACGCATGAAGGTGCAGACGTAGTATCCACATAAGTTATTCCCTTTTTCCTGCCTCATACACTTTACGAAAAAATAGTTCGATCAAACTAATAATCAAGCATCGTATTGAAAGTAAATATCATATATAAAGTTTCACGGACATAGCTATATATATAGTACTACTTACAGGGTAATCTCTAAATGTAAGCTCCGGTTTCCATTCACCCGGAACAGTATTGATGAACCGTTTCCAAGCCCTGCCCGGCAAAAAATAATGAGTAAATGAGTAATTGATTAGTTGATGATATCTTCGAATTAGAGCAGATGAAGATGCCAATACGAAATTGATTGAAACTACCTCTGGAGGATGGCAGCCATGTCCGCCCATTCCGCATATTCTTTACGTTTCGAGTCCATGACGTTTACGACTCCAAGGTGAAGATCAATGATTAGGAGAATAAAATGGAAACTGCACAAGCATAGCTCAATGATTACGAGAATAAAGTGGAAGGTGCACAAGCATAATGTATGTTATATATAACACTCACTTGAAGTTGTAGGGAAAGAATATATCCTCTTTGTCTGCTTGCTTCTCTAAAAACATTACGATGTTGTCCTCTGTGTCCTTGGGGTACGTCGAACCGTAACTTCATGAACTGTGTTTGGGTCTATGAACCCCAGCGGTAGGAGCTTGCCTCTTTTGTATTCCAGCTTCTTCATTCTGCATAATTAAATGTATAGCGTACACAAAGAATATAATGAGGATAATTGTTAGTGCAAATGAATGAGCTACAAACTTAATTACACAAATAAATCACTTACAGGCAGTAGCAACTGATGACAGCTTTGTCGAGGGCGTCTTGATTGAATAACTGAAACAGTTCTTCTAACTCAATGTTTATCTCGTCTTCCCCCGGAAGTAATGCTCATCTCTAAGATACGCCGTGAGGTACCTTTCACTTCTTCGACAGGCTTTCAGGTACCATTCATGCAACCTTCGCATCTGAGTCCCTAGACGCGCGAGCTCGCCAGGTTTGACGAGATCAGATCCGTATCTATACGTGTTTACCACTTGAGCCGTTGGATAGTAATCTTCGTACTCAACTGATGCTCCCTGAGCTCTAGCCGCCCGTTCGATCATCGATGCCGTCTCTGGATCATGATATGGCTCCACGATGAAGTGGGGTGCGGCCTGAATGTCCTGCTGTCCAAGCTGGGCGACTTTTTTTGCTTCTTTCATCGCTCTAGAGGACTGTCCAAGAGAGCGGTCATAATCAGCTCTCAGCTCAGGTCTCTTCATTCTCGTCTCGGCAAAGTGCTTCACTGTCTGCGGTGGAATAAACATCTTCTTCGGCGCAAGAAACGCCTTTTGCTCTTCGTCTGCTCATGTGGCAACAACTCGGAGTCTGTTCCCTCATTGGAGTTGATGATCTCTTCGGAGCTGTAGGAGGTGCCGCGGACCGCTTCCTCTTTTGCTTAGGTGGAAGCGGCGGAGTCTCTGACGAGGAGGAGGAGGCGGCGGAGTATTTTCACGCGGAGGAGACTGGTCATGGATAGGGGAATCATCATCGCGAGAGGAGAATCATCACGCGGAGGAGACGCACGGTGGCGGAGGAGGCGGAGGTGGCCCTTGTTGGCTTCTCACCGGAAACACAATGTTCTCCTTCCGCCATTGCACGGTGGTTCTACGGGCTTCTCCCAGTTCTTTGATTTCCCCATCTTCACCTGCAGGGTGCTCAAGCACCAACCCCTCATACTCTCTCAACACTTCATCCACCATCACAACAACAAAGTCGTCTTGGACCGGACGGCAATGGTAAGACCTTGTAGGTAAGAGGATGCCGACCGCCGCCTTGAAGGATAGGTTGAAAACTTTAACATGCAGCTCACAAGGACGGCTCTCAGTGAGATCATCCACGGGGGTAGCGAGGAGGCTCGACCACCTGGTCATCATCACCATCATTATCCACCTGCTGAGAGGAAGCCACGCTGCTTTTCCGGTGTGGTTGAGATTGCAGCGGGCGATGGCATTGAGCAGTGCAGGATCTACTACCCTGAGCCATCTGAGATGTAAGTACTTGGGTTACCATGGTTAATTGGGCTTGCATGGTGCTCATACCCTCCTCTAAGTTAGCCAGGCGGTCTGTTTCCCTTGCCTTCCTCCTCTCATGGCTTTTATCAGGAAATCTCTTCCTTTCCGCAGGAAAGCCATACTTCCACGGAACGGAGCTGCGTGCCTCGTGTTCGTCCGCCGTGTTCTTTGTTCCCAAGGGCGCGTGTCAGCTCATCGTTCTCTCTTTCGGGCTGGAACAACCCCGCCTCCACGTCCCTATGTGCCTTTTCCAGGGCATCAATGGGAACCTTCAGATGAGCTTTCTTATAGATGCACTTCCCTGTTTCTGGATCCAACGTTCCCCCAATCCCGTAGAACCACTCCTTGCACCGTTCGATCCAACCGTGTGTCCCTAATCGATCCCTTTGGTCAGTTCCGCCTCAGCTGCGCCACTTAGGACGGTTAGCCCTGTATCCACCTGGACCCAGAATTTGGTGATATAGCTTCAACGCAGCATTTGCCTTATTTATTTCCGACCTTCTCAAAAATTCTTCTGACTCCGTGCTGTACTTCACGAATTCGTCCCAGTGACTTTTTACCTTCTCACTGTCCGGAGTCTTCTTTAACTTGATAAGGCGGCGCAATCTTTTCTTGTGGCTCTTGAATAGTTCGGCCATCTTCTTCTTGCCAAACTCGCGGAGGGCCTGCTCCATCTTGGCCTTCTCAGCGTCACCCCCCTCTTCGGGTACTATGTTGAAATGTGCCATGAGCTTGTTCATAATGCTGTTTTTGGCTACATCATCGATATAAAGACCTTGAGCTTCTTCCTCTGCAGACAGCACTAGTCCCTTCGGCTTGTGCCATTCTCGAACGGTGATCGGGACGTGGTCCCTAACAAGCACTCCGCATTGAGCTATAAATGCCTTTGCACCTTTCTCTGGAGCAATCGGTTTACCATCCTTGTCGATGTGGGTGATGTCGTGCCTAACACCGTCATCCAACTTTTTGGCCGGGCCTCGCTTCCTCGACTTTACAGAAGAAGTGCTCGATCCGGAGGGCTAAAAAAGAAATAGTTCATAGTCAGTACAATTTCATTAGTTAATGCATCTAGTCGATCAACAGCGGCTTAATTAATTTATATACCTCGGTGATAACTACAGTTCGGGAGCCATTATGATGATCTTGTTCCTCACCGGCGCCACTAGGATCTTCTTCCTCAATATCCTCCGCTCCCTCACCGGAGGCATTCAAATAAGTTGCGGTGACATCGTCACCGCCATCATCTGGAATAACGTCGTCGTCGCGATCATCCAGAGTACCGTTTGCTATGAGTTCCTCCATGAAATTTTCTTGAATTTCATCTCTCTCCATGCTTTCTACAACGACCTGCAAGCTATACATAGGAACCATCATATGATCAAATTAAGGATAATGCAGAAAACTGAAAATGGAGTTACATATGTGTAGTTCTTAACTAAGGATCGATAATATAGTGCTGAAAGCAGATACTGCAGTTACATGCATACATTGATCGGGTTCATGTTTATTTAACCCTAATACATATCAATCACTACTACAACCACTCAACCGCGCAGACCGGGTCCTAGAGGGCGCCGACCGGGTCCTGAGCCGCGCTGGGTGTGCCCCCAAAGCCACGGAACAACAACGGGAGCATAGCTAACATGAGATCCCCGCATAACGCTCCATCCGGTCCTATACATGTTGTCTAACGCGTACATGTAACGGCGAACGTGCTGGTCCTCCGCTTCAATGCGCTGAGCTACCTCCTCCGGCGGGGCCGCTCCTGGAAACCGTGGCCCATAAGACCTCCACCAAAGAATATCCGGGTCGACAACGGGACCCGGATTCCGCCAAGGTGCGCGACCCGGAAGCTAAGACCTCCCAGTGCCACCCGGCGGAGCCCAGTCCCGGACCTCCCCCATCTGCTCCATCTCCTCGGTGAGAGTCGGACCACGGCCCGCCGGCTGTCGCTGTCATCGTAGCTACGAAAACAAATCATATATGTATACTAATATAAATAAAAAACATGATATTGTGCTAAATAAAAAACTTCACTACTTTTGTACTAACGCCGCGTTCCACGACCCCGGATCGATCGATCCGGATCGGGGGTCGGGAACGACAGCGGGAGCGGTAGAGGGAATTGAACGTATTTTGGGGGGCACTACCGGCATCGCCACGGACTCTCCTCCTCTCGCTCTTCTCTCTTTTCTCGACCCTAACTCTATGTCACGGCGGCGCCACCACGGACTCGGCACCGCCAGGGGCGCCGGCAGGGGCACCGCCATGGACTCGGCACCGGCAGGGGCGCCGACACTACCGGCGCGCGCGGAAGAGGTTATCCGCGCGGGGGGTGGCGTCGACACAAATTGTAACTTTTTTTTTCTAACTATACTAATTTAAATCTAACTAAATATTTCTAACTTTTCTAACTAAACTAACTAATCTAACAATCTAACAATCTAACAAAACTAACAAAACTAACTAATATAATAAATCTAACAATCTAACAAAAAATACAAAAAATTAAAGAAGAACTTGGCGGCCGCCGGTCGCCGGGAGGAGGGAGAGGAGAGGGGAGCACCATACGGCGGCGCGAGGGCGACGGTGAGGAGGAGACGCGACAAGGCGGCGGCCGCGGTCGAGCGGTGGCGGCGGCCGGCGGTCGGCGGTGGCGCGCGCGAAGGAGGAGCGCGGGCGCGCGGGCGGAGGCGCGCGACAAGGTGGAGCGGAGGCGAGTGCGGCCGGCGGTGGCGGCGCGGTGGCGGAGGAGGAGGCGCGGGCGCGGCAGAGGAGAGGCGCGGCGGCGCGCGAGCGGTGGGCGGCGCGGTGGGCGGCGCGGTGGGGCAGCCGGCGGCGCGTTTCTCCTCCTCGCGCGATTGATTTGCGCGAGAAGGAGATGACAGTTATACCCCCTTTGGACCCGGTGCGTATTACAAACCGGGTCCAAAACTCTGGACCCGGTTTGTAATACAAACCGGGACTAAAGACCATTTTTGCTGCGTTTTCGCTGCGCGCGCAAAAATGGCCTTTAGTCCCGGTTTGTAATACAAACCGGAGGCCAAATTTTTTAAAAATTTCATTCCCGCCTTATTTCAAATGAAAAAAAGCCACCGTGCCCACACGTGTCCACCGCCGTGTAGTGGCCCCATCGCCACCGCCACCGCCCACCACCGTCACCGCCATGTACGGGCCACCGCCGTGTACTGCCCACCACCGCCACCGCCATGTACTGCCCACCACCGCCACCGCCACACGTGTCCCTTCCCGTGCCACGTGTCGCCGCCGCTTCCACGTGCCTCGCCCGCCGCCACCGCCATGTACGGGCCACCGCCGTGCACCGCCGTCGCCACCGTCGGCACCGCCGTGTCTGCCCCGCCACCGCCACCGCCGGCCACCACCGTCACCGCCGTGTAGTGGCCACCGCTGTCGGCCACCTTCGCCACCGCCACCGCCGCCACCACCGCCACCGCCGTGCGGCCACCCGGCACGCCGTATGCCACCACCGCCACCGCCACCGCCCGCCCACCACCACCGCCATGTACGGGCCACCGCCGTGTCTGCCCACCACCGCCACACGTGTCCCTTCCCCGTGCCACGTGTCGCCGCCGCTTCCATGTGCCACGCCCCGCCGCTTCCCCGCGCCACCTGTCGCCGCCGCTTCCACGTGCCACGCCCCGCCGCCCCGCGCCACCTGTCGCCAAACTTGCCGCGTCGCTGTGCTATAAAGCGCCGCGTGCGCGCGGAACCACACGTCGCCGTCGCCTCCGTTCATTCGTCGCCGGGATGCCGCCGCCGTCGCGGCTCGTCCGGTTTCCGTGGCGTCCGCGCCGAACGGTAGGTTCTACGCCGAGATGCGTGCCGGTGGCTTCCGGCTCACCCTCGGCACGTACAACACCCGGAGCTGGCGCGCGCTTACGACGCGGCCGCATGGCGATTTCGGCGGCCACGGTGCGACATGAACTTCCACGTCGAATCGCTAGAGGGGCGGAGTTCCTCGCGCCGCGCCGTGCCTCGTCGACGCCGGAGACCGTCGCCGCCACCGCCAGGTGCAGCGCCGGATCGCAATCGCCGAGCACGACGAGGAGTTGATGCGCCATGGAGGGCGCAGTTCCCCAACGACGTCGACAACACCGCCGCGTTCTTCGCTGACCTCGGCACAACGCAGGTCCAACAGCGCCATCGTCGGGCCGTCGCCGTGTTCGAGCTCGATAACCCGAATACAACTTGGGCCGACAACGACCCTCGGTGGGACGACATTTGGACCGAGACAACCTCCGACGACGAGTAGATCGACTAGACTAGTTGTTTATCTATTTTATTGTATTTTCAATAAAGTCGTTGTGGCAGACGCTGATGATGAGAAAAGTTTCCCGCCAGATTACATGTGGAATTAAAGTACGAACTCAACTGAAAATTAATTAAGATACATGGCCAGATAGTACTCGTGCCTAGCCCTATAGTACTCGTGCCTAGCTCAACTGAAAATTAATTAAGATACATGGCCAGATTCGATGTTCGAGTCATTCAGTCATACTCGTGCCTAGCCCTATAGTACTCGCCCTGTAGTCGTCGTAGTCGCCGTCATCATCGTCGCGGCATCGGGGTCGCGGTAGTCAAACCTCGGCGGGAGAGCACGCGTGGGCTGGGACGAGGGTAGCGCAGGCGGGGCCCACGGTGGGCCATGACGCCTGGAGAGTTCGGTCGCGCCACCACAGCCGACGGCCGGCCTCGTTGAAGTTCGAAGGAGGCGGGCCGCCCTCCTCGTGCCGGGCGAGCGCCCTCTCACGCCGATTGATGAAGAAGCTCTCCCAAGTCGGGCTGTAGTCGGGATGCCACTGGGGATTCCTCCGCTGCTCTGCGTGAGCTCGAAGTAGTAGTGGTTCGTGATGGCCATCTCGCGCGCCACACCTAGAGGGACAGGAGGGACCGGTACCCCTCCGACGCTCAGCAACCAGGGTAGGGACGCGGTAGCCCGGCGGGCAGGGGTAGTTCGACGCGCAAAGCGCCTCCGCCTCCCGGAGGGTTAGAGATACGATGGAAGCCATGTGACCTGGTGATGAGGTTTGCAGATATGAGTCTAGATGTGATATGTAAATGGAGGCCAAGCCAACATATATATAGTGAAAAAATGGCGGGAGGACGGAGGCGGGAAGCAGTGGAAAGCGCGGGAAGAAAAATAGGCGGGAACGCAGTGGCGCCAAAAACTGTCGGTGGGATAAGAACGTGTGGGTAACCTTTAGTCCCGGCTGGTGGGTACAACCGGGACTAAAGATCCTTTTTGTGTCATCTAACAAAACTGTCGGTGGGATAAGGACGTGTGGGTAACCTTTAGTCCCGGCTGGTGGGTACAACCGGGACTAAAGATGTCGGCAGATAAGAACGCATGGGTGGACGCACCGCTCGATGAGATAAAGCATGTAGCGCACGACGCCCTGTCGAAGGAACAAGACAAAGTAGAAGAGGTGCCGTGCCTATAAAAGGAGCATCGATACGCCTTGCCAAGCCCGAACGACTACATCTCATCTAACGGTGTTGGGGAAAGGGTTGGGAAATCTCCCGTGGCGCATCTCCACTTTTAATATCTTACATACAGTTACATGATTACACAAAAATAAATGGAAAATTGATTGCCATGTTGAGATACTCATTTGTGCCATGAACATTCTTCAATTAACTTGATGATGGAGCATCTTCATCATTTAATTAATCTTCTTCGGCCGTAACCATGGAGCATCTTCATCATTTAACTTGATGCTTGGATCAATGTTCACTCTGAAGGGTGGAATTTCATCAAACTGATTATAATCTTCTGACATGTCTGTCTTGTCCTCCACTCCCACGATGTTTCTTTTTCCGAAAGAACTATGTGGCGCTTTGGCTCATCGTTTGATGTATTTGTTTCCTTATGTTTCCTTTTTCTTGGTTTGGTAGACATATCCTTCACATAGAAAACCTGGGCCACATCCTTGGCTAGGACGAATGGTTCGTCTCTATACCCAAGATTGTTGAGAACTGTTGTCATTCCATACAACTTGTCTACCTGAACCCCGCCTCCTGTTTTGTTGACCCATTTGCACCTAAACAAAGGGACCTTAAAAGAAGGTCCATACTCAAGTTCCCATATATCCTCTATGTAACCATAATATGTGTCATTTGGGCCTTCATTCATTATTGCATCAAAGCGGACACCACTGTTTTGGTTGGTGCTCTTTTTATCTTGGCGATCGTGTAAAATGTATTCCCATTTATCTCGTACCCTTGAAAAGTCACTACAGTCGAAGATGGTGTCTGGGCCAGCAAGTACAACTGATCTTCAATATGTTCGTTATTCAGGAGATGTTTTTGCAACCAACCGCCGAAAGTCGACATGTGTTCACGTCTAATCCAATCGTTCGACTGCCCCGGGTTCTGGGAGCGTAGAAAGTTCTTGTGGTCACCGATATACGGAGCCACCAAGGTGGAACTTTGTAGGACTGTGTAGTGTGCTTGAGTCAAAGAAATCCCGTCCCTACATATCATTGATTTCCCTCCTAGCGTGCCTTTTCCACTTAGTCTCCCTTCATGCCGCGATTCAGGAACACCAATCGGCTTAAGGTCAGGAATAAAGTCAACACAGAATTCAATGACCTCCTCTGTTCCATAGCCCTTGGAGATGCTTCCTTCTGGCCTAGCACGGTTATGAACATATTTCTTCAAGACTCCCATGAACCTCTCGAAGGGGAACATATTGTGTAGAAACACAGGACCGAGAATGGAAATCTCATCGACCAGGTGAACGAGGAGATGTGTCATAATATTGAAGAAGGATGGTGGGAACACCAGCTCAAAACTAACGAGACATTGGACCACATCATTCTGCAACCTCGGTAGAATTTCTGGGTTTATTACCTTCTGAGAAATTGCATTGAGGAATGCACATAGCTTCACAATGGGCAGTCGAACATTTTCCGGTAGAAGCCCCTCAATGCAATCGGAAGCAACTGTGTCATTATCACGTGTGTCATGAGACTTGGGTTCTGGAATGTTTTCTTCTCCATATTTATTATTCCCTTTATATTGGAGGAGAAGCGGACGGGACCTTGATACTGCTAAGACATTCAAAAAATATTTCCTTCTCTGCTTTTGTAAGAGCGTAGCTGGATAAATGACGTCCTTTAACTCTCTCATGCAGATTTTGGGGTCTTTCCAACGTTGCTGGTCCTCCCGTGCTTCGGTGTATCTTTTGTCTTCCCGTACACGCCCGAAAGCCTAGCAGGTTGACGCAAAGATTCTTCGTCACGTGCATCACATCGATTGAAGAGCGGACTTCTAAGACTTTCCAATATTCTAGCTCCCAAAAAATAGATTTCTTCTTCCACATGGGCGCGTGTCCGGCAGCGTCATTCGGAACAGACCGTCCGCCAGGACCCTTTCCAAATATTACATCTAGATCCTTGACCATACCAAATATATCAACACCATCACGATGGGGAGGCTTCCTCCGGTGATCAGCCTCACCGTCGTAATGCTTTCCTTTCTTTCTTACGGGATGGGTAATCCTAAGAAATCGACGATGCCCAGGTACACGACCTTCTGACCTTTTCCAAATAATCACCTTCGAGCTCATGTAAACAGTGTGTGCATGCATTGTATCCCTTGTTTGACTGTCCTGAAAATGTTACCAAGAGCAGGCCAGTCATTGATGGTTAAAAGCATCGCTCTTAGGTCAAATTCCTCTGCTTGTGCTCGTCCCACACACGTACACCTGCTAGGGACCACAACTGTAGAAGTTCTTCGACTAATGGCTTCAGGTACACATCAATGTCGTTCCGGGTTGCTTTGGGCCTTGTATGAGCACTGCATCATAATGAACTTCCGCTTCATGCACAACCAAGGAGGAAGGTTATATATACAAAGAGTCACAGGCCAGGTGCTATGGCTGCAGCTCTGCTCTCCAAAAGGATTCATGCCATCTGTACTTAGACCAAACCTTAAGTTCCTTGCATCCTGTGCAAAGTTTGGGAACTCTCTATCGATTTTTCTCCATTGGGATCCATCAGCAGGGTGCCTCAACATCACGTCTTTCTTACGGTCTTCTTTGTGCCATCGCAACAACCTAGCGTGCTCTTTATTCCTGAACAAGCGTTTCAGCCGTGGTATTATAGGAGCATACCACATAACCTTGGCAGAACCCTCTTCTTGGGGCGCTCGCCCTCAACATCACCAGGGTCATCTCGTCTGATCTTATACCGCAATGCAGTGCACACCGGACATGCATCCAAATTCTCGTACTCACCGCGGTAGAGGATGCAGTCATTAATGCATGCATGTATCTTTTGCACATCTAATCCTAGAGGGCAGACAATCTTCTTCGCTTCGTACGTACTGGCGGGCAATTCGTTACCCCTTGGAAGCTTCCTCTTAATTATTGTCAGCAACTTTCCAAATCCTGAGTCAGTGACACCGTTCTCGCCTTCCATTGCAACAATTCCAGGTGTGCTGCCTAGCTTTTTATGGCCATCTTCGCAAGTTGGGTATAACAATTTGTTGTGATCTTCTATCATCTTGTCGAAGGCCAACCTTTCCTTTTCAGTTTCACATTCTCTCCTTGCATCAGCAATGGCCCGACCAAGATCATCAGCAGGCTCATCTGGTGCCTCTTGATCTTCTACTTCATTGTCTTCATTGCCTTCAGCATCATCGTATTCAGGGAAATTGGGATAACCGTCATCATCCTCTTCCTCTTCTTCATTGTCTTCCATCATAACCCCTCTTTCTCCGTGCTTGGTCCAACAATAGTAACTGGGCATGAAACCGGATCGCAGAAGGTGGCTGTGAATGAGACTCGAGTGAGCGTAATTTACGATATTCTTGCAGTCCACACATGGACAATACATGAAGCCACCATGTTTGTTTGCCTTCGCCACGGCTATAAAATTATCCAGGCCCGCAGTGAACTCGTCAAACCGTCGGTCAATGTACATCCATTGCCGATTCATCTGCATGATATAATTAAGCTGATCAAAACCATTACAGAACATCACGATGTATATATACACATGCATTTTATCAATTACAGATGAAAAGGATAAAGTTGTTAACCTCGATGAAGAAGAAAAAACAAGTTAAGTGTGGCTTGATTTGTGTAAACTCAAGTGGCAAATCCTCTTAAGCATTTCATCGAACACCTCTTGTGCATGTGAAGAAGAGATGAAAGCAATACACCCCTTTTGTGAAGATAGTGAAAAAATGGCTAAGTGTGGCTCACACTTGGGCAGGGGCAATTATAGCCAGAGGGGGGCCTTTGGACCCGGTTTGTCATACAAACCGGGACTAAAGGGTTCCCAGCCTGACACCTGGCGCGCCTGCGGGTGGACCTTTGGACCCGGTTTGGTCCAAAGGCCGCTACAGGACAGGCGCCAGCGGGTGGGGTCGTCCTGGGCAGAAACGAACCGGGTCCAATGGGGGCATTGGACCCGGTTTGGTTCAGCAGTGGGTCATTTGCTTGGGTCCAAAGGCCTCTTCTCCACTAGTGGCAAGTTGCAACCAGTCAGATAATCATAGAGCTGCTCGATCTTGGGAAATAGTATCTAGTACATCAGCCAACTGGGTAACCGAATAATGGCATTTGCTGATTGTATGGTAGGCCATACTACATTCCTAATGTATGGGAATAAACTAATGCTATGCAATGCAGTAACCGCCCGATCCGAAATCCCGGGAGAGGTGATGCAGCCCTATAGCTTCCCAGCACGGCCATGGCTGCTTCGGAGGTGCAGGGTATCTTTTCTCAGACCGCGAAGTTGCATGGGCAGGCGGCAGGCCGATACCGGCGGCCGTGGTCAAGGCAACATGCAGAGCTTCTTTGCGTACGACGCCGTCTCGAGAATCTTCACGCGTCAGTAGTAGTTCTGCAAAAGTATAAAATACCATATGTACGGCAGGTGCATTGTATCTACTTCATGTTGATCTGTTAGTAGAAGGATTATTGATTTTTTTCCGAGAAAAGAAGTTTATCGGGTTTGACTTTCATGTTTCAGTAGAACTATATATGCAAATAAATGTGTCGAAATATACCTGAAGGGAACAAATTGTACTGCACAATGTAAACTTACGGCAACATAGCAAGCTCGTGGCTCGCACGTTGCGTCGGCCCTAAGCGCGCTGGATGGTGCCAAGACACAGTAGTACCACTTCATGGCTATCGCCGTTGCCTTCTGCATCTCCCTCGTGACCAAAGCTCTTCGATCGCAATCACCGGCGATCACGATGGCCATGAAGTGGCACCATTGCGTCCTGGCGCCGTCTAGTGCTTTCAACACGTTGAGTTGTTCACCCACCATGGACGACTATTAAGCTTCTCTCTCTCTCTCTCCCTCTCTCTCTCTCTCCCTCTCTCCCTCTCAGCTTCTAGTTCCTTCCCTTGTATTTGTGTGTTTTGTTCCGTACCGATGGTGCCTCTATATAGGACATATGGTACGGATATGCCAATCCGGACATGGCTAGTTGCAATTAATTAGTATAAGATACTGTATGTACGGCAGGTACATTGCCACAATTCTATGTTGATCTATATTATAAGAATGATTAATGAATGCCAAGTTGAAGTTTATCAGGTTTGACTTTCATGTTTTAATATGGAATTGCACACAAAAAATATCGAAATGACGTCTTGGTTAACTCCCAAAGGAAGCCAATTGTATGGCCAGAAAGCAAGCTTGCGAGAAAATGTCAAGATTAATTATATTTTTCCTAATTATATGGCGAGTTGTTGTCTTATGTGTCACGGTACCGTGGGATTATTCCTTTATGGATATATGGGGTTCATAAGTAAATATCTCCTCCTAATACCTACTTCCTCTGTTCCATAATTTTTGTCATGGATTTAGTTATTAGTGGGGGTTCATAAGTCAATACCTCCTCTTAGTTATTGTTTCATTATTTTTTTCCATGGATTTTATGGAACGCATGAAGGAAAAAAGTTCTCTTGAGTAACCCCCCCTGTGTGGGTGTGTGTGTGGGGGGGCCCGGTTTCCTCTCCTTCTGTTCGCCTCACCGCCGTTGGAAGCCACCAACATGCAGTAGGGGGTGGGTTTCCTCCTTGCATTGCGCAAACTCTAGTGCCCGCACATTGCGACGGCCTTAAACACCTAGATGGCGCCAACACGTAGTGGCACCACTTGCACTAGTAGAAAATGGCTAATTGGTGGCATTGCAAAATTGCCATTGATGGCATGGATGTGCCATCCCGCCAATATGCTGCCAAATATGTGACTGCCGCGTAAGCGAAAATATTTTCCATATGGCACCCTTTACTTATTATATACCAGCACTAAGGACATCAAAACTATATAGTGGATTCTCTCATAGATCGAAACTAGGCTTAATTGGTTCCACATAGTGATTGAAATTAACTAGCTAATTTAGTTCACCACATTAAAAGAAACAAATCGTGCATCAAAGAAAATAAAGAGTATCATTTTGTTGGTGCTTGGCGAAGATTAGAGGCAGCCAGTGCCCGCGCGCGGTTTCTGTAGGAGTTATGAGAAAATCTTGTCCAAGTTGTAGTTGTTGCTCTTAATTTCTGAATGAAGTTCTTTCACCCGGTAACTGTGAAGGAGAGGCGGGCATCCTTCGTCGTGTACATGATGGTGTTGGTCTCGCCATACCGAACACGTAGTCTAACCAAACCTTCTTAGGACAACGAGTGGATGAAGCCACCTTCATAGGTAATTTATAGGACGCAAACTAGGAAGAAAGAAAGAAAGAAAGAAGATATCTAAGGACTAGTCAAAAGTTAAATCTTACTAATTTTAACCAAATATTTAGGGAAAAATATTTACATCGACAATATCGAATGGACACATTAAGAAAATATACTTTATGATGAATCTATTGATGTTGATTAAGTATTTTAAATGTTCATATTTATGTGTATAAACTTGGTCAAACTTAAAAAAATGCTAAATTTTGCCTAATTCTTAGGCGCCTTACATTTTGGGACGGACGGAGTACCATTTTGTGCATTTCAAAATATGTTTTATTCATGTGGGTCACAAATGGCGCCCCGACATACATATGTGGTGGTGGTGGTGTGTCTGTGTGTGTGGGGGGGGGGGGGTGGGGTCTGAGTACTAACAGAAGTTCTTTCTCACCTTCAGTAAGGTTGAAACTTTAGCCAATAAAGATATGTTCGAAGGGGACTTCTTTCTCGCTTTCACGACCACCATCCTCGCTAATTTCCCCGCCTTCCTCGCCATCCTCATCTTCCTCGCCAACAGTGTTGAAAATCAGAATATTTATCTTTGGCACCTCTCCTTCGTCCAAGGAAAATTATAGCATCTCAACTTCATTGAGACGGTTCGGCGTAATGAACCGGTTCCATCCGACACCCTCCCAAGCTATTCTTTATCAACATTTCTGCACATCAAAGTTGTATGACCGCCCAAGCATCTGGAATGACAAACTGTCTCTGGTTATTGCATTTAAGTGCAAACTTACATTGCACGGATAGTTTGCGCACCAAAAAAGCACACGTTAGGTAAATGGTAAATGCACTAAAAATGGTAAAGAAAAATGTAGGAAAATAAGTTTGTTAGCTCACTGAATTCTTGAAATGACCCTCTACAAGCGTGATCCAGAATCGTGAGCCCCTCGAATAACATGGACATGGTCATTAATACAAGCTTGGCACGGTGCCATATCCTGTGAATAAAAATCGGAAGTTTCTAGATAATACTTGGAATTTGCTGGAAATCAGGCGCATGATACTTAATAAGTTTAAGTCAAGCGTTTGGAGATTCGTATTTTGTGCTTTGTAGATTCGTGCTCTGACTTTTGGGCTGTTTGTGTGTGTTTGTGTTGTTGTCGGCCCGACGCGTAAGCGGGCTGACTTGATTTTTGCGGGCCTCACGGAGTGGGCTCGTGGCGATGGTTCCTATCTACAAGGCGTCTTTCTCTCTCCCATGGAACCGCTTACGCCGCGCATTCCAGTTGCGCGTGTGTTGTAAACGACATATTTTCAGTTGCATGTGGGTTGCAACTGTGATTTTTTCGGTTACATGTGGGTTGTAACTGATTATTTTTCAGTTGCGCATATGTTGTAACTAAGAATTTTCACATACATGTGGGTTGCAACTGACATTTTTCCAGTTACGCATGCGTCAGAACTAAGAATTTCCATTTACATGTGGTTGCAACTGATATTTTTTTCCAATTGCATGAGTGTTGCAACTGAGATTTTTCCAGTTGCGCATATGTTGCAACTAAGAATTTCCACATACATGTGGGTTGCAATTGAGATTTTTCCAGTTACGCATGTGTCGCAACTGAATTTCCATTTACATGTGGGTTGCAACTGAGTCTTTCCAGTTACACGTCAGTGACTGACACTTATTAAGTCTCATGCGACTGATCACTAGGCGCTCCCATAATACTTCTACTACAATCTAAATCATTATATCCATCATCATATAATTTGACACCAGTGTTAAACCATTGCATATTCTATTTTGAGCTAAATCATCTACTACACTATATTTTGATCTAAACTAAATCATCTACTATACTACACACTACACTACAACATCTAACAAAATTCTATCCAAAATTATAGTCATTTCTAACTAAATACTACACATTTTACACAACAATTTTATCTAATTAAGAACTACAAGTGCATAATTGTATATGTGAGATGGAGGCGCGACACCACTGAGAGGTTGTGGCAACGTAGACGAGCGGCGCCGACACAGACGGGAGGAGAGGAGAGGGGCGGCGGCGCGGCAGATGAGAGGATGTGTGGAGAATGAGGAGAGAGGATGGCGGGGAGTGGAATGATAGGGTTTGGGGGGAAGACGGTTGTGATGGGCCGCTTGGGTTAGTTGTGTGGTCACCGGTATAGGGATTGCGGGTCCAACCCAAAAAATACCGGTGGCGTGGCCCAACGCCACGAATACGAGTGTTACTGGTGGCCATGCCGCACCACCAGTATTTTGTGGATGGGTCGTTATCCTAGGCACACACCTAACACTAACAATGGTGTTGCCACCAAACTGGCGCACCAACGGTAGCCAAATATTGGTGGCGTTGGATTTTTTTGAAACGCCACTGTTGCATTATTGAAGCAAACCACCAACATAATGTCACATTTACAGATTTTCCTACTAGTGTTCATGGTGATTGTTGTAAAAAAAAATCCCTGCTCGGATGGGTTTCTTCATGGACGTCCATGACCTCTTCTACATCTCCCTCGGGACCAAGGACAGGTCAACGGAGTACACGACTAATCCCAGCGCGGGAGATTGAGAAATATTTCAAATATATCTTTTATTTTGTTATACAGAGTTAAGCTATATTTTTTTCTGGAACGGAGATATAGCCCCGGCCTTTGCATCGAATACATCTTCTCTATTACTTTATACATATAAATAATTGCATTCCTAAGAAAAGAAAGAATATAATAGGACATTATTCAAACTCAACTAGAATGCCTCATGGATCTAGAGGTGAACTCTTCTACAGAGGACAGAGATAATTATACACAGGCCGTGAAACCGCCATGAATGTGAACCTGATCATGGTCTTTGGTAGACATGCTTTGTTCCAGGATCAACGATTATACCATTGCCACCTTTCACTTTAAGACCATGACTGCATGATTGATTGTTGTCAGTTGTGGACAATGTGTTTTGGCTCATAGGTCTAGATGCCCTATTACAAAAATTATATTTTAAATCCACATTAAAATGTGAAACATTCTGGAAAAAAAATTCAGGTGTACATCGGAACATTCCATGGTCGCTCACAAAATTTGGTGGTGAAAATACATTTTGTGTGTTCTGTGTATAAAAAAGACAAAACAATGTTTCATCATAACCTATTTTGAAGCACAAAAATTATCTTTTTAACACAGGCCATAAAAATATCATTTTTTCGCGAAATTTTATGTGTGAACATAAAATGTCTAGACGTACCCCAGATATTTTTTTCGGATTTTTTAATCATATTAAAATATGTTTTTTATGCAAAAGGTGCATTTGCACCTAAGAGTCAAAGAATATCCGGTTTTCAGTATTGAACATATGTTGTCTACCAGACCTGTGAAAACGTTAGAAAATTTGCAAGGATTGCTTACTGAAAGGCAAAATGTGGAATAGTTAGTTGCTCCCACGCAAAAGCTTTACCCCCCGCTGTACAATCTAAATCGTTTACTTGTATCCTCACTCTCCCTCTCTGATTATCCTTTTGCAATTTGCAACTCGTCCGGCCAACCACAGCAAAAGCAGACGTGACATTAGATGAATGTGAGATTAGTAGGCATTACGTTTTTTTTTGCGGAAATGGCCGGGCCATAGATTAGTAGGCATTACTAGCCAGCTTATTTTAAAAAAATCAACGGAAAATGAAAAATATGTTTGAAGATCCGAATATGCGGTGGAATCTTGGCAACTTGTCACCAGTTCGTACATTAGTACATACGACCATCGCACGGTATTGGCCTCCACGATAATACCGTCATAATTATAAAGGTCACGCAGCTTAATTAGTACCATAGAGAAGGATATGTTTTCTCTCTGTAACATATAGCTTGCAAGATGCAACGTTTGCCAGTTCGAAATATGTTTCGTTGGTAGAGGGAGCATACGCACCCGGGAGCCGAATTGAATTTCTGCGTTTGCCATCGATATTAAGTTTCCATCAGGGCGGAGAGGCTCGCATTTCCGACGAGGGAAACAGGCAGATATACAACTGTCACAAGGTACAACTGCTGGGCATCAGCAAAAGCATGTTTAAAAGAAAGAAAAAAAGAGAAAGAAGGTCGACAAGGTTGGCTCGACGAAAACGAAGATACCCTATAGCCGCTGTGCCCTCCGGAGAATTCCCACCACGCTCCTAGCACAGTGAAGCCATGCGTACCAAGCATCACCTCCAAGAAGGGATGCGACGACGACGACGGTGCTGCCCAGACTAATCCTGGGGTTTCCTCCAGTACGCGCAGGGACAAGGGAGGAATGTTTCACCCAACGCCCTTCGGGAAGGGGAGATGGTGCCCGCAGGCGTCACCGCGTCGGTGTCGGCCAGACCGACAGAGATTTCTCCCGACCCTCGCAACCCAGCCCCAAACCCTTCATCGTGCTCCACTAGACACACCGCTCACCAACTTGCGCCACCACGGCCATAGGGAAACCATCGCCGTATAACCGTGACCAACGAACCGAAGCCAGCAGGACCAAGAAGGATCCCAAAACCGAGGAATGTCGAGGTATTGGACACGTTGGAGGGAACCACCTCCACCGCCAGCGGTGGTACCAGTCCGGACATGCCGATGAAGGGCATACCAGGCCCACCTGGCCCGGCCGAGCACAGATCCACGTAGCCCGTGCTCGTGAAGCCCCCGTCGAGATGTTGCAGGACACGCGCCGCTACCCCAACCATGCTCCGCTCCGGCCACCTCCCGTGCTCACCGGAAGCGGCAGCCCCGCTCGGAACCGGCCCACCGGGACCCAGATGGGCCCAAAGGGCCCAGATCTGGGCCGGGAGGGCACCACTAGGCGCCGCCACACCGCCAACCGGTGATGCCATCACCAGCTCGCCGCCCGGTGCTGCGTAGCCCAAGGAGCCTCGCCACCGCCGGAACCAAGGAGCACCGCCGTCGGCCGAGGGAGCCCCGAGCTCCCCCTCCAGAAGCGTGGGGAGGAGCATCACCACCGCCACCGGCACCACACGGGGCTTTGCCCGGCGGCCTGCGACGACGGCGGTGATAGGGGAGGGCGGAGGATGGGGTCAGGAGGAGCTGGGTACCGAGGGGTCCTCCTCTCGCCCGTGGGGAGCGATAGCGAGGGCCGGGGCGCCGGGGGAGGAGAGGAAGGGCGGGGGCGGAGACGGGGGAGGGCCTAGCGGCGGCGGTGGGTCGGAACCCTAGGCGCGGGGTTGGTGCCTGCTCTGTTCCGTTCGGTATCTTCTCAGCCGAAAAATCCCAACAGGCGGATATTCCAGAGGATCGAGATTCATGGGAGGCAAGAGATTGAGATGTATAGACTATTAGACAGGCTCAACGTGCAGCTTAAGGTTTGAATTGTTGGCCTTTTCCCTTTCGTTTTCTTTTTAAAGCTCAAAGGCTTGGGCAATAATTGTACTCCCTCCATACCGGATTATAGGGCAATTATATTTTTCGAGAAAAAAATTTGACTAACAATTTGGTCAATAAAATATAAGATATATATTACAAAAATTATACCATTGAAAACTTCTTTTGAATATGAATCCAATGTTATAATTTTTGTAGCATATATCTTATATTTTATTGATCAAATTTGTAGTCAAACTTTTTTTCTCGAAATACGTAATTGCCGTGTAAACCGGTATGGAGGTAGTAAAATTCTTGTATGGCTTATTATGGATTTTATTCCCTGGTAAACACTAAACAACGGAGTCCGATGGGACTCGTTTCATCGGACCTCTCCAACCACGTTGATTTTCCTTTCCATCGGATGGCTCCCATTCCTTTTGTTCACACGTTAACTGAGACAGATTTTTGCTCATTCAAATCCGGAAATCACTGTCAGTTAATGTCTGCATTTATTCGTTGCCTCCCACATCGCTGCGAGAACGCCCACCGAGCGACTCTCCCGTCCTTGTCGCCCTGCTTCCATTTCATCCCCAGCTCTCCTCCCCTAGCCCCAATCTCTCACCACGCTTCATTTGTCAAGGTCTGCACCGGCGAGCGCGGCTGGTTTTTCTCGCTTGCCGGCAGCAGGCATGCGGCTTTCCCGGTTTCACTAACTGCCGACCGGTGCAGTAGGAGATCTATTCCCCTCAATCCGGACGAACCTCAGCGCCGGAAGCTGCTTCCACCTCGCATGGTGACCGTTTCGGCCCCTTCGATGGCTAAGCTACCAGATGAGAAGGTATTAGCTACACTTTGGTCTCCATTTTTCGAGCGGAATCAGATAACCAATTTGTGGTCATATATTGTATCTGGTACTTTATAGATCTTTTCCAGGATAAAAAAATTTATCTTTCATGTTTACATGTACTTCTTGTCCATGATTTCTTGTGTAAAGTACTATGAAATATTGAAATGATCGATGAAGTTTGTACATTGTATGTACAATTGTCGGCATTCATTGTTATATTATACATTTCAAATTTGTCTGCTTCTACATAGATTATATTATGCTTCCTACAAACAGATTGCCGCATAGAGTTGTGATGGTGGCCAAGGAGAAGCACAGTGGGTTTACGCTGATCAGCGTCTACTGTTTGAAGCACGGACGTTGCGATCAAGTACGGAACCATCGGAAAATCATATTGGCATGGTGCTCCATTAGGGTGACCACGTCCTGCTATCCTAGCACGGTAACGGCGCCATGATCGTGCACACCGAAGGCAGCGGCTTAATGGTTCGTGCCGTACAGAAGCAAGCATGGAAGCAAACTGAACTTTTTGTCCACGGAAGCACACTTAAGGGTGTCAAGTGGGATCCCACTTTTGTTCCACTTGTAGTATAATTTGATTTTTTTAGTACAAATTTTGACATCAAAATTTGAACTACATAGTACAAAATAACATCCCACCGGGATCCCACCTTGACACCATAAGCACACTCCTATTAGTTTGTGGCACATTTTATTTTTGTCGGAAGCACATACTACCAAGCAAGCATGGAAGCAAACTGAACTTTTTGTCCACGGAAGCACAATCCTATTAGTTTGTATCACATTTTATTTTTGTCGGAAGGTTCAAAATAATTGTCTAAAAGTGGATGTAACTATATACTACCCGCAAAAAAAACTATATACTATAACATGCTTAGATACATATATTCTTGGAAAAATATTTTGAATCGGAGGGAGTGCATCATTCCTATGAAGCATGTGTAACCAGGAAATGTAATTATTTTTGTTGATGAAAATATATGTATTTGTGATTCGAAGCAATATGCTACTGCATTGATGCCTTCGAAGCAGCTGTATACCATGTGACATAAGACACAAACTTCTGTTAATTCAAAGCAAGCTTTTTTTAACATAGAAGCAAATTCTTTGTCCACGGAAACAAGAAAAAACAGCAAAGAAAACGAAGTGTCTTTCATGCCGAAGAAAATTTCAGTTGCGCTGGAAGCAGATTTGATTCCCATTGGAAACAAGTTTGTTGCTTGGGAAATCAGATTTGCACATCATCGGAAACTTTTGTTTCTTAAAATCAAGAGCTAATAAGAGTTCAAATCAGTGCTTCAATATTCTATGAGACATGCTTCAAACTAAAATATAGTGTGTTTCTATCAACTATATGGGTTCTTCCAGCTCCGTACCTTGCACTGTTCTGAACAAATAAGTTTGCAAGACACAAATCTCTATTACAGATCAAAACATCGTCCAATTGCATGACACGAGAAGCAACCTCTAAGAAACTTTGAAACAAGATTTCCTTTCCTATGAAAGCATACCGCATGATCTAAATTGGCTACAATAATTAATTTCCTAAACATGGGAGCGGCAACAGATGATCTGGCGTGATTTACGTGGGTACTTATTAGGAAGAAGAAATCGGGCAAACTAATGTGCATGCTTGCTTTAAATGGGCCGTCCATCCTACGCTCCATATAGGAATGATCGAAGGGCGCGGGAGTGATCCGATGTGAAGCTAAAAATCGGAAGCCGATTCCTAGCGCTCCAAAAACATAAACCCATTGTGTTTTCCCCAAGTTTCTTTACCTGAAAATCTCTTGTAAATAGTCATATACCATCCAGGAATAAGTGTATTTCTAGCTTGTTTCTTAAATCTAACTTTTTAAGACTTGGTTTTGTCTAGAGTCAAACTTAAAAAATTGACCAATTTTATTGGAAAAGGCAACATCATTTATGACACTAAATTAGTATCACTGGATCTGTCTTAAAATAGAATTCCATAATATACCAATTTGACATCATATATATTTCTAGTCCTGTCTGTAAAATTGGTAACATCTTAAAAAGTTTGACTTCTAACAATATCTAGAAATACACTTATTCATGGGTGGAGTGATTATATTTTTTAAAACATTATATTGATTTTTTTTGTTGGAGTGCAATATCTTTCAGGTCAAGGATAGTAGATTTTGACATTCATGCAATAGGCCACTAATGTTTGCACGAAGTCACAAATGAGTGACTTTATTAGCAATTCTTGGTGAAGAAAATAAACAAGTACCCCGTACAGCACCCCATACCAAAAATGCAACGCCGGGTAGTAGGGAAAATCTCACCGGAAACAATTACACACGGAAATCAAAGCAATACCACAAATTCAGTGATTGGTACCACTGAAAAAAAGAAAGAGCACTGCCAACAGAAAGCAAACACACCAAGCAGAGCAGCCATGCATGTAGAACACCAAGCCTAAGCTTCGGTTCCATTGTCGCCGACATTTTCCTTGGAGATCTCCTCGAGTGACCTGCCCTTGGACTCTGGCACCAACAGCGAGAAGAGCAAGCCCAAGAAGTTGGTGCCAGCGAGCAGGAAGAGTGCGTTGCGCATGCCGATACCGGCGGAGTACCCTTTGTCGGGCTTCTTCTGGTCCTGTGATGCGTACAGGAAGCCGAATGCACCGATGATCGCCCCGGCCTTACCGGCAGCGGCAGAGACACCATGGCACGTGGAGCGGAGCCTCGCCGGAAAGATCTCGGCGGGCACGATGAAGGTTGTGCTGTTGGGCCCGAAGTTGGCGAAGAAGAAGGTGAGGCCGTACAGAACGACAAAACCAGTGTGGTGCCCCGGCTTCACGAGGTAATCGTACGGCACGGCGATGGCGAGCATGAAGATGGTCATCATGGCAAAACCCATGAGCTGGATCCAGAACCTGCCAATGATATCGATGAAGGCGACGGTGAACCAGTAGCCCGGTACGGTGCCGCAAAGAGCGATGAGAGCCTGTGCACGGGCGATGCGGTATAGCTCCTCGAGGGCGCTCATTGTCCTTGCCGGTGGGATCCAACCGACCTTGGTGAAGATGTCCTTCTGGAACAGGTTCTGGCTGTAGAAGGCGACATCCAGTAGGAACCAGGTGCTAGTGGTGGCTAGCAGGTGTAGTCCGTGGCGGCTCATGAACTGCCGCGAGAAGAGGCCCCAGGTGTCCCCGGAGGCCACCTGAAGCTGGACCTTCTCCTCCTCCTCGGTGATGTCCTTGTTGAGCACCCTGGACATGTCTGCGGTGGCCTGCTTCGTGTTGCGGGTGATGAGCGCCGTGTATCGTGCGGTCTCTGGCATCTTCATGCGCCAGTAGTAGGTCAGCGCGGCAGGGATGGTGCCGAACATGACGATGATGCGCCAAACGTAATCGGCCTCCGGCCCAATGGATGACGCTGCGTCGATGTAGAATGGTGGCGCTGGGAATGCGTTCCGGAACGCGGATGAGACGACGATGGTGACGATGGTACCGAACAGGATGCCGAAGCCCTGCATGGCAAAGACGGCAGCGATGAAGGTTCCACGTGTCTTCTTGTTGGCGTACTCAGACATGATAGTCGCCGATAAGGGGTAGTCGCCACCGACGCCAAAGCCAAGCCAGAAGCGAAAGAAACAGAGCGTCCCTATGACGCCTTTGGCCTCGTGGCCGAACGAGAGCCCTGACGCGATGGAGCAGAGGACCATGAGGATGAGCGTGAAACCATAGACGCTCTTGCGGCCGAGCTTGTCACCGAGCCAGCCGAAGAAGAGCTGGCCGGCGAGCGTGCCGCAGAGGGCAACGCCGTTCACGGCGGCCGACACGTTAGCCGGGAGGTGACCCGGCTCGTTGCTGCCAGCTTCGGTGTAGTAGATGCGCCCCAGCAGCCTAGTGACGAGGGATATGCAGAAGAGGTCGTAGGCGTCGGTGAAGAAGCCCATGCCGGCGATCACCACGGCCGTGAAATGGTACCATTGCGTTTTCGCCTGGTCAAGCGCTTTCAACACGTTGAGCTGTTCACCCGCCATGACCGACCGATCGACGAGCACTCAACTAAGCTTCTCAGCTCTCCTTCTACTTCTCTTGTTGTGCTTTGTTCCGTACTGCTGGTACGTATATATAGGCGTACGGGGTTGACGTACAGATATGCCATTCTGCTAGTTGCAACTTTGGAAGTAGTATACAAATGCCATATATGTGTTGATCTATTATTAGAAGGATTTTTGAATGCCAGTAGTTTTTTATCGGGTTTGACTTTCATGTTTCAATAAAGAATTGTGAGAAGGTTACAATATGAAGCCGCAGTAAGGTTATGCTGGGAATATACCTGAAAGGAGCCTATTGTATGGATAAAAGCAAGCTTTAACACAAGAGGTAGCTCGAGATGAGCTGTGCCTAATGTTATCAGTACTAGAACTAGAATGGGATGTCTGAGCTTCGGTGGGATTACTATTTTTTTTTTGTTCTATCCTCCGTACTTACTTACAACATCTCCAATCGCCCCTCATATAGGCCCAAAAACGTGAAAATGGGGCCGCCAATGGAAAATTACACCCTGAGCAGCCGCCATAATTTTGTTTTGGCGGCGGCGTGGCCCCAGACCGAACCCAATCCATATGGGAGGGGGGAGGGGGTGGACGAAACAATATCGTGGGCCAGCCATGTCGGCGAGACTCACAGAAATCCCTTCCAATCTAGCCCTCCCACCGTCGCGACGACCTCCCGCGATCCAGAGAGGCACCGCACCCACCCCTCTACCGCGCCGAACATACTTTTCCACTTCCCGTCCCCACCCCACGCCCACCGTGCACGCGAGGTGTTCGACGATTTGCCAAGACGATGGACTCAGACGATGAGGGGGTGATGGCTACTTTGATGGACAAGGAAGTCGATGTCCCCATTGCAATGAGGGGCATCGTCGGTGAAGAAGACCAACTGTCGATCATCGACGCCCTCCTAGCCATGATTGTCGAGGAGGATAAGACGAGGCTTGGTGGTTCCGTGTCGGGGCGCCGCAAGAGCAAGCCGAGGTAGAGGATGGAAGGCTATTGCAAGATCTATGACAACTACTTCGCCGATGATCCCTTGCACACGGCGATGTCATTGTTCGCCCCCATTTCAGGATGACTAGGAAGCTTTTTCTGAAGATTGTCGAGAATCTCAGAGAGATCGACTACTTCAAGCTAAAGAGAGGCACCATCAGTTTGCTTGGTTTCTTCACTATTCAGAAGTGCATATATAGTCGTCCTCCGGATGCTTGCATATGGTATGCCTGGAGATACACAGGACAACTACATGCGCATGGCCAAGTCCACGCCATTGATTATATGTACAGATTCTGCAGGGTAATTATCGGAGTGTTTGGAAAGAACTAGTTGCGAACACCCACTACATAAGACACAGCTTGGACATTGGCACATAATGCAGAGAGAGGATTTCCTGAAATGCTTGAAAGTATTTATTGTATGCATTGGGCATGGAAGAATTATCCATTTGCACAATAGGGCATTTATGAAGGTCACAAAGGATCATGCATTGTGGTGCTTGAGGCAGTGGAAGATAACAATATCTAGATTTGTCATGCTTTCTTTGGTATTGGTATGGTAGGATCGCACAATGATGTCAATATGTTGCAGTGCTCGAATGTGTTTCAAAAGCTTGTTGAAGGCATTGCTCCTCATATATAGTTCGAGATCAATGACGTCAATATGACAAGGGGTACTATCTGGCTAATGGCATATATCCAAGATGATTAATATTTAGAGTAAATTCTGGTTTTTACCCCCTAATTTCATATTTTTGATAGTAATTACCCCATTTAACAATTATTCATCTATATTACCCCATTTAGCAGAAGTTTTGCTAGCTTTTATCCCTTTTAAAAATCTAAGAGTTATTTGCTAGTTTGGTCCGTTTGTCAGGTACATGTGGCCAGCGACATCGCTATTTTTTTCCCGGCGGATGTTTCCACGCCTAAATCAGTCTGATCACCGAGCGACACTCTACTTTTTGTAGTCATTGTTTGTACATACACACTACTTTGATGTAGCAATCAATGATGGTAGGGGACTAATCGATGTGATCCGAGACCAAGTAAAATTCTTTCTAAATGTTGAGGCGTTGTGTTATGCCAATGGCAACAACACATACTAAGCTGTTGGCTCATCAGGCACATGCACGTAAGTGTGTGTGATGTATTTCTTGGATTACATGACGAGTACACATGATTATATACCTACACTAGAATGCCATGACACATACAAGGTTGTAGTTATAGGTAAAAATTTAGGTTCAAGGTTTTCTTCAGAAGCTGAAAGAAATTGGAGAAAAATTATGATGTGCTCACATGATAAATCACGTGTAAAATTTTAGGGAGGGTAAAAATTGACAATACTTTCGCTAAACGGGGTAATACGGATAAAAATTTATTAAATGGGGTAACTAATATCAAAAATATGAAACTAGGGGGTAAAAACTGGAATTTACTCTAATATTTATGAAGACAATCTCAAACCATGTGCGTAGAGGAAATATAGCTTGGTTTGCTCAGCAGCAAAGAGGCTTGCGGAAAGGATGTGGAGTTGTTATTTGGTGTCATGCAAAATCGATTTTCCATTTTCTAGTACCCGCTCTTACCTAGTCGAAAGATCAGATGTAAAAGGTCATAACTGCATGTGTGATATTGCACAACATAATCATTGAGAGCGAGCGGGAATTTCCAGTGTTCTATACTGAACCATATGAACGGATGGGTCCTTTTGTAGATGTTGATCCAGATGTGCCGCCTTTTGCAGATGTTGATCCAGATGTGCCGCCAGCCTTTGCTGCTTTTCTCGCTAGACATCAAGAAGTTCGAGACACAAAATACTCACCACCAGTTGCAAGATGATCGGGTGGAGAATTTGTGGATCTGCAAAGCTGCCGCCTAGTTTATTCATCTATTTGCTAGTTTGAGCCAAACTATTTATTTATGTACTATGTTGAACTTGTTTATCTATTTACGGTAGTAAACTAATTTATTTGTTAAACTTGTAATAAATTCTTATAGCTAATTTTTTGTTTCAAATTATAGCAAACAAAACGGCTGGATGCCGTATAGGGAGAACGGCTAGGCGCCGACTACTCCCCATAATCACTACTGTGCCGGCGCCCCCCGTTCGAGCAAAAAAAAATAGTAACACCGGATGATGCATAGAGGGGGGGGACGGAGATGTTCTTACTGTACATGGTATAAAAATATAAGGCAAAGGCTCTGCCGATCTATAGAGACATAGAACAGAAGCAAATATGGCTATACCATGTAATGCAGATACATCCATTGGAAGAGCCCTGCTTCAGTGCTCCTCCCTAACTAAAGTTGATGCTTATATTTGGGTTCTTTTTCCTACGTAGGTTCCGCTGAAACCTATATCCAGCCTATGTATAGCTGTATGTATGGATATGGAATATATATGTTGTGTTAGGAAAAAAAAGTCACGTGACCAGCTAAACAATCACATCGGCCTAACTACCGTCCCCACGCCATGGATGTTATACGTACAGGATTGACTCCTACAAGACAACACAGACCCATATGTATATGTCCGGTTTGGTGAAGTTACGATTGTGCACCCGATGTATGTCAAGATTACCGTCAAGACGAGCTCAGAATTTTCCAAGGAAGGAGCACCAAAGCACAAGTGGCATTGAAATTGCTCATACATGGTTATTTGCTAAATCCAGTTTAGAGCGGAATCGAATGCAACCACCTGTCAAGTATACAAGTAGTACAATACATATGTCAATCCGGACATTTTCCAGCTAATTGCATGGACAAAATACCCCATGTACGGCAGGTACGGCCGTACATTGTCGAGTGGTCAAATGTCTTGCGTTTAGAGACACAGCTTGGTTGGGGATTGAGGAATACCAAACTGAAGTTTATCAGGTTTGACTTTCATGCTTTAATATAGAAATATGGAAAGAAAAATATTGTAACAACATCATCATTATGCTGGGAATATACCTGAACGGAACAAATTGTATGGAAAAAAAAGAGAGCTGCAGAAAAGGTCCAGATTATAAGATGAGGTGTATCTAATGTTATCAATGCAACTAATTTTGATGGAAACTGTTGGGCGTCCCCGGGGGATCTGATTTTCCAGCCCCCAAGTCGCCAGAAAATAACCCGCTTTTGCTACATTGTAGCAAAAAACGGTCAGTCACGAAAATCAAATGAAAAGGCTAAGCTCGCCGGAAACCTCACCGGAGAGCTCGTAGCAAAAAAATTATGCTATTATAGCAGAAAATGGTAATGTAACCAAACCCAAATATGTACATCAGAAAAAATTGACGAACACCTCGTCGGAGACCCTCGCCAGAGACCTCGTAACAAAAAAAATGCTATTGTAGCAAAAATAAAATATCGTCGGAGAAAACAATGAGACCTCACCGAAAACTTCGCCGGAGTAATTGGAGCAAAACCGCATAAAAATTGTAGCAAAATTTGTGATATTGTAGCGAAATCTCGCAGCAAATAAATTATGCTTTTTTAGCAACATTGCATAACGGTTGTAGCAAACAAGTTATACTATTTTAGCATAGTAGCACCACCGCCACCGTGGAAGAAGGTTCAACTGGCGACCTCGCAGACCAAGGCCTGCAGCCCCTCCGCGTGGCCGCCGTACACTCATTGCAGCACCTCCAGCAGCCACCGTACACTCCTTGCAGGACATTCGCCCACCTACGGCAGCGCAACTACTCACTGACGATAGCACCGTCGTCCTCTCCTGGCAGCACATCCTCCCACCTACGATAGCACAATCGCACACTGACAGTAGCACTGATGCTCAGCCATGGAAGCACAGCTGTGAAACGAGGTAGCACGGGCACCAACCCACGAGCAGTGTCGCCTACCTCGCAGCAAGAGAAGGCCACGCGACTTTCGCTGCCGCCATAGACACCAGCCGGGCGGCAAAAGCAGATGCACCCTCCTCCTCCAGCTGCTTCGGTCAGCTCAGGCTGCCTCCATAGACACCAGCCGGGCGGCAAAAGCAGATGCACCCTCCTCCTCCAGCTGCTTCGGTCAGCTCAGGGACGAAGGTGCGGAGGCCGGGGAACAGCGCCGATCGGGGAGGTTGACGAGAGGGAGGTTGGCGACGGCGAGAGGAAGAAACGGCGGCACAACAAATGGAGCTTCATCGACGACCAGCCATGGGCCGCTGCGCCACCACCGTTGGGGACGGCAGACGGATCTCCGTGGGGGATGGCCGACGATGACGAGGGCGTGGCGGATCCAGCGGGTCGATGAGACCCGGAGGCGTTTGCGGATGGGAACCGGCGAGAGGGCCCTACGGTGACGACTCGTCGACGACGATCCTTGCGAGCGAAGAGGCGGCCGTATGGGGTAGTTGGATTGGGGATCGGGACTGTGCGCCACGAGCAGGTGCCAGATGACAAGGGATTAACTTGTCAATGCCTACGGATTGTAGACTAGGGTTTTGTTAGATGTAGAGGGCAAGTAGATCTCGAAGGTTTCAGCCGAAAAGTACTCGACGATGTAAAAACTAGGGTTTGAAAGGCAATGATTCGATGATCTCTTTGTCCCTCGACCCCCCTTATATAGGAGGTGGTGTCGAGGGATTCATATCGTACAAGTAACAGAGTTCGGGTAGGTTTCTAACTCCTCCCGCAAGATTACAAAGATTACTTCCTATTACAACTCTAGCTTTCCTTAACAATATCTTGGGCTTCCGAATCTTCTTATTCTTCGAGTAGTGGGCCTTCAGTAAACCCCGGGTACTATCTTCGGCAGGCCCATTGGGGATGCCTATGTCATTAGCCCCCGAGATTTTGCTTGAATCGTAGAGTCAGGAAAAATCTCCACTGTTTATTTTTACTCGACAACGTAAACTTTTCTATATTTCTTCATATAAATTTCTATATTGTACAGGGATAATGGTAGTTGGGGCTAGTTCATCTGACGGATCAGGTACTAGTTAACTGCTCTAGTGGCAATCCGCAAAAACCTACTTCAAAATCACGTCCCTGGACATGATTTCGGGATACTGGTGCAAACTTCGACTGGTGCCGCTTAAGGTCTTACCATTCTGTCAAGTCCCAGTCATATTTATCGGGTACCTAACGCGTCCGTTAGAATTTTTCTTCATATCTGTTGATACGGATAAAAGTAGCAAACCGACATCAGAGACGGCGCCACGCCTCACAGAATAGATCTGGGGTCTTACCTTCGCAAAGTTTTGCGGCATTCAGAAATTGATCGCAACTTCGGCGTTCGAGAATATATTGTCGAGTGCTTATTCGGCTGATGGAATGGCACATTTTATTGAGTCAAAGATGACTTATATTGCTCTCCCGATGGGAGTATATGCAGAGTTATTTATAACTCGAAATATACTCTTTTGCTTTTCTATCTTTCTTTTTTTCATTATGTCTTCCTTTTTTTTTATAATTTCATCGGGCACGCGAACAGCGTTCCCGATGGGAGTAGCCCCCGAGGCTACAGCCAAGGACTTGTGCTTGGTTGTAGGCTCCACACTTTATGCCGCTATATTTTCTTTCTCTCCAGAAGTTTTATAATTTCTCGGGTGCGCGAACAGCGCTCCCGATGGGAGTAGTCCCCGAGGCTATGAACAAATATTTGTATTTGACCATAGGCTCACGCCATTTCTATTTTGTCTTTCTTGATCTTTTCATTTTTCCAAAGTAGCCCCCGAGCATTTGACCAAAAACTTGTATTTGATCAAAGGCTCTCCAATATTTTTGCATGTCGCTTTTTGATGCAGCTGTTGAGTCGAATTTTTCTTTCTGCCAAGGTGACGTTATTGCTGACGATAGCCACGATTGTAAGTCCAAAAATCGCGAGAAGTTTTCTCCCGCTGCCTTGCGGGCCCAATTTATCCATTATCTTGACACGTCGTATAGGTGGGGGACACACGTCCTCCGCTTTTCCTGGCGCACGTACCGTAACTTCTTCAGTGTTAAAATACTTTTTTACCCTTGTTGCCACGTGGCTATCATCTGTCACACATTTTCCTTATCCAATGGTTCGTCGTTTCACCGCACCCCTATATAAGATCGTCTTCTTCCTCCTTGAGCACTTCCGCTCGCGCCGTTCTCCTTCTCTCATCTGCAAATTTCCTCCTGCAATCCACAACTTCTTAAGCTCCTCGCCTCCAAACTGCAAACCCTGCGCCATTGTTGATGCCACCGCGTCGATTGACAAGGCACAGCACGCCGGAATCCTCCATGGCCGCCGTGGATCTTGGGGCGGCGGAATGGGAAAGATCGAAATTGCCACTCAAGATATCAACATGCTGAAGAAGCTGGGGATCAGCAAGAAACCCAAGGCATTGTGCTTCCCCAGTGAGGAGAGCTACCCAACCCCTCCAATGGGGTACCGGGTTAGTTTTGTCGATCACCTCATCCGCGGTCTGTCCGCCCCATTCATCCTTTTCTCCGTGGACTGCTTTTTATCTACGGTCTGCAACTCCACCACCTCACGCCAAACTCCATTCTTCACATCTCCATTTTCATCACTCTTTGCGAGGCCTTCCTTGGCGTCCAGCCTAACTGGGCGCTATGGAAGCGCATTTTCTTCTGCCGCCGTAATGGCTCGCCCAATGTCGCCTATAATATAGGCGGCGTTGTAATTTCTGTTCTGCTGACTACTTCGACGTCAAGCTTCCTGACTCAGTTCAAGGATGGCGCAAGAAGTGGTTGTACATTCAGGAGGAGAACCATGGATGTGCGGAGGACAACATCCCTCCTTTTGATGGCGCCGAGAAAATCTTTCGCCGCCGCTCCTGGGACGCGGAGGCCACCGAAGAAGGGCGTCGACAGAAACCTTGATGGCTCGTATCCACGAGTTGCAAAATACTCGCGGCAAGAGTTATCGGGTGTCCAAATCACTGCATACTTTCTTAGGACTAGAGTGCAACCGCTTCAGGCTCGCAAATATCCTCTCTGGAAATATGCCGGCGACAAGGACGTAGATCGGCTGTCGGTGAATTTGGAGGTCAAGGATTTAGAAAAACTTGTCCGAAAAATTTCATCTCTCACAAAAAAGATGCTGTCCCTTCTTCTTGCCGTGTGACACCATTCAGCGCCGCCAATCCACTTCCCAAGGTAATCTTTGTCTATTGTCTTGTTGTTGCTTTGCTATCTTTTTTTCTTCTTGACATCTCTCCCTGTTTTATTTTGTACAGAATCATCCAGACCTTGTCTCGCTTCCTCCTCTTCCCGAAGGTGGAGAAGTCGAAGAAAGGGCCATTGTCACTGATGACAATCAAGAAGCTCCGTCTTTTGTGAATGAACCCGTGGATTCTCGAAAATCTGCGGGATCTTCCGAAGGCACTGCGTCGGCACTATCTCCTCCTCCCGCTGTTTCTCCAAACGGCAAAAGGAAGAGGAATGACGTCGAAGATTCCGGCACTTCCAAAGCCAAAGAAGTTGATCCTTCACGTCAGAAGGCAACTTATGATCCATATCTCGCATCCCTCGTCAGCTCGTAAGTCACCTTGATTTCCCCTTATTTCTGTAGTCGAAGTTTTTTGTCTCATCTTGCTTTTTATGCTGTCGATCTTTAATCGCAGTGATGATGAGGAAGAAGTACCAACTCGTGACATGGCTCCTCGGACGAGCGCGTCACATACTTTACTTGTTTCGGAGACGCCAATTGAAGGAGAAGAATCCTCGCCTCCTCAACAAAACGTCGTCACCACCACTCCTCCTTCAAGCCCCCTTGCTCCTTCACCAAAAAGGACAAGGGTTGAAACGATCATCGAGCCTGCCCCTCAATTGGGTAGCTCTTCTCATTCGCTCTTAGATGATGTAAGTTTTTGACTTTCCTGCTAGTATCTATATTTCCTCTGTTTACTTCTTTTTGTGCCTTCATATTTTTCTCGTACCGATATTTTCTTTCTCTGTTCTTCTTTGACAGCCCATGATCAAAGAGCTTGTTCGCATTGGATCCCAATTCATTGGGTACCGTGAATATGCCAGCAGGACTGAAGGTAACAACTTTTTTGCTGTTATTGTTTCTAATCTTCTTGCTCCTATTTTTGTCGCAATTTTGACTGTTCTTTTCTCTTTTGGCAGAGAAACTTGCAGAGGCCAACAGGCTTGCCGACACTCTTGCTCAGAAATTGGAGCAAAGTGAAACGGCTCGCAAGAAAGCCGAACTTGATGCTAGCCAAGCAAAAGTAGAGGCTGATGAGGCCAAAGCAAAAGCTGCTAGTGTCGAAGAACTGCAGAAGAAACTTGATGATGCTGAAGCTGCTTTAAACGAGCACAAAGCCGCACAGGACACCCGTGAAAAGGGAATCCTCAAGCGCTTGAACACACAAAATCGCCGCTTCCTCGGTAACTTTGTTGATCCCTTCTATTTTTCTTAAAACTTACTTTCTTTTGTTTTTACTTGCTGTCAACTAACATATAATTTTTATGGCAGGTCAAACAAGCCAAGATTTTGACCTTGAGAACCCCACCAATGATCCTCTTCTTGACGCACTGTCTTATCTGGAGTTTCATGGCCAAGAAATTCGCGAAGGCGTGGTGAATGCTGACGCAGGATTGTCGAAGTTGTTCCCCTACTTCTTCCCGAAGAAAGAGGAGCCTAAGACTTTCCTTGCCCTTGCCAAGGACTTCAATCCACCAGGATCTTGGACTGAAGATGCGTCGGAGAACATGAAGGTTGCTGTTGAGAACACTATTGCCTTGGTCGCTGACAGTCAACAAACTGTTGACTGGATGAAGGTAGGCGACACCGAGCAGATAGAACAATCAAAATGGAGGTCGTTGATCAAGGCAGCCAAGCCCAACACGAAGAAAATCCTGGCCTATCTCGGGATCAAGCCATCTTCAACTCCTAGCTCATCAAGGCCGGAGGTCTAGTTGAATGCCTTTGCTTTTTCTTTCCTTTGCTTTCTCTATTTCTTTTGCTGTTGTCGCCATTTTAGCCTTGGCAACAATTACCCTGTTAGTCCCTTTGGAGAACTTCTTTTGTAAAATGTCCGTGTAAACTTTCTAGAAATCAATGAAATTCCTCTTGGTGCTATCATTGATCCTGGGACTTTCTTTTCCAGTTAATATTTGATAATTATTCGACCAACCCTTGCTCTGCCGATGCTTCACCTGCGTCTTCCTTCTCGAAGAAAATACTAGTCGATGATAATCCCCTCGAAGGTTCTTCAAGCAAACATTTGTCGGAAGATTTGTAAGAACTTCGACAACAACTTCAATCCATGAAGAAACAAACTCTGGCAATGATGGAACAATCTCGGAAAGCGTCCGAACAAGAAAAACTTGCTCTCCAACAAGCCAAAAAGGCTATGGCTGCCAAGGATACTGCTGTATTGGAAGCAAAGGGAGCCACTACCCGAGAAAATAGCATGCTCGAGCTAATGTTGGAAGCTAGCACAGATATGTTAGGTATGTTTTTCCAACCTCACAATGCCTCCTTTACTGATACGTCCAAAACGTATCTACTTTCCCGAACACTTTTGCTATTGTTTTGCCTCTAATTTGTGTATTTTGGATGCAACTAACACGGACTAACGCTGTTTTCAGCAGATTCGTGTCTCGTTTTTGTGCAGAAATCCAACTTTCAGGAAAAACCTCGGGATTTTGACGAAGGCTCTATTTTCCCAGAATACTGAGAGCCAGAAGGACAAATCAAGTGGAGGCCCGAGGGCCCCACACCATAAGGCGGCGCGACCTAGGGGGCCCGCGCGGCCCTATGGTGTGGCCCCCTCGGCCGGCCTCCGACGCCCTCCTTCGGACTATTTATCGGCCTCGACCTAAAAACGCACGGGAGAAGTCGAAGTCACCAGAAACCCTCCAGAACGCCGCCACATCGCGAAACTCCGTCTCGGGAGCCGAAGTCTCCGTTCTAGCACTCCGCCGGGACGGGAATTGGAGGAGATCATCGCCATCATCACCGCCAACGCCTCTCCATCGACCAGCCATGTTTCCCCCATCCATGTGTGAGTAATTCCCCCGCTTAGGCCGAAGGGGATGGTAGGGATTGGATGAGATTGGTCATGTAATAGCATAAGATTGTTAGGGCATAGTGCCTAGTGTCCGTAATTGGTACTTTTATGATATTGTTGCAACTTGTTATGCTTAATGCTTGTCACTAGGGCCCGAGTGCCATGATCTCAGATCTGAACATGTTATTGTTTCATCATGATATTCATTGTTTATGGTCTTACCTGCAAGTTGTATACACATGTCGCTGTCCGGAACCAATGGCCCCGTGACAGAAATCGGGACAACCGGAGGGAATGGTAGTGATGTGAGGATCACATGTGTTCACGGAGTGTTAATGCTTTGCTCCGTACTCTATTAAAAGGAGTACCTTAATATCCAGTAGTTTCCTTCCGGCCTGGCCCACCGGATGTTGGAAAAGATTTGTGCAAGTTTCTCATTGCGTACGACTATAATTGGAACACATGCCTATTGATTGATTAGTACTTGGATACGTTTTTTTATCTGCAAATGCCCCCTATGATTGTTACATGAGTTTCTCTCATCCATGCAACGCCCGTCATCCGTCCCCGTGCCTACAGTATTTTAATCCTTTGTTTACTAAAATCACTCTGCTGTCTTTGTTACTCTGCTGTTATTTCACTCTACTACTATATTGTTACTCGATAAACTCTTGCGAGCAAGTCTTTTCCAGTGCAGCTGAATTGACAACTCCGCTATTAAGGCTTTCAAGTATTCTTTGTCTCCCCTTGTGTCGAATCAATAAATTGGGTTTTACTTCCCTCGAAGACTGTTGCGATCCCCTATACTTGTGGGTCATCAAGACTATTTTCGGCGCCGTTGCCGGGAGCATAGCTTTATTTGGAAGTTCACTTGGATTGATATTGTTCGCTGCAAATTCTCCATCATGGGTAAACCTCGCGATACTAAGGTCGCCATATTACCATCCACTACAAGAAAAGGTACAACTCTGAGTACCTCTGCTGCTCTTGATTCACCATCTGTGATAAGTAAACTTGTTTCACCACCACAAGCTTCAAATGCTGGTACTTCTGCTGAATCTGAAAATTCCTCTTATAATATTGATGATGCTTCTGCTGTGCTTGATGATAGTGGTTCATTGGGAACTTTTCTAGATGCTACAATTGCTAGGTCTAGACAAATTGAAAATACGAAACTCCTGATGTTACTACACCTGTTAATTCACCTGAACTTGAATACTCTAGTGATGATCTTGATGAAGATTATGTGGAACTTGATGATGATTTTATTGAAAAATGCAATGCTACTACTGATGCAAGAAAAATTAAAAAGTTGCTTGCAGAACATGCTGTTAGATATAAATTGTCTCCTGATCCTAAATTTGCCACATCTCCTATAAACATTAAGGATAAAGATTATGATTTTTCTCTTGATCTATCTCATATAGCTATTGTTGAGAAAACACCCTTTTGTGGTACTGAAAAAGAAAGTGCTGTTGAACACATGATTGAGTTATCTACTCTGAGTAGCTTGTTTTCTGATGATGTTAAGAAGCGTACTTACTTTGTTGCTAAAATCTTTCCATTCTCATTAAAGGATGACGCTAAAACTTGGTATAATAGTTTGCCACCTAGTTCTATTAAAAGTCCAAAAGAATTGCTTGATGTTTTCTTCCGTAAATACTTTCTGCTAGTGCTCAACATGCTGCTGCAGAGAATTTATAATTTTGATCGGGGAGATGGAGAGAAATTGCCGAGGCTTGGGCGAGATTTTGCTCTCTTATTAGAGCTCCCGACCATGATTTGGAAAAGCATGATTTACTTGATATATTTTATAGTGGACTAACCATTGAGTCTAGGGCATACCTGGATAGTTGTGTTGGTTGTGTTTTCAGGAAAAGAACTCCAGACGACTGAAGAATTATTGGCTAAAATAGGCCGGAATCATGATGATTGGACTACGCCTGAACCAACTCCAACGCCAATATTGAAGAAGAGGGGTTTAATTAAATTGAATGATGAAGATATGAGGGAAGCTAAGAAGTCTCTCAAGGAGAAAGGTATTAAATCTGAAGATGTGAAGAATCTTCCTCCCATAGAAGATATATGTGAGATAATTCCCCCTTCATCCATGATTGAGGTAAATTCCCTTCAACGCTTTACTAGGGAAGATATTCCGTATTCAAAACCTCCTGCACAATGCTTAGATGAGTTTGATAATTATATTGTTAAGCAAGAAAATTTTAATATGAGAGTAGAGAATCATCTAATGGAAAATTCTCAAGCTATTAGTGAATTGCATGATATTGTGGAGAGAACCTCCAATGATGTTAAGATGCTTGCTAAACATTTTCATATGGTTCAAACTCAAATTGATCAACTCACTAAAGTGCAAAATGACTTGTTAGGAAATAATGCTAAAGAAAAACATGCTTATGAAGTAACAACTAGAGGTGGTGTCTCTACCCAGGATCCTCTATATCCTGAAGGGCATCCCAAAAGAATTGAACAAGATTCTCAACGAACTAAAACTAGTGCTCCATCTAAGAAAAAGAAAAAGAAACATAAGAATGTTGTAGAATCCTCTGAACCTGCTAATGATCCTAATAGTATTTCTATTTCCGATGCTGAAACTGAAAGTGGTAATGAACATGATAAAGATAATAATAAGAATGATACTCCTGATAAAGAAGAGGTTGAAGAAGAACCTGAAAAGCATGCTAAAAATAAAAAGTATACTAAAGAACATTTTATTGCTGAGAAACATGGTAATGAAAGAGAACCTTGGGTGCAAAAGCAAATGCCTTTTCCTGCTAAGAAACTAAAATCAAAGGAAGAAGAACACTATAATAAATTTTGTGATTGGATGAAACCTTTATTCTTGCAAATCCCTTTGATGATGCTATTAAATTGCCTCCTTATTCAAAGTATATGAAAGATATTGTTACTAACAAAAGGAAAATCCCCAATGAGGAAATTTCCACTATGCTTGCTAATTACTCTTTCAATGGCAAAGTTCCAAAGAAGTTGGGCGACCCAGGTATACCTACTATTCCTTGTTCTATTAAGAATAATTATGTTAAAACTGCTCTATGTGACTTGGGCGCCGGTGTTAGTGTTATGCCTTTTCTCTTTATAAGAGACTTTACTTAGATAAGTTGATACCTACGATATATCTTTGCAAATGGCTGATAAATCTACTACTATTCCTGTTGGTATATGTGAGGATGTTCCTGTTCAAGTTACTAATAACTGCTTGATATTAACTGATTTTGTTGTGTTGGAAATGCCTGAAGATGATAATATGTCCATTATTCTTGGGAGACCTTTTCTTAACACAGGGGCTGTTATTGATTGCAATAAAGGAAAGGTTACTTTCAATGTTGATGATAAGGAACACACCGTCTATTTCCCCAAGAGGATTGAAAAAGCGTGTGGAGTTAATACTATTTCTAATGTGAGAACTATCAAAGTGGGAACTATTGATTGTCCTATATATGAGCCTAAAGAAGAATATCAAACTCTTATGATTGGATCCATATCAATACAATTCAAGGTAACATGATTGATTTGAGGTTTATTTCTTCATATGCTATGTAAAATTTATTTGGTGGCAAGACTTGATCAACCTTGTTAACAAATACATTTTATATGCATAGAGGAGGTAAACAACATCTCTTTCTTCCTCCACTTGCTCCAGTTGCTGTAGCACCTTTATTTTTCAAAAGTTTTTTAGTTAATTAGAGTTTTCAAAAAATTTCCTGGCCAGTAATAATAAACTTAATACCCAGAAATGTGCATTTTTCAAAGTTTTCAAAAATTCGCGAAAATTACACCGTTGGTCCTATTTTTCGACGAGGCACCTGGGAGCACCAGAGGATGACCTGTGGGGCACCACAGGGTGCCACACCACAGGCCGGCGCGGCCAAGGAGGTGGGCGCGCCACCGTGGTGTGGGCCCCTCCTTGCCCCACTACTTCATCTCTTTCTCCCAGCATCTTCTCTCTCCCGAAAAAACTCGAACCAACTTTCTCTCACTCGCGTTTTACTCAAGAGCTCAGGATTTTTCGATGTCTTTGCTCAGCCCAGATTTCTGTCTGAAATTTGGCACATTTGCTCTCCGGTATGTGACTCCTTCGATTATCCAAGTAGAATTTTGTTTGGTTGAGTATATCTTGAATATTTTGCTGCTGTAGGTAACATGTTTAGTGAGCTTGCATGCTTGTTCTAAGTAGTAGAAACTAGTTTTGATGCATGATTAGTACTCTAGCAAGTTCCTATGGTAGTTCCCCTCAATTATATGTCACCAAATCAAGTTTTATATTGTTTGTTAAAAATTTCAGAAAATGGAAGGGAGTAAGCACCAACTTAACCAACAAGAGTTGGAGGTGCAACAGGTCATGAGAGTTCACCGAGAAGAAGGAGTATATCCCACTTACTATCCGTGTGTGGATTTCATGAGAAGTGCAGGGATCTTGCAGGACGTTCAAAGTTTAATCTCTCGTGCAGGATTGGATGATTTTGTTGATGGGGAACCATGCCAATATGTAAAACTGACTATGTCAGTAGTGCAGGATTTTAAATTCAATTGGTCACAATCTAATCCCATGGTTCAGTACAAAATTTATAATAAAACTGTCAACTTGCCATTCAGTGATTTTTGTGCAGCAATCAGAGTGCCGCAATGGGGATCATGCGAGAAGATAAAGGGATCGCCGCAAGAGTTCTTGGACCTCTTCAAGATGATTTGTCATGGAAGAAGCTTCTCAGAGGATGATGGTAAAATCAGTAGCATTCATTTCCCAGCTATTCGTTACTTTGCTTATTTCATTACCAAGTGCGTTCTAGCGAGAAAGAATGGAGGTAAAGTAACTATCCCGGATCTAGCCTTTCTAGCTGCTGCATTACAAGGTAATAGGACTTATAACTTGGGAGCTTTGATAGCCAACAGACTTGCCACTAACCGCCTCTCGCTTATTAGCTATGCATAATGTAGGACCTCACCGTCTTGATATTCAGCTCCCCATGGAGAAACTTGACATAGCCTCCATGATTAAGCATGAATTTGTTTCTGATTCGTCTAATTTGAGAAACCTGTCTTACAGAATAACATTTTACAAGAAATCTTGGACAAGGACTAAGAAAGTTGAAAAATTAGTAGGATTGCCTGCACCTTCTCTGTTTAACCTTGATTCCAGGGAGGATTGGTCAGTCACGGAAAGTGCAGTTAATGCATACATAGAGGGAGGAAGCCATCGTGCACGAGATAACACGGATGAGGTCGAGGAACACCTCGACTCGTCGTCGGATGCAGCAAGCTCTTCGCATCAACACATTGGGCATGAGGAGCCTCCACGCTTTTCTTCTGCATCGGTACCTTATTATGATTACTCCATGTATGATCCACCGGCGTGGAACCCGACCCTCGATGGGATTGAACTCCACTTAGGCCAAAAGCCTAATCTTGGGGGAGGTATACCGGCATCACTCATTCTTTGCATATCATGGTTGCTGGATACTTGTATATACTTGTTTAGTTTGTTTGAGTGGTTTTCTAATGAGAGGAAGATGATATTTGGGGAAGTGCTGCCTGAAAACAGATTCTGGACTGTTACTGGAAAAATTCGTGCGCACAGCCAGAACGTTATTTTGAGCTGCCAATTTTTGTGCAGATTCCCCAGGTTATTATCTAACTTTCATTAGTTGAACACTTTTCGATCTGAGCAACGTAAGATTTTTGTAAAAATCGATTTCTGTACTGCTGTCAGGTTTTGGCAGATTTCTGCCATCTCGCTTTTCTGTGTTTATTTTAGTTTGCTATTTCTTGTTTCCACTTTGTTTCTTTCCCAAAACACAAAAATACCAAAAATATTTCTGTTGTTTCTCTTCACCATTTGTTTATCTTGGTTTCTTGCATTTGTTTCGCTTTATTTGCTATTGCTAGTTTGCTATAAGAAAACCCAAAAAGATTTTGCTTTGTTTGCTTGTTTCCTTTTTGTTCTTGTTCTCAAATTCGAAAACACCAAAAATATTTGCTGTTCTTCTTTGGTTTGTAAAGTTCATTATGAGTTTAATGGTCTTCGGTGGCTGGAGCGTGGTTTTCATTTCATATTATCCAAGCTACACAAGTGAAAAGGCAATAATGACGATCTACGACAATCTGATTGTGGTGAGAGGCTGGTATGAACTCTATTTGTTTTCATTTTTGTACATATACTCATCCATGTGAGCATGCTTAGTTGGTTTATGTGAGGTATATGTTATTTAAGAAAGTCTAGTAGTTCATGATCTCTCGTGATTAGCTCCAATTTATTAATATGAGTAGCATGTCATGGATGTTTGCTTGCATTGTTTTATTCATAAGTAAGTATGGCATTGTGGTATCCTCCTCTGAATAATTCATTTATATCGACTTGGCACATGCTCACGCATGCATATGACTGAACAAAAGTCAATTAAGCCTCAATGATTTACATTGCTTCAGAGTTCTTGTATCACTTTTATGCCTCGGTTAATTTATTTTGCCGCAAGCATGATTATGACAGTTATTGCTCTCTTGATTTGTCGCTCCCTAGTCTTTTGCTAGCCTTCACTTGTACTGCGGGAACGCTGCTCGTGCCTCCAAACACATGAAAACCAAGTTATTCCAGTGTCCACCATAAATACCTATGCATGGCATTTCAAACCATTCCAAGTAAATTCTCATGCGCTACCTTTAAAACCTTCAAAATGCTTCTCAATTTGTGTTAATGTTTCATAGCTCATGAGGAAGTATGTGGTGTTTAGCTTTCAACCTTGTCATTTACTTTTGACGGACTCTCATATGGACTAGTGGCACATCCGCTTATCCAATAATTTTGCAAAAAGAGCTGGCAATGGGATTCCCAGTCCCGAATTAATTAACTTAAATAGACACTCCTCCATGGTTTGTGATTGTTGGACGGCACCCGAAGGATTCGGTTAGCCATGGCTTGTGTAAGCAAAGGTTGGGGGAGTGTCATCATCATAATAAAACTAAATTAAAAGGCACTCCTTCATGGTATGTGATTGTTGGCAGGCACCCGAGGATTCGGTTAGCCATGGTTTGTGTAAGAAAGGTGGGAAGGAGTGCCACATAAACATGCAAATAATTCATGGGAGCCGCTCTTGAAAGTCCGGTTGGCGAGGTAGTTGGTGTACCCATTACCATTCGTTGACAACAACAAACACCTCTCAAAATAATTTTACTCCTGCTTTACAAATGAAAAGCTCTAGCGCATGTTAATCCCTGCTTCCCTCTGCGAAGGGTCAATCTTTTACTTTTATGTTGTGTCTCCATCCTTTCTTTGAGCACCTTCTTGAGAGCACAACTGTCATTCTTAGTGTAATATGCTTGTCTCAAAATATGATTGATTGTGGTATAGCTTTGATGCTTTTATCTTTGACAATCACTACTTCTAGTCTTTCTATGAACTCCAGAGGTGCCCGGGCATTTATGTTTTGCCGATCAAATACAGGCAAGCGAGATACCATTTTATCATACTCTCTTATGAACATTGCAATCCTGCTTATATACATGATTCATGATGCTTATTATTAATTGTTGGTACCTCTTCATGATTGACATAGCTGTTAGATGATCTTATTTGCATGTACCTTATTATGAACTGCTTAAGTATTAGCCATATCATGAGAATATATACATCATATGAACAAATGTGTTCGTGAAAGTTCTTTTATCGCTCAGTTGTTAACTGAATTGCTTGAGGACAAGCAATAAGCTAAGCTTGGGGGGAGTTGATACGTCCAAACGTATCTACTTTCCCGAACACTTTTGCTATTGTTTTGCCTCTAATTTGTGTATTTTGGATGCAACTAACACGGACTAACGCTGTTTTAAGTGTTCTGGTGTCTCGTTTTTGTGCAGAAATCCAACTTTCAGAAAAAACCTCGGGATTTTGACAAGGCCCTATTTTCCCAGAATACGGAGCGAAGGACAAATCAAGTGGAGGCCCGAGGCCCCACACCATAAGGCAGCGCGGCCTAGGGGGGGCCGCGGCCCTATGGTGTGGCCCCCTCGGCCGGCCTCCGACGCCTCCTTCGGACTATTTATCGGCCTCGACCTAAAAACGCACGGGAGAAGTCGAAGTCACCAGAAACCCTCCAGAACGCCGCCACATCGCGAAACTCCGTCTCGGGAGAGAAGTCTCCGTTCGGCACTCCGCCGGGACGGGGAATTGGAGGAGATCATCGCCATCATCACCGCCAACGCCTCTCCATCGACCAGCCATGTTTCCCCCATCCATGTGTGAGTAATTCCCCCGCTGTAGGCCGAAGGGGATGGTAGGGATTGGATGAGATTGGTCATGTAATAGCATAAGATTGTTAGGGCATAGTGCCTAGTGTCCGTAATTGGTACTTTTATGATATTGTTGCAACTTGTTATGCTTAATGCTTGTCACTAGGGCCCGAGTGCCATGATCTCAGATCTGAACATGTTATTGTTTCATCATGATATTCATTGTTTATGGTCTTACCAAGTTGTATACACATGTCGGTCCGGAACCAATGGCCCCGAAGTGAATCGGGACAACCGGAGGGAATGGTAGTGATGTGAGGATCACATGTGTTCACGGAGTGTTAATGCTTTGCTCCGGTTCTCTATTAAAAGGAGTACCTTAATATCCAGTAGTTTCCCTTGAGGCCCGGCTGCCACCGGCTGGTAGGACAAAAGATGTTGTGCAAGTTTCTCATTGCGAGCACGTACAACTATAATTGGAACATGCCCTTCTTCAAATTGCTTGCCTTGTCGCTTAATAGGCTCGGTTTTTGAAGCTGCCGCCGAAGATCGAAGAGTAAACGAGAGAACGAATCTTCTTGTCAATCTTTCCCTTAACCATGGCTGTTTATTCTGGGCCACCCCTGAACGAACCCAGCAGATTGTCAGGTTTCAAGATCGTGCTTGCCAAGTGCGCGAATTTCTCAATTTTTGCACGACAACATTAACCCTTGTTTACAAGACTTTGTTTCCTCGAAATGAGGTTCCCAAAACTCTTCCTGAATTGCTAGAGATATTCAGAGATGCTCCCCGCATTCATAATTTTGTGCGAGCTCAATTGACTGCTGGAGCAAGGTTCGCCATGATTATGATAAATATTTGTCATCCAAAATTAGACACGAAGATTGTTGCTGATTGCCTGGCCAAGAAATCGCGGCGAAAAAATGATATTGACACAATCAATGAGATGGTAACTCCTGTGGCCGAGTCGATGATAGATGAGCTTCTTCGGATGGATTCAGAATTCTTCGTCAAGGGGTCCTATGCTGAACATAAAACAACCAGAGGCTTGTCCATAGATAGTATTTTAGGCTTTGACTGATTTGTACCATATTGCAAAACCTTGTGTCTCTATCTTTTTTAATTTCTTTTTTATTTCCGAAGAAATTTGTTGTATATTGCAAAGTGCTCTATATTGTTGGAGCCCCCGAGCCTTCTGGCTAGATTTTGTACTGTTTTTTCCATCTCGAAGATTTTTCCTTCTGTTGTTATAAGACATCCTTGTTTTTTCATTGATGGATTGCAAGCCCTCGAGTATCTTAGTGTCGGAGTTCTATATTTTTGTTGCGAGGTTCTTGGACCAAAGCAATAAGATTTTTGACGTGTACACTATATTTATAATTGTTAGCTTCCGATTTTTATATTTGGCGAGGTATTAGTGTACCAAGGCGAAATATTTCGGTAAGTCTAGTTTGTCTATATTGTACGTATTTTGAGACTTGAAGGCGTTGAGCCCCCGAGCGTGTCGAAGAATAAGAAGTATATCTCCACTATCTTTATTATATTGCAGCACCTCTAGCCCGCCTCATTAAAAACCTTTCCGGCCCCACTCGGTGCCCCGAAAAGGAAAAGAGTGCGTCTGAAAACTCGCGGGCATTTCAATACATTGTATTTTTACAGAGAAGGACTATATTTCAGCTCTAGGCGTAGAACCGCCTGAGCTGCGCCACGTTCCAGGGGTTTTTCGGGAACCCCTGTCTTCTTGTCCTTGATCCTGTACGCTCCTCCGATGACTTCCGTGACGACGTAAGGTCCCAACCATGGTGACTCGAGCTTCTCTGTACTTTGCTGGTTGAGCCGTAGGACCAAATCGCCGACCTGGAAAGATCTCGGCCGCAATCGTCGACTGTGGTAGTTCTTCAGGTCTTGCTGGTATTTGGTGACTCGTGATAGTACTTCATCTCGAGCTTCATCGAGTGCATCCATATCATCCTCCCGAACTTTTCGTGATGTTTCTTCGTCATACTCTGTTACTCTTGGAGAATCGTGCTCTATTTCAATTGGTAGTACGGCTTCAGCTCCATGGACGAGGAAGAACGGGGTTTCTTGTGTCGCCGTATTTGGTGTTGTCCGGATGCTCCACAAAACACTTGGCAATTCTTCTGGCCAGGTGTGTCGAGCCTTTTCAAGCGGTCCTAGCAGACGTTTTTTAATGCCATTGCAGATGATACCATTGGCTTTCTCGACTTGACCATTAGTTTGGGGATGTGCAACTGACGCGAAGTGCAATTTGATGCCTACTTCTGCACAGTACGCCTTGAACTCCTTCGACGTGAAGTTGCTGCCATTATCTGTGACGATGTGAGGTACTCCAAATCGAAAAACGATGCCCTTCACGAACTTTATTGCTGATGCTGCATCTGGTGAATTTATTGGCTTTGCTTCTACCCACTTGGTGAATTTGTCGACGCAACCAACAGTACTCATATCCTCCGGCGAAGCTTTGTGCAACTTGCCTACCATGTCGAGTCCCCATTGGGCAAAGGGCCACGACAATGGTATTGGCATTAGCTCTGCCGGAGAGTGCGGTTTTGCGGCAAATCTCTGGCACGCGTCGCAAGTTCGTACTATCTCTTTTGCGTCCTCGATTGCTGTCAACCATAGAATCCTCGAAAACCTTGGCTGCAATAGCTCGACTACTCGGGTGACCACATATTCCTTCATGCACATCTTTTAGGATTACTCTTCCTTCTTCGGGTGTGACACACCTTTGCAAGACGCCTGAAATACTCCGCTTATATAACTCCCCTTTGACCACTGTGAAAGCTTTGGATCTTCGAATAACTCGCCTTGCTGCAACTGGATCGTCGGGTATTTCCTTCCTGAGGATATATGATATGTACGTTTGCATCCAAGGGACTTCTACCATCATCACAAGTTCTTGGTCCTCTTCGTTCTCCACGGTTTCTTTGAGAGACGCCGAAGTTTTTTCTTCTTTTGCTTTTTTCTGCATCTTCTTCGGCTTCGTTGATCTCTCCGCTATTTCTTCCCAAAACACACCTGAAGGGATCGCGAGACATTGTGACCCGATGTTTGCAAGGACATCGGCTTCATCATTGCTCAATCTGCTGCTCATTATACATCTCCTTGTATGCTATCATACTCTCATTGACTGCATCACATTGGTTCATAACTTGCTGTGCTACCAACTGTGAGTCGCCGAAAATTTTCAGTCGGGTTGCACCGCAAGCCTTTGCCATCTTCATCCCGTGTATGAGAGCTTCATATTCTGCTTCATTGTTAGACGCGTTTGGGAACGTCATCCGCAAGACATACTTCAGCTTGTCGCCTTCAGGTGATACCAATATCACGCCTGCTCCAGCGCCTTCTAACCTTTTGGACCCGTCGAAGTTCATAGTCCAGGTTCTCGACAAATCTGGAGGTCCCGTGTTTTGTAGCTCCATCCATTCTGCGATAAAATCCGGTAGGACCTGCGATTTTATTGCCTTTCTTTTTTCATATGTGATGTCCCGAGGGAAAGTTCTATTCCCCAAAGGGAGACACGACCCGTAGCTTCGGGTTGTTCAATATGTTTGACAGAGGAGCTTCATTGACCACTATTATCGGGTGAAAAATAAAATTTCTTCTCGTAAATACTCCATACGCCAAGCTTATTGAGGGTACCGCTGTTTTGAAGGCGATAGTACTTAACGATGAAATATCGCCTCTGAACTCCATGGAGCTTTCCTTCTTCCTCTCTTTCGACTACCAAAGCCGTGCTGACCACTTGGGGTGTGGCTGCAATGTATAGTAGTAGAGGTTCTTTCTCTTTAGGCGCTACCAAAATTGGTGGTGTCGAAATTGTGCGCTTGAGGTTCTCGAAGGCCCTATCTGCTTCCTCGTTCCATTGAAATTTCTCCCCTTGTTTGATCAATGCGTAGAATGGCAGCGCCTTTTCTCCTAGCCTTGCGACGATGCAAAAGCTCGCCCTCAGTGTTGTATTTCTTTCAACTTTGTTGGCTTCCTCATAGTTACGATGGCCTGTATTTTTCGGGATTAGCTTCGATCCCTCTTGCTGATACTAAGAATCCAAGAAGTTCTCCGAACGCCAAAGGAGCACTTTGTCGGGTTCAACTTGAGGCAAAACTTGTCAAGGTTGTCGAAGGTTTCCTTCAAATCTTCGATCAGTGTTGACCCCTTCTTTGATGTTATCACGACATCGTCGATGTAGACTTGTACATTTTTCCCAATCGTGTTGCAAGGCACTACATCATCATGATATGTTGCTCCCGCGTTTTTCAAACCAAAGGGCATTGTTTTGTAGCAGAACACGCCGTAAGGTGTTATGAACGCTGTTTTGGCCTCATCATCTTCTTTTAGTCTGATCTGGTTATAACCAGAGTATGCGTCCAAGAAGGAAAGACGTTCACATCCTGCCGTGGAGTCGATGATTTGATCGATCCTTGGGAGGGAAAGTGATCCTTAGGACAGTGTTTGTTGAGACATGTAAAGTCGACGCACATGCGAAGGACTTTCGTGTGTTTCTTCGGCACCATCACCGGGTTAGCTACCCATGTGGCTTAGATATTTCTTTGATAAAACCAGCATCCTTGAGTCGATCTATTTCGATAGCATAGCTTTGCGGTTTGGTTCCGAAAAACGCCGCAAGGGTTGTTTGATTGGTCTCGCGAGAGGATCCAAGTTGAGGTGGTGCTCGGCAAGTTCCTGGGTACTCCTGGCATGTCATGGACACCATGCAAAGATTTTCCAGTGCTCACGAAGGAACTCGACGAGCGCGCTTTCCTATGCGAGATCCATATTTGTTGCAATGGACGTCGTTTTCTTCGGGTCCGTCGGGTGGATTTGCACTTCTTTTGAGTCCTTCGCTGTGTTAAAGGTTGGTTCCCTGAGCGGCTTCCCGTGTCTGCAAAACATCATAGTCGGTTTGCCTTGGCGCCATATATTGCCTTGCATCCCGAAGGTTTCGACTTGGTGAAAGTCTCTCGCATTTGTCATTAATGCAAAGCTTCCTTTGACGTGATTGGTCCTTTGGGTCCGGGCAACCTCCACAGTAAATATGTATAATGAGGTACCGCCATAAACCTAGCATACGCTGGTCGCCCCAACAAAGCATGATATTGCGACGGGAAATCCACAACTTCAAACTCCAATTTCTCTATCCTGTAATTTTCTCGAGTCCCAAACCGAACGTCGAGATTAATCTTGCCGGATAACTTGGTTTCTCGGCGTGATCCCGTGAAAACGTGTGTCGGTTGGTGCTAGATTTGCTAGGGATATGTTCATCTTCCTTAGTGTATCTGCGTACATAAGGTTTAGCTGCCGCCGTCTATGAAAACTCTCGACACGTCGAAGCCAGCAATTACTGCAGGTAAAATAAGTGCGGATTGCCCAGGTCGAGGAACCTGCTGCGGATGATCCGCAATTGTGAAGCCGATATCCTGTCCCGACCAATTTAGGTACTTGTTGGTGGAGGCATCTTTTCTGCCATGAATACTTGCCGCGAAATTACTTTGCGCCCTGTTAGATGGCCTAGCTTTGAATCATCAAGACTGCGCCATTAGAATTAGGATCAACATACGGAGGTGGTTGTGGTGCTGCCGCTATTCGAGAGTGCCGATTCTCGTCTGTAATCGCGGGAGGAGGTGGGAGATGTATCTCGCTCCTGGGTCCCTGGTGATTTCTATTCATTGCTTGGGCATTTGCAATTCCTGCGGCTCGCAACATTGCCGAAAGTTGCGGCAGTCTTTTGGAGATGTCCTGACTGTCTCTTTCCGTTGCTATCGAGAAAAAAGTGCATCTGACACGGTCCGTTCATCATCTCCTCGGGGGACACATAGGGTCTTTGAAACCTTGGTCCACTATTTTGCAGACCGCGAGAATCACTTCTATTGTCGCCTTGTTGTTCATTACTTCTTTGGTAGTTATCTCGACTATTTCCTCCAGGATTTCCTCGGAAGCCAGCTGATATGTGGCCGGGAGCGTCGTTGTTGTAGAACTGGCGGGAAAATCGCCTTCTATTTTGAAAATTTCGACCGCGGTCCTCTTCCGTGTCGCTTGTTATATATTGCGTCTTCTCCATCTGCCCACTTGTTGGCTATCTCCATCAGTGCTGATATTGTCTTGGGGTTGGTTCTCCCTAAGTCCTCGACGAAATCTCCCCGTCGGATTCCTGCCACGAACGCGTCTATTGCTCTCTCGTCGGATATATCTTCTGCGAGTTTTTAATGATGTTCCACCTCTGTATATATTTTCTCATCGACTCGTCGTGTTTCTGTCGGCACGCCCTCAACTCTTCCAATGACGCAGGTTTCTTGCAGGTGGATCGGAAGTTTCTCACGAAAATATCTTCAAAACTATCCCGGCTGTCGATGGAACCTGGGGAAGTTTCTTTATCCAAGATCTCGCGGCACCACTCAGGTGGACTTGGATACTTTGCATGGTTGTTGCTCTGGTTCCTCCTACCAGCTTCACCATCTCGAGATAATCAACGAGCCAATCTTCGGGATCCTGCAGACCGTCGAATTTTTTGAAATTCTCGGGTAATTTAAACCCTTTTGGTACTCGGGTTTTTCGGACTCGTCTCGTAAAGCACGGAAGCCCGCACAGTCTTCATCAACTTCTGGTGAATGCCGATGTTCTCTTCTTTCTTGCCGCGCTCTGTCTACCCTTGCTTGAGCCGCCGTATCTCTTGCCCCACTTGTTCTTGGTGGATCTTGCACTGCGGTAGGTCTTGGACTATTTTGCCTTGCAGTTCCTTCGGGAGGTGTAGCTGAATGCTGTTCCCATGACTCCAACTCCAGCCATTGCCATATTGAACAATGCTTCTCTCGGGTCTCCGGGGTGGTCTGGACGCGAGGATGTAAGCTTGCGTTGCCATGTATCCTGCTTGGCGTTTTCGGGATGATATTTCCCCTTGTATCAATCGACATGAAAGACATGTCGAGATTTTGAATTATGTTGCCTCTCTGCTTGGGTATATTTTGCGCCGAGATATTGCCCTCCTCAGAGCTTCTCGTGACTATCTCCCGAAGTTCCTGATTGTTGACTCTGCTCGCCGCCTGCTTGACGCGGATGCTGGCTCTTTCCTTCTATTCAAGGATGCTGTTTCTTTTTCCAACTCCCTACTCACACGAGCAAGTTTATATTGATAGGCTTGTAATTCCTGGGCAGTAGCGGTTGTGGTCATTGGTTCTGAACCGTCTATGGCTCTTGCAGCCCTATCCCACGCTGCTTGCGGGAGTTGGACTCTTTCGCGAGGTGAGGTCCCGACATATTTGGTGCCTAAGCCTCTTCTGAGATCAGGGATCGACGTATGGGTTTCCCAAATCATCGAAAGCCTCTGACGTCTCTGGTTCTGCTCGGCTTGCCTCTTCAATTGCGTACACTTGATGATATTTTGAGTATTGATTTTTGTCGGGATTGGTGACACCATCATAAAGATTGGTGAAGACCTTTCCGATGGCAGCAGATTTGTCGATGAAGTTGAATGCTGTCGGAATCGCTGCTTATAACGGAGTCCGCAGACGACTCGAAAGATGTGTTGCTGATGATCTTGGTGAGCTTTCCGCTTGCCTTGGTGTCGATGAAGCGTGTCGACGAAAACTCCTCGTTACTCGACGAAAAGTCAGAATCGTCCGCTGAAAATTCCGACGAGATCGGAACTTCGAGACGGTAGGATCCTTCCTTATTGATAGCAAATCGGAATTCTCCAAACATCATGACGATGGGCTCCTCCAGATAGGCACATGCATCCATACGGGAGGGCGGGTGAGGAATAAAATTGACTAGATCAGTTTTTTCCTGTTTACCTCGATCCATCGTATTGCTAGCCGACGAAGTCGACGATTCTGGACGTGCCATCGAGATCAGCTCCTTGCAACCTCTAGATCCCACAGACGGCGCCAATTGACAAGGGATTAACTTGTCAATGCCTACGGATTGTAGACTAGGGTTTTGTTAGATGTAGAGGGCAAGTAGATCTCGAAGGTTTCAGCCGAAAAGTACTCGACGATGTAAAAACTAGGGTTTGAAAGGCAATGATTCGATGATCTCTTTGTCCCTCGACCCCCCTTATATAGGAGGTGGTGTCGAGGGATTCATATCGTACAAGTAACAGAGTTCGGGTAGGTTTCTAACTCCTCCCGCAAGATTACAAAGATTACTTCCTATTACAACTCTAGCTTTCCTTAACGATATCTTGGGCTTCCGAATCTTCTTATTCTTCGAGTAGTGGGCCTTCAGTAAACCCCGGGTACTATCTTCGGCAGGCCCATTGGGGATGCCTATGTCACCAGAGGAATTCCGATGCGAGAACGAAAGAAGAGAAGATGGAGACGATAAGGTCGTGGTGGCCCCCATCCATGACCTGTCTCGCGGGTCAGACGCTAGCACGTCCACGCGATGGAGCTGATCCAACGGCCACGCACCCGGAGGATGCGCGGAGCGTGATCCCCCAGGGGAATACAATCGTTTTCCAATTTTGATAGGTGGGGTTACTAATGTTTTTCTCTCCTCCGTACCTACTTGTGTGGTATAACAGTACTAGACCATAAAAGCGCGCGTTGCCGCGCCCCCGTCCATTTTAAAAAATAATTATAAAAATATACAAGAATACCAATACTTCTTAGATTCCAACAAACTTCAGAAAAACAGAAAATTTCTGACACTGCCTAGATGAGTGATAATGATCCAACAAATAATTACTACTTTGAGATTTTACAACCACCAGTTCAAGCTACATTGACCTTGTACGGGCCCAAATGCAACTTCAGCTCGTCTATGGAAGATTTTTTTTTGTTCGGTCAAAGAGAAGTACCTTTCTGAAATGCTGTACAGGCAGATTTGAGGTCCTTCCACGGCTCATATGTACACTCTATCCCTTGGCCTGACTGGACCTTCACGGCCTTCTCAATCTTTTGATTGCCTTGTCGAGTCAGTTCAGTTGCTTACCTCGTTCAGCTGACCTACACAGTAGAACCACAACTAAAGAAATAGATAGAATGAAGATATATATAGCAGATTTTTGCACAAGAAAATATCAACTTTACCAACAGTATAAATACACGTGGAAGTTTCTATTATATTTCTCTGGCAGCAAGCCACAACTTTGGTCAAAGAAAGAGTATTCTACATGACCATGATACCAATTTACCAACCGCCAGTTTCCAAACAGCACACACACTGTCTGGTAGCAGTAGTATCCATACTACATATTATTGCGTAGGTAAAATATGAGTTCTTTTATGCGGGCTAGGTTCCAGAACCCAGATAAATAAAGAAAATTAAAAAGTAACATTTGCAATTCGATTGCTTTAACAGACAGTTTTTTGCTGATTGCATGACATCTTGTATTTTCTCTTTTGCCACAGTAGAAGTTTCCAGGAAAACATGCCACAGTAAAAGTGTCTCAAATTTGTTTGGAAATTGGTTAAATGGGGTGCCAAAAAAAGATAAAGGCCACATTAGAGTCGGTGTGTGCGCTTTATTGTGGGTTATATGGACAGTCCGTAACGATTTTATATTTAACAAAAGGAGTTTCCCATCTTTTATGCAGGTTATCCCTTTGGTCACTTATTGGATCCATATGTGGTCCTTCCTGCAGCCGGTGGAGGAACGTCCGGACATGGATATTGGGTGCAACCGTTTGGCGACGGTCGCACGGGATTTCTACAGCCAATGCGGTTGGCGGTCTGAGAAAAGGCTCACATCATGATGCTACATCGCTTTTTTCTTCTAGCTTTTTTTAGGTGGCTTATCCATGTTGAGACTCTAAGTGATCCATGAGCTGTAATAATTGTGTACTGTTACTACTGTTATGGTGTGACTTACTTTAATAAAAAGCCGTATGCATCAATTAATGCAGAGGCAGGGGCACCCCATTTCGAAAAAAAGGCACAACACATATCATATTCCCACTTGAATGAAAGGATTTGCCTCAGGTGAAAGGTTGAAACCTTTTTTTCTTAGTTAATGGCTTCGATCATTTTTCAATGGAAGAGAACAGATTCTACAGATAGCGTGCTACGCACACTGAGAGAAAGGAGTTGGGAGATAGAGACTGATAGGTTTGCGGCTCCTCAAGCTAATCGAAAGTGCACCCCGGATAGCTGCATCTCCTGATACTGCAAGGATTGTCGCAATCCTTCAAAGTAATGTATTTTAGAATTTGATAGAAATGCTAATTTTTATAGTTAACTGAGAACGTAAATAATTTATGGCAGGCTGAAAACAATCATCTCGCAAGAAAAAGAGTTAATGATAAACAAATAACTTCATACACAGTTCAGTAAACAAATATAAACAATATTAAAATTGGGATGATGAGAGACATTGGCTTGCCTGTAGTATTATTGTACTATCATATTAGCTCTCACACCTCGCACTATGGAAGGATGCTTCGCTTCTACAACTTCAGCAATTTCTTCAGCAGTCTGAACTGTATATCAGATCCTCTTTGCCAACTCCAACATAGTAAATTCTCCTCCTAACAATTGATTTAACAAATGTACTTTGGTTTCTAAGATGCTCTAAATAGTTGAAAGGAATGGGCAGATGCATATAAGGCTCATGTCATAGGTGCCGATGCATCTAGAAGACTCTCCTGGAGGCTCATGTCATCATAACTCTCCCCTGTTCACATTGGTTCCTGCATACTGAAATTATGATATGATACAGAGTACATGGTATGAAATATATAGAGCAAGATAGAGAGCTTCAGATTGCCTCCAAAGGCCGAGATAAATAATTGGTAGAGAGATGACTTACATAAGCCTGGTCATGTTGATTTCATGACCTTATAATGCGTAACAAAAACTAAGCTTTTATTTAAGGATACTGAAATCTATACCATATAATGAACTAATCAGCAATTTCACAACGCATCATTCCAGCTTGATAATAGGCTCATAGTTAAACATGAGCAAGCTATAACCACCAAAAGTTGGAAAAGCTAGTGGATCAAATGAAACAACACTTGGAGGGCTACAGAATAGAAAATGAGGGCAGAGGAATATTGGCTCAGATATTCTTGCTGACAAAGGTTATACCTTAAGTAATGCAACCCTTCAGCCTTGATAACACTCTCAGTTGATCTCTGAGTTATGTCTAAGTGCCACACAGCGACCAACGTTGAAAATCATTGACTGTTAACTTTTTCCGAAGCACGACACTGAGTGCTAAAATTTGCACATCATGTCTACATCAGAAGTGTGGAAGAAATCTTACCTTATCATCAATATTTAGTCGGACTTGGGATGGGGCTGGAGGCGACGGTGTTCCAGGTAGGCGATGAGAAAGAGCACGAGCATGCCAAAAAAAGAAACAACAGATGAAGATCCTCATTCGAATCCCAAAATCGAATCGAGAAGAAGATTCGAGGCCAATCACGCCATACTCAGGTGCAACCATTGAAAATTCAAATGTACACAACACCTTCACCGTACCATCCATTGAGTTTGTGGCGGGAGAGACGTACCAGGGGTGTCAACGCCAATGAGGTGAGAAAGCATCCAGGAGAGAGTACGCATGGCCCATGGAGCTTGCTGACGACGCGTGGTTGCGGCATCAGAGAGGTGCGAGCAGCAAAGAGGCGGCACAGAAACTCCTCATGTTGGACCCGACGTTGTAGATTCATGGCCCTCACGTGCACCGCCGCTGATGCTGCCGATATAGCCTCCTCCTCTTATGGCCAACACCAAAGCTTAAGCTCAACCACTACCATGAAGAGTTTCTCATGCCCTTGCCTTGATAGCTTCTCTACACTGCCTGGTATGGAGGGAACCAATTTTGTTAGATGGAATTTGATGTAGTAAGAATAGTTACAAAATGCCAATAATCAAAAATAGTGTTTGAGTAGATGACAAACTTGAACTCATGCTGGTAATACTAGGTTCCAAGCAACAGAAAAAATTAGAGAGCATCCTCTTTAATTGGACAAAAGTCATAATGAACCACCAAAAAATGAAAAAAAAAACACTTATCAATATGATTATTCACTCTGTTAACAAACATGGCTTCTTTGCTGGTGAGATAATATGCAATGAGTCAGAAATCAAGTTTTTCATGCCCTAGATCATGCCTTGATAGCTTCTCCCAAATCGCCGGCGACGGCCGATGATGGTAGGTTACTATACATATGTCTCGTCTGCCCTATAAATTTTTCTGTTGCCTCAACCTCTATCCTTACCCGTTCTTGCTCGAGCATATAACCTCCAGGGTCCAAGGGTGTTCTGCAAGGTTGATCCTCTCTCCCGCAAAATCCCCATTTTCCACATAACAGTTGTACCGTTTCTAAAATATGAAATCAATTTTTGCAGGTTAGAGGAAATTTGATGTAGTAAAATAGTAACAAAAGGTCACTCATATAACAATCAATAATCAACATAGTGTTTCAGTAGATGTCAAATTTGAACAATGCTAATAATGTCAGGCTGGAGACATCAGAAAAAATTATAACTTTTGCAAAAGAAAGATGGGGCCTTGGGACACAGATGTTCTCATAAGATTTACTGCATGAATTCAGATTATGAACAATTCACATAGTTATCTTGAGCAAATGTTTATTCTGAATATAATCATGTGCCCTTGGGGTTATGGAGCCATGGAGGGGGTTACTATTACACTGGGTGACGTTTGAGCTTGCCGTATCTGCTTCAAAATATTGTGATGATTCCGACCAAATATACCTACGGACATTAGGAGAAGGAAAATAGATAATTATGAGAAATTTCTAATTATGATTCCAAAAGTTTTAGCAGCACGATTTAGAAAAGTGAAAAAGCAGCATACAATTTCTGTCAGCAGATTGGCTATATTGTTTGACCATTTGATATAAATGAACAGAATCAACTATAGAACCCAAAAAATCTGATCCTCAGGTTCCGCCAGCTCTTTCAAGCTCACTCCTGGCTGTCCAAGCTCGATCTGGAAGAGGAAAAATTGATCAGAACATAGAATTGGTAATAATTAAACTAAATAGAATTTACTTGTCTATCGTTATCAACTAACCTGTTTATGTTGCCCATCTGAGATGAGAAATCTTTTTTTTTGCGAAGGATCTGAGATGAGAAATCAGTACGGTTGGAACATGGAGAAGCATGACTCTGGTGATGCCGCACTAACAACTTGATCCCGGCATCCACCCACGATCTAGTGGTCGCCCCACCATCAGCTCCTCCTGCGCCGGTGTGGAAAGGGGTGATGGCGTGGACGAAGGAGGGTTGCCGGAGGGGTGGCCTCCGTAACCGCCTCGTCCACATCGCGGAGGAAGAGGAAGCCAATCCTGCGGCGCAGAGGAAGATGAGATGTTGCCGACTCACCCGACGCAGCTTTCGTGTCTTTGGAAACAGTCTGCTCCATCTATGTCCTTCATCGTCGGCACTACACCGCCGTCCGCCGTCGCAGCATCACGCCCCTAAATCGAGATAGTGAGGGATGGGGATCGGAGGTGGATATCACCCCTATCGCCGCCGCGGTAAACTACGGAAGATTGTATTTTTTTTTAAGCATCAACTACGGAAGATGAAACACCTAGGCCCGTTAAAAGCAGTTTGGGCCCAAAAAACGCGGTGCGGCCTAAGTCTATTTCGGGAGTAGCAGCCCTGTAACGAAAAAGGCCCGTTTAACGCGATTTGTCTTGGTAACGCGATCCTAACGTAAGTTCGAGATTGGTTAGTAATTTTGGACCGTTAGATCGTCCGATCGGACCTTTCCACAGTGATTTGACACCCTGAGCCGTCCGATTTTGCAATTGAACGTCCCAGATCATCACCGAACATCGCTGGACGTTTTCCCCATATCCGGTCTTGCGTGACATCCCGCCAATGTAATAGGGCCGCTACTCCTGAAACCGCCAATGTAATAGGGCCGCTACTCCTGAAACGGATCTGGGCGCTTTGCCATAAACCGGGCCGAAATCACGGGAAATGCTCAGCCACTTTTTGATGGGCTTAGGCGCTTGGGTGAGCCCAGTTTCCTTCGTAATGTATGTGCAGCAAGATTCCTCCATTCACGAAGGCATATCGGATCCCTCGAAGAAAAAAAACGACGGCAAAGCGGCGGCAGGGAGAAGATCAGAAGACCACATGGCGGTGAGCGCAGCTGTTAATTCACGCCATTAATGGTATACAGAAGGTGTGCCGCCTTCCGTTCCCTTCCCTTCTGGTAGCGGCGGGCGAGCGGCGACGACGGCGGACGAGCGATGGCAAGGCGAAATCGACTGTCAAGGTGTGGTATTGGCCCGAAAAAATGGTAGATCCTGGATGTTGTATGAGTGAGGTTGTACTAAGACTAGGTATAAATCCTAACCCTGCCTTTTCTCCATCCTTTATTTTAAGCCCCGAGCCTTTTGATGATCGCTGTAGTTCTCTTATTTTTCAGCATGATGGTCGCTCTGCTCTTCTCCAACCCAGTAGAGTTTCTATCATGGGTTTCAAGGGAAGGAGACTGAAACAAGTACGAAGGATCGTGGAGAAAAATAAAGAATTGAGGTGCTTTCTATGTGCGAGCTCCTAATTCTATGTGTGACCTTTCTCAAATCCTGCCCTAGGCAGTGAAACCTGGGATGTTTCGCACGAAGGTTAAGAAGGGAATTTGCATCATATTGCTGTTGGGGTACTAATACTACTACCTAAAAGTAAACTTGTATGATATGCCTCGTTGTTTTCTAGGAAAATATGCCTCGTTGTTTTCCAGGAAGAATGGAATGTTGAACAAGCGTTGGGAAAGAAACATACACAATCTTTGCAAGTCCTCAGCACAGCCTAGCAAGGTGGATTAATCTTTTTCATTGCATGATGTATGTTCTTATGTTTTTATTTGACCTGTCCATCCTACACTCTAAAAATTTCTTGTTATACTTTCCAAAATAAGTGCAGTTTGTACCATATTACTTGAATTCATAGGACACATCTATAGGCCGTAGAATTTCCTTTTTTTATTGTGTGTAAGGTGATAGATAGAAATGTTTCTTTCTGCAAAATTATTTTGCCACAGTGTTGTTGCTTGATTAATTTGCTATTCTAGACATTCTAGATTTATTTTGAACCGAAGAGTGTTGACCATTTCCTGAGTGCCAACATTCATCATAGAAATGACAAGAGAAATTCCACAAGCAATCCGAGGGAGCGGATGAAAACAAAAGAACAAAATGTTAGTGAACAATTGGTATTTTTTATACCTGTAGAATGCTACAGCTCCATCTGATTCTGCCATTCCCGCCATTGGCAATAATGAAGTTGCTGGTATTGCAGTGTCTTGAAATAATCACTGACATTCTATTCTATACTTTAGTATTTGGAGTATCGGTTGTTTTTAATCCATTTGTTTTTGAAGAATGTTCTTATTATAGTAGAATGGTCATCTTGTGGTTGTGTGTATGCTCTAATTGTGGAATGAGTGAATTCAGAAACAGAAGCAGATAAGAATGTGGGAACTGGCTTATCGCAACTAACGTGGAAATGCCCCTAAAATCACAATATGTCACGGGGTAATTTTATTCTGCATCTCTTCATGACCTTGAATATCACCTTTAGCAACAAGTTTTGTGTAAGCTTGCATGTATATCAGTTTTATGGCACCGGTCAAGTGATTTCTAAGAAGGTGGATGTGCTGATACCTGCTTGCCTCATGATTTTTTCTTTACAGATAAATCAATACATTTTCATCGATATCACTATATTTTTCACGCTCTACAAGAAACTTATATCTTCAATGCTTTTTTAGTTTGGATGCATTGAAATAATGACGATGGATCTGAGCCTTCTCCCTCCTGTAACTGCCGCTATTAGTGGAGGTGTGTTACGCTTTGTTTACCTTCGTTCCTCCATATATATTGCGTCTTGTCTGAGCCTTCTCCCTCCTGTAACTGCCTCTCGACTCCCCTTCTGTGAAAGCCATGAGCACAGCCGCTGCCTCCAATCCCGTCGGCAAGATGCCCGGCTTATTCTTCATGTAACACTGACATTGATAGGTAATGATTTGCTTACTAATCCAGTTTTACTGACCAAGTTCATGCCTTAATAAAACAGGTTATGCACGAGAAGTGGCAGTCAGGTTTCACGTCAGATACAATGCTACACATGTTGTTGTTTGCACGCACACATGTAAACTTACACATTCTTATTTCAATTCTATCTTATCAAATTGCATATGTACTGTTTGTACAGATCCAACAAAGGCTAATGGATTAATTTTAGCTGCTTCAAGGTATTCTTGATTGTGGGACTTTTTGAGAAACTTGGATAGTTTGTAATTTGCACGAAAACTGAATTTTGTATGATTCTAAGAAGAGTCTCTCGTGGATTATTATTTAAAATATATTGTATTTTGTACCTAAGTTTCAAGAAACTGATTTTAATACGATGTTAACAATATTTCTAATGGATTAATATTGAAAAAGTATTTATCTAAGGATAGAGAAACTGAATTTAGGTAGTGCTCACAGACCATTACTTGAATAAAATATTTAAAACTAAACATAAGGTAATTTACAAGCAATCACAAATATTTTCTATTTCAATTTTAATCCCACTTTCCTTCTCTAGGTTATTTTTGTACTTTGCTTTTCTTAGTACAAAGTACCAGGAGATATGTGACAAGACACCAATATATATGGTCGGCAGGTGCTACTATGACAGTCACTTAATAGTACAGAATACTAGGAGATGTATGATTCAAGTTCAACTGATTGTTTCTGGAAGGCATGCAACCAGCTCCCCTAATATCTATTTTTTGCCGCATCATAATATTATTGGAAGGACTTGTCATGGTACTTCTTGTAAGTACATATATATGCAGCTCCGTGGAGGCTGAATTGTTATAGTACTTCTTGATCCGTATCTATGAGCTTTGTTGAACGTTGAACTTATTATATCACCGACACTACAGTTCTCTCGTTTGTTGACGTAAGTGGCTATTTGTTATAGTACTACATCATCCTTATATGTCTAGAGTATCATTAATCAAAATTGTTCCAGTTATTGATATGTACGGCAACTTTTTATCATCTGCATAGGCAAAGGTTAACTGCAAATGTACAAACAGTTAAAATTGAAGATTGTCTATGCAGCATGCACGGGCTGTATGTCCATACTAATAATAAGTAAAAGACAACTACTTAGGGAAAAATACCACCCAGAAAGCTTTGCAAATGCCCTGATTTACCTACTGCCCTAAGGTATGCTCCAGTTCTACTGCTGCCCTAAGGCACGCCCTGTTCTACCTACCACCGTAAGGTTTGAACAACTTCTATTGGACATATGATTTTTATTGACTTACTAGGGACGGGCGCGGCAACGCGCGCCATTATGTTCTAGTAGTTCCATTTTACTGTTAACTAATGGCAAAGGCTCTGTGGATTTATTACGACAGAAAAGAACAAGAAATAAACAACTTCTCCAAGAAATGGGTATGGAATGTAAGACATGCAAATATTGCCATACCAAGTCGTGCAAATGCAGTCATTTAAATTGTTTATGGCCACCTGCTAAATCCAATTTCAGAGCAGAATCGCATGTAATAGCCGTACGTTCAGAACATTGGTCATTTGGAATACAAAAATGACTACGAACATATCCAGATTTAGCGCTCATCAAGCAGGCAGGGCAGCAATTAGGCCATACTGTATTCCATAATATCTAAAGCATTGACTTGCATCCTCACTCTCCCTCCTTGGTATAACAAATTGCAACCCATCTGGCCAATCACGGCTCACGTATCTGTTATGTCATCCTTTGCAATAAATAATAATTAATTATTTTTAGTAGGAAATTATGTGACTAAGGGAAGACAAGTCGTACAATGGGGAAAATAGCCTTCTCTTATTTCATAAGAGATCATCCCTTAGCTAAGGGAAGACAACCTTTTCTCTCTTCATTCTCTCTCCTCCAACTAAGCAAAAATCTCACGTTGCAAACGTAAGGGAAGGCTGACATCACCCCATTGTACATGCCCTAAGTACTAGCTTATGTCAAATTTTCTCAACGGAAGAAAAATATGCGAAGAGATCCGAACATGCGGGGAACCTTGCCAACTTGTGACAAGTTTGTAATATATCATGACATGGCATTGGCAATAACAAATGGTCGTGCAGCATAACCAATACTCCTACGTTCCATATTAGTTATCACTGCAGCATACGAAAACGGAGGAACATATATGAAGTACTAATATTGGGATATATATTGGGAAATTCATTTTGGCTAATAGGAGCATATGCATCCGTTGTGTGCAAATACATTTTGAAGTGTTAAAAAATTTCAAATAAAATTTTGCATGTTACATCTATACATTTATGTTTGTACAAAAGTTTTCAGAAATTTTTTCTTTTTTGTGTCTCCTGTAAAAAAGATTAATTTTGATGCTACAACACGACTAGGTACAGGACATTTTTTTTATCTTTTTTGTACATGCCACATAACATATTGTTTTTTCACGAAAACTTGTATACGAACATAAAATGTCACGAAGTACACCATAATTTTTATGTCAGATTTTTTTAACATTTACAAAATTATTTTTAAATTATTTTCTATAATGGATGCAAATGCTCATATGAGCCAAAATAACCCCCCCCCCACCCATATCTATTTCCTTTGTATCACAGCTAGCGAGTAGTATAGTACTACCTGAACGTTGCCCTGTATTAGATAGATCAAATGCATTTGTCAACTACTTTTAAAAACAAGTAGACTTTGGGCCCTCTGGCATTGTTATCAAAGGTTCAAATCATGATCATCTCATCTGGTTTAACTGGTCATACATATATTTTGCTAACCATTTTCTTAATCATGTTTTTTTGATATATCTTAATCATGTTGTTAACAAGCTTAGCATTGGGAAGGTACAGTGATGATAGACCATCCAAGAGTTTCTTTCCACCATACCGTACTAATATTTTCTTTAGAATGTGACAACCACAGCTCAGCCATCATCAACACGGTTTTCATGCTCACGAATTCACAAAAATAGCATACTGCTTCCCCTGTTTGTGTTGTTGAGGAGTAAACGACGACCACCAGTTCCTAAAAAGTGCGGTTCACTGACAGTTTTCTGAGATAATCATCCCAAGAAAGTTGCTCCGAAATGTTACTGTACACTATTCTAAGACACCATTTTTATTAACCTCAGACACAAGGTAATGTAATTCTCGAGAGCAACGTTCATGATGGTATTAAGTAACGTTTGACAAGATTACGTGCGTGACTTTACAAGATTATTACACCTGTGTGTACACCTATCCAGAATATTAGTAACCGGACAACCTATTATTCCACTGTAAGGACCAGTAAGATTTTACAGTACATAAGGACTAGGCGGCTGATTCCAGCAGCAGAACTTGGGAGACAGTTAGATACAGCCTTTATTTGGTTGTGCAGAGAAAAATACATATACTGATATACGGATTACATATTCACCTTCCTAAGATAAGAAATAATGTAAGTAGAACATAATGCCAACTTGAAAGAGCATGCTCTAATCGCTAGTATTTTATGTGTTTGATCACAACACTCGAATAAAATTTTACCATGTGTGCTCAAGTGTGTAGGGTTTATCTATAGCACCATGGAAGTGTATCCACCTTTTTGTATATGTTCAATTGTCTGGTTTTACTATTGGACATTAGTTTATATATGAATTGGTGCAAGTGAAGTTGGTGAGGAGAAGGCCAGATCATCCGCCCCTGCAGCGTGAAACATGCTAAGGAAAAAGGGGGTGGATGAAATTTCCATCCGCCCCCAGACGCCTTTTCCATCCGGTCGGCGCCAGAGGAATTCACATCGCGCAGAAGTAGGGGGGTGGGGATGGAAATACCATCCGGCCCCGGATAGAATTTTCATCTGCCCCCCAACAAAGGAATGCAAAAAATTTGGAGCAAAAGAGGAGATGGGAATCTTCATCCAAACCTCAAAGGAATATTCTCCAGGAGGGTCGGATCATCTGGCCTGGACTATGCATGACTTACCCCGGACCATCCGGAGGGGGCGGATCATATGACTACAACGACTCCAAAACTCGTACACGCTATAAAAAGGGGAGCCTTCTTCCACCTCAAGTGAAATCTGACCAGCGCGAAGAATACTCTCTCTCTCCTCCCAAGATCCAAAGCTTCAACCTCGTATAGATCTCCCTCCCTACTCAACCAAATCACCCCAAACTTGGGGAATCGAAGGTGGATGACTAGATCTTCACATCTACCCAAGAAATTTCGTGTTCCCCATACTTTTCCTTTGTGTACTTGCAAACCCTAGATCTCCTCTTGTGGGGATCCTTGTTTTTTAGAGAATCTCGTCCTAGATCTTATGTGACTAGTTCGTGATGTTGTTGGGAGCCTCCGTTCTTTGTGGAGTTCGCCCCAACCTTGTGTGAAGGTTAGCCGCCTCGACCGGCCTTGCTTACTGGAGAAGTGGATACTCCTTCGTGGGGTGTTCATGAGGAATAAGGTGACGCCTTTGTGGTTGTTGGCTACCTTTGTAGTGTCACGCCTGCTCAATGTATACGTACACGTACTTCCTATTGTGTAATGGACTGCGGTAAACACATCGCGTCTTGTCTCCGTACCGTTCGCTCAGTTGTCCCGCTTCCCTTTATTCTTGCTCTATATTTGCTTTACCTTATTGTTTGCATCGCACCATATAGGATCACATTTCCATTCAAAGCTATCACCTTAGCTCCTATTCACTCCCCCCCCCCCCCTAGTCATTCATCATATCCATTCACAGCTGAACTAGGTACATACTGCACAGATCTGGAAAAAACTCTACTATAGAGGACATAGCTTTTACAGAGAGTTGACCGAGGAACTAGGAGGAACAAGTTACTAAATAATCAACCTAACGATCTTCGATAGACATGCTTTGTTCTAGGATCAACGATTATGCCCTTTCCACCATTCACTTCAAGATCATGCCTGCGTGATTAACTACATCAGTACCGAACATATCTTGGCTAGAAGATCTATGAAAAGCCAGAAAATTTGCAAGATTTCCTTACTGAAAGACAAAATCTGGAATTCTTAGTTATTCCAGTGGTACATATCTGAACAAATGCATCAATCTGTCAACATATCTGAACAAATATATGCATGATGCAAAATGACAACCTTCTCGAGGAAACAGGTTTTTCATTGCAGGAAATACTACAAGGATAGATGGCGGCGCAAGTCGCTTGCACTAAGAATACAAAAGGAAGTAAACATAAAGGAGGAAAAGCGTCACTTCTTGGATGACATCAAATTCATGAGCTTCTCCATGTATCGGGCAGCAGTGGCAATGGTCGTGTGCTCGTCGTCGTCCCGAAACTTCTTGAAGAGGTGATCTGATACGTCTCCGACTTATCGATAATTTCTTATGTTCCATGCCACATTATTGATGATATCTACATGTTTTATACACGTATTTATGCATTTTCCGGCACTAACCTATTAACGAGATGTCGAAGAGTTGCTGTTTTCTGCTGTTTTTGGTTTCAGAAATCCTACAAAGGAAATATTCTCGGAATTGGACGAAATCAACGCCCAGGGTCCTATTTTTGCACGAACCCGAACCGAGGGAAAGGAAGTGGGGCCACGAGCGCCGCCACAACAGGGCGGCGCGGCTGGCTGCCGCGTGGCCCTGGTGTGTGGGGCCCTCGTGTGGCCCCCACGTTGCCCTTCCGCCTACTTAAAGCCTTCGTCGCGAAACCCCCGGTACCGAGAGCCACGATACGGAAAACCTTCCGAGACGCCGCCGCCAATCCCATCTCGGGGATTCAGGAGATCGCCTCCGGCACTGCCGGAGAGGGGAATCATCTCCCGGAGGACTCTTCACCGCCATGGTCGCCTCGGAGTGATGAGTGAGTAGTTCACCCCTGGACTATGGGTCCATAGCGTAGCTAGATGGTCGTGTTCTCCTCATGTGCTTCATTGTTGGATCTTGTGAGCTGCCTAACATGATCAAGATCATCTATCTGTAATTCTATATGTTGTGTTTGTCGGGATCCGATGGATAGAAATACTATGTTATGTTGATTATCAATCTATTACCTATGTGTTGTTTATGATCTTGCATGCTCTCCGTTATTAGTAGAGGCTCTGGCCAAGTTTTTGCTCTTAACTCCAAGAGGGAGTATTTATGCTCGATAGTGGGTTCATGCCTCCATTAAATCTGGGACAGTGACAAAGTTCTAAGGTTGTGGATGTGCTGTTGCCACTAGGGATAAAACATTGATGCTATGTCCGAGGATGTAGTTATTGATTATATTACGCACCATACTTAATGCAATTGTCTGTTGTTTTGCAACTTAATACTGGAAGGGATTCGGATGATAACTGAAGGTGGACTTTTTAGGCATAGATGCATGTGGATAGCGGTCTATGTACTTTGTCGTAATGCCCAATTAAATCTCACAATATTCATTATATCATGTATGTGCATTGTCATGCTCTCTTTATTTGTCAATTGCCCGACTGTAATTTGTTCACCCAACATGCTATTTATCTTATGGGAGAGACACCTCTAGTGAACTGTGGACCCCGGTCCATTCTTTACATCTGAAATACAAATCTGCTGCTATTATTCTTTACTGTTCTTTGCAAACAATTATCATCCACACTATACATCTAATCCTTTGTTACAGCAAGCCGGTGAGATTGACAACCTCACTGTTTCGTTGGGGCAAAGTACTTTGGTTGTGTTGTGCAGGTTCCACGTTGGCGCCGGAATCCCTGGTGTTGCGCCGCACTACATCTCTCCGCCATCAACCTTCAACGTGCTTCTTGGCTCCTCCTGGTTCGATAAACCTTGGTATCTTTCTGAGGGAAAACTTGCCGCTGTACGCATCACACCTTCCTCTTGGGGTTCCCAACGGACGCGTGTGTACGCGTATCAAGCTCTTTTTCGGCGCCGTTGCCGGGGAGATCAAGACACGCTGCAATGGGAGTCTCCACAATCCAATATCTTTACTTTGTTTTTGTCTTGCTTTATTTTATTTACTACTTTGTTTGCTGCATTATATCAAAACACAAAAAAATTAGTTGCTAGTTTTACTTTATTTACTGTCTTGCACTCTATATCAAAAAACACAAAAAATTAGTTACTTGTATTTGCTTTACTTATTTCAACATGTTTCCTTTTAATTTTACTGTAAAAGATACCTGTGGGACAAGGGTCTATAATTGGAAGAGATAATATAGAAGAATTTTTCACCCATGTTAGTATGCATGAAGATCTTAAAGATATACCCCTTGCAAAAGCTGTCCCTACTTATGAAGATGCCTCTGTTTGTTTGGTACGCATGATGGAAGCTAGATTTATTAGTCTCAACCCCATGATACAACACATGTTTCTTACACTTTCTGATATGGAGCGGGGAGAGAAGAGAGATTTTGTTCTAAAAGTCTTAGTGCGAGAATTTGCAGATATAGCTAAAGAAGCTAGAAAAGTTTTTAGTAAGCATGAAAGGCTTGGTACAATCACCGATTTTAAAAGAACACTTGAAAAAATGGATATGGATAGAATTAAGTACACTAATAATGTCAATAATGGTGGGGAGATTAAAGCACCAATACCATGTAAGCTCCTAGCGATGCATGAAGCTCTAGATAATAATTATGCTTGGCTTGTTCCTGAAAATTTGTTTGATGAGAGTAGCAAGCCCAAGACTAATGAAAAGGGAGCCGCTGAAACTTATGTATCTAGCATACTATGCATGGTTGAGAAAACTCCCAACACCCCCGGTTATGATATCGATGCTTCATCTCTTGATAACACTTTATATACACTTTCTGCGCCTAAAAGAAAGAAAAGCGCTTGGGAGACAACCCATGTTTTTACTACAGTATTTTTATTTTATATTTGAGTCTTGGAAGTTGTTTACTACTGTAGCACCCTCTCCTTATCTTAGTTTTGTGCATTGTTGTGCCAAGTAAAGTCTTTGATAGTAAGGTTCATACTAGATTTGGATTACTGCGCAGATTTCTTTCTTTCTGTCACGAATTTCGACCTGCCTCTCGTAGGTAGCTCAGAAAAATATGCCAATTTACGTGCGTGATCCTCAGATATGTACGCAACTGTCATTCAATTTGGGCATTTTCATTTGAGCAAGTCTGGTGCCTCAATAAAATCCATCTTTACGGACTGTTCTGTTTTGACAGATTCTGCCTTTTATTTCGCATTTCCTCTTTTGCTATGATGGATGAATTTCTTTGTTCCATTAATGTCCAGTAGCTTTATGCAATGTCCAGAAGTGTTAAGAATGATTATATCACCTCTGAACATGTTAATTTTTATTGTGCACTAACCCTCTAATGAGTTGTTTGAGTTTGGTGTGGAGGAAGTTTTCAAGGATCAAGAGAGGAGGATGATACAATATGATCAAGGAGAGTGAAAGCTCTAAGCTTGGGGATGCCCCGGTGGTTCACCCCTGCATATTTTAAGAAGACTCAAGCGTCTAAGCTTAGGGATGCCCAAGGCATCCCCTTCTTCATCGACAACATTATCAGGTTCCTCCCCTGAAACTATATTTTTATTCCATCACATCTTATGTGCTTGGAGCGTCGGTTTATTTTTGTTTTTATTTTTGTTTGAATAAAATGGATCCTAGCATTCATTGTGTGGGAGAGAGACACGCTCCGCTGTTGCATATGGACAAATATGTCCTTAGGCTTTACTCATAGTATTCATGGCGAAAGTTGAATCTTCTTCGTTAAATTGTTATATGGTTGGAATTGGGAAATGCTACATGTAGTAATTCTAAAATGTCTTGAATAATTTGATACTTGGCAATTGTTGTGCTCATGTTTAAGCTCTTGCATCATATACTTTGCACCCATTAATGAAGAAACACCTATAGCTTGCTAAAATTTGGTTTGCATGTTTGGTCTCTCTAAAGTCTAGATAATTTCTAGTATTGAGTTTTGAACAACAAGGAAGACGGTGTAGAGTCTTATAATGTTTACAATATGTCTTTTATGTGAGTTTTGCTGCCCGGTTCATCCTTGTGTTTGTTTCAAATAACCTTGCTAGCCTAAACCTTGTATCGAGAGGGAATACTTCTCATGCATCCAAAATCCTTGAGCCAACCACTATGCCATTTGTGTCCACCATACCTACCTACTACATGGTATTTCTCCGCCATTCCAAAGTAAATTGCTTGAGTGCTACCTTTAAAATTTCCATTCTTTACCTTTGCAATATATAGCTCATGGGACAAATAGCTTAAAAACTATTGTGGTATTGAATATGTACTTATGCACTTTATCTCTTATTAAGTTGCTTGTTGTGCGATAACCATGTTTCGGGGACGCCATCAACTACTCTTTGTTGAATATCATGTGAGTTGCTATGCATGTCCGTCTTGTCTGAAGTAAGGGAGATTTACCACTTTATTGGTTAGAGCATGCATATTGTTAGACAAGAACATTGGGCCGCTAACTAAAGCCATGAATCATGGTGGAAGTTTCAGTTTTGGACATATATCCTCAATCTCATATGAGAACATTAATTATTGCTACATGCTTATGCATCAAAGAGGAGTCCATTATCTGTTGTCCATGTTGTCCCGGTATGGATGTCTAAGTTGAGAATAATCAAAAGCGAGAAATCCAAAATGCGAGCTTTCTCCTTAGACCTTTGTACAGGCGGCATGGAGGTACCCCTTTGTGACACTTGGTTAAAACATGTGTATTGCGATGATCCCGGTAATCCAAGCTAATTAGGACAAGGTGCGGGCACTATTAGTATACTATGCATGAGGCTTGCAACTTGTAAGATATAATTTACATGATACATATGCTTTATTACTACCGTTGACAAAATTGTTTCTTGTTTTCAAAATAAAAGCTCTAGCACAAATATAGCAATCGATACTTTCCTCTTTGAAGGACCTTTCTTTTACTTTTATGTTGAGTCAGTTCACCTATCTCTCTCCACCTCAAGAAGCAAACACTTGTGTGAACTGTGCATTGATTCCTACATACTTGCATATTGCACTTGTTATATTACTCTATGTTGACAAATATCCATGAGATATACACGTTACAAGTTGAAAGCAACCGCTGAAACTTAATCTTCCTTTGTGTTGCTTCAATACCTTTACTTTGATTTATTGCTTTATGAGTTAACTCTTATGCAAGACTTATTGATGCTTGTCTTGAAGTGCTATTCATGAAAAGTCTTTGCTTTATGATTCAGTTGTTTACTCATGTCATTACCATTGTTTTGATCGCTGCATTCATTACATATGTTTACAATAGTATGATCAAGGTTATGATTTCATGTCACTCCAGAAATTATCTTTGTTATCGTTTACCTGCTCGGGCGAGAGAACTAAGCTTGGATGCTGATACGTCTCGACGTATCGATAATTTCTTATGTTCCATGCCACATTATTGATGATATCTACATGTTTTATACATATTATATGTCGTATTTATGCATTTTCCGGCACTAACCTATTAACGACATGCCGAAGAGCCAGTTCTGTTTGCTGTTTTTGGTTTCAGAAATCCTACAAAGGAAATATTCTCGGAATGGACGAAATCAACGCCCGGGTCCTATTTTTGCACGAAGCTTCCAAGACCGAGGGGAAAGGAAGTGGGGCCACGAGGCGCCGCCACAACAGGGCGGCGTGGCCTGGGGCGCGCGGCCCTGGTGTGTGGGGCCCTCGTGTGGCCCCCTCGTTGCCTTCCGCCTACTTAAAGCCTTCGTCGCGAAACCCCCGCAGGGAGCCACGATACGGAAAACCTTCCGGAGACGCCGCCGCCAATCCCATCTCGGGATTCAGGAGATCGCCTCCGGCACCCTACGGGAGAGGGGAATCATCTCCCGAGGACTCTTCACCGCCATGGTCGCCTCCGGAGTGATGAGTGAGTAGTTCACCCCTGGACTATGGATCCATAGCAGTAGCTAGATGGTCGTCTTCTCCTCATGTGCTTCATTGTTGGATCTTGTGAGCTGCCTAACATGATCAAGATCATCTATCTGTAATTCTATATGTTGTGTTTGTCGGGATCCGATGGATAGAGAATACTATGTTATGTTGATTATCAATCTATTACATATGTGTTGTTTATGATATTGCATGCTCTCCGTTATTAGTAGAGGCTCTGGCCAAGTTTTTGCTCTTAACTCCAAGAGGGAATATTTATGCTCGATAGTGGGTTCATGCCTCCATTAAATCTGGGACAGTGACAGAAAGTTCTAAGGTTGTGGATGTGTTGTTGCCACTAGGGATAAAACATTGATGCTATGTCTGTAGTTATTGATTACATTACGCACCATACTTAATGCAATTGTCTGTTGTTTTGCAACTTAATACTGGAAGGGGTTCGGATGATAACCTGAAGGTGGACTTTTTAGGCATAGATGCATGCTGGATAGCGGTCTATGTACTTTGTCGTAATGCCCAATTAAATCTCACAATATTCATTATATCATGTATGTGCATTGTCATGCTCTCTTTATTTGTCAATTGCCCGACTGTAATTTGTTCACCCAACATGCTATTTATCTTATGGGAGAGACACCTCTAGTGAACTGTGGACCCCGGTCCATTCTTTACATCTGAAATACAAATCTGTTGCTATTGTTCTTTACTGTTCTTTGCAAACAATCATCATCCACACTATACATCTAATGTTACAACAAGCCGTTGAGATTGACAACCTCCTGTTTCGTTGGGGCAAAGTACTTTGGTTGTGTTGTGCAGGTTCCATGTTGGCGCCGGAATCCCTGGTGTTGCGCCGCACTACATCTCGCCACCATCAACCTTCAACGTGCTTCTTGGCTCCTCCTGGTTCGATAAACCTTGGTTTCTTTCTGAGGGAAAACTTGCCGCTGTACGCATCACACCTTCCTCTTGGGGTTCCCAACGGACGCGTGCTGTACGCGTATCAAGCTCTTTTTCTAGCGCCGTTGCCGGGGAGATCAAGACACGCTGCAAGGGGAGTCTCCACAATCCAATCTCTTTACTTTGTTTTTGTCTTGCTTTATTTTATTTACTACTTTGTTTGCTGCATTATATCAAAACACAAAAAAATTAGTTGCTAGTTTTACTTTATTTACTGTCTTGCACTCTATATCAAAAAACACAAAAAATTAGTTACTTGCATTTGCTTTACTTATTTCAACATGTTTCCTTTTAATTTTACTGTAAAAGATATACCTGTGGGACAAGGGTCTATAATTGGAAGAGATAATATAGAAGAATTTTTCACCCATGTTAGTATGCATGAAGATCTTAAAGATATACCCCTTGCAAAAGCTGTCCCTACTTATGAAGATGCCTCTGTTTGTTTGGTACGCATGATGGAAGCTAGATTTATTAGTCTCAACCCCATGATACAACACATGTTTCTTACACTTTCTGATATGGAGCGAGGAGAGAAGAGAGATTTTGTTCTAAAAGTCTTAGTGCGGGAATTTGCAGATATAGCTAAAGAAGCTAGAAAAGTTTTTAGTAAGCATGAAAGGCTTGGTACAATCACCGATTTTAAAAGAACACTTGAAAAAATGGATATGGATAGAATTAAGTACACTAATAATGTCAATAATTGTGGGGAGATTAAAGCACCAATACCATGTAAGCTCCTAGCGATGCATGAAGCTCTAGATAATAATTATGCTTGGCTTGTTCCTGAAAATTTGTTTGATGAGAGTAGCAAGCCCAAGACTAATGAAAAGGGAGCCGCTGAAACTTATGTATCTAGCATACTATGCATGGTTGAGAAAACTCCCAACACCCCCGGTTATGATATCGATGCTTCATCTCTTGATAACACTTGATATACACTTTCTGCGCCTAGCTGAAAGGCGTTAAAGAAAAGCGCTTATGGGAGACAACCCATGTTTTTACTACAGTATTTTTATTTTATATTTGAGTCTTGGAAGTTGTTTACTACTGTAGCAACCTCTCCTTATCTTAGTTTTGTGCATTGTTGTGCCAAGTAAAGTCTTTGATAGTAAGGTTCATACTAGATTTGGATTACTGCGCAGTAACAGATTTCTTTGCTGTCACGAATTTCGACCTGCCTCTCTGTAGGTAGCTCAGAAAAATATGCCAATTTACGTGCGTGATCCTCAGATATGTACGCAACTTTCATTAAATTTGGGCATTTTCATTTGAGCAAGTCTGGTGCCTCAATAAAATCCATCTTTACGGACTGTTCTGTTTTGACAGATTCTGCCTTTTATTTCGCATTGCCTCTTTTGCTATGATGGATGAATTTCTTTGTTCCATTAATGTCCAGTAGCTTTATGCAATGTCCAGAAGTGTTAAAAATGATTATATCACCTCTGAACATGTTAATTTTTATTGTGCACTAACCCTCTAATGAGTTGTTTCGAGTTTGGTGTGGAGGAAGTTTTCAAGGATCAAGAGAGGAGGATGATACAATATGATCAAGGAGTGAAAGCTCTAAGCTTGGGGATGCCCCGGTGGTTCACCCCTGCATATTTTAAGAAGACTCAAGCGTCTAAGCTTAGGGATGCCCAAGGCATCCCCTTCTTCATCGACAACATTATCAGGTTCCTCCCCTGAAACTATATTTTTATTCCATCACATCTTATGTGCTTTGCTTGGAGCGTCGGTTTATTTTTGTTTTTATTTTTGTTTGAATAAAATGGATCCTAGCATTCATTGTGTGGGAGAGAGACACGCTCTTGTTGCATATGGACAAATATGTCCTTAGGCTTTACTCATAGTATTCATGGCGAAGGTTGAATCTTCTTCGTTAAATTGTTATATGGTTGGAATTGGGAAATGCTACATGTAGTAATTCTAAAATGTCTTGAATAATTTGATACTTGGCAATTGTTGTGCTCATGTTTAAGCTCTTGCATCATATACTTTGCACCCATTAATGAAGAAACACCTATAGCTTGCTAAAATTTGGTTTGCATGTTTGGTCTCTCTAAAGTCTAGATAATTTCTAGTATTGAGTTTTGAACAACAAGGAAGACGGTGTAGAGTCTTATAATGTTTACAATATGTCTTTTATGTGAGTTTTGCTACCCCGGTTCATCCTTGTGTTTGTTTCAAATAACCTTGCTAGCCTAAACCTTGTATCGAGAGGGAATACTTCTCATGCATCCAAAATCCTTGAGCCAACCACTATGCCATTTGTGTCCACCATACCTACCTACTACATGGTATTTCTCCGCCATTCCAAAGTAAATTGCTTGAGTGCTACCTTTAAAATTTCCATTCTTTACCTTTGCAATATATAGCTCATGGGACAAATAGCTTAAAAACTATTGTGGTATTGAATATGTACTTATGCACTTTATCTCTTATTAAGTTGCTTGTTGTGCGATAACCATGTTTCTGGGGACGCCATCAACTACTCTTTGTTGAATATCATGTGAGTTGCTATGCATGTCCGTCTTGTCTGAAGTAAGGGAGATTTACCACTTTATTGGTTAGAGCATGCATATTGTTAGACAAGAACATTGGGCCGCTAACTAAAGCTATGAATCATGGTGGAAGTTTCAGTTTTGGACATATATCCTCAATCTCATATGAGAACATTAATTATTGCTACATGCTTATGCATCAAAGAGGAGTCCATTATCTGTTGTCCATGTTGTCCCGGTATGGATGTCTAAGTTGAGAATAATCAAAAGCGAGAAATCCAAAATGCGAGCTTTCTCCTTAGACCTTTGTACAGGCGGCATGTACCCCTTTGTGACACTTGGTTAAAACATGTGTATTGCGATCAAATCCAAGCTAATTAGGACAAGGTGCGGGCACTATTAGTATACTATGCATGAGGCTTGCAACTTGTAAGATATAATTTACATGATACATATGCTTTATTACTACCGTTGACAAAATTGTTTCTTGTTTTCAAAATAAAAGCTCTAGCACAAATATAGCAATCGATGCTTTCCTCTTTGAAGGACCTTTCTTTTACTTTTATGTTGAGTCAGTTCACCTATCTCTCTCCACCTCAAGAAGCAAACACTTGTGTGAACTGTGCATTGATTCCTACATACTTGCATATTGCACTTGTTATATTACTCTATGTTGACAAATATCCATGAGATATACACGTTACAAGTTGAAAGCAACCGCTGAAACTTAATCTTCCTTTGTGTTGCTTCAATACCTTTACTTTGATTTATTGCTTTATGAGTTAACTCTTATGCAAGACTTATTGATGCTTGTCTTGAAGTGCTATTCATGAAAAGTCTTTGCTTTATGATTCAGTTGTTTACTCATGTCATTACCATTGTTTTGATTGCTGCATTCATTACATATGTTTACAATAGTATGATCAAGGTTATGATGGCATGTCACTCCAAATTATCTTTGTTATCGTTTACCCTGGACGCAGAACTAAGCTTGGGGATGCTGATACGTCTCGACGTATCGATAATTTCTTATGTTCCATGCCACATTATTGATGATATCTACATGTTTTATACACATTATATGTCGTATTTATGCATTTTCCGGCACTAACCTATTAACGACATGCCGAAGAGCCAGTTGCTGTTTTCTGCTATTTTTGGTTTCAGAAATCCTACAAAGTAAATATTCTCGGAATTGGACGAAATCAACGCCCAGGGTCCTATTTTTGCGAAGCTTCCAGAAGAACGAGGGGAAAGGAAGTGGGGCCACGAGGCGCCGCCACAACAGGGCGGCGCGGCCCGGCCCTGGCCGCGCGGCCCTGGTGTGTGGGGCCCTCGTGTGGCCCCCGCGTTGCCCTTCCGCCTACTTAAAGCCTTCGTCGCGAAACCCCCGCACGAGAGCCACGATACGGAAAACCTTCCGAGACGCCGCCGCCGCCAATCCCATCTCGGGATTCAGGAGATCGCCTCCGGCACCCTGCCGGAGAGGGGAATCATCTCCCGGAGGACTCTTCACCGCCATGGTCACCTCCGGAGTGATGAGTGAGTAGTTCACCCTGGACTATGGGTCCATAGCAGTAGCTAGATGGTCGTCTTCTCCTCATGTGCTTCATTGTTGGATCTTGTGAGCTGCCTAACATGATCAAGATCATCTATCTGTAATTCTATATGTTGTGTTTGTCGGGATCCGATGGATAGAGAATACTATGTTATGTTGATTATCAATCTATTACCTATGTGTTGTTTATGATCTTGCATGCTCTCCGTTATTAGTAGAGGCTCTGGCCAAGTTTTTGCTCTTAACTCCAAGAGGGAGTATTTATGCTCGATAGTGGGTTCATGCCTCCATTAAATGTGGGACAGTGAAAAGTTCTAAGGTTGTGGATGTGCTGTTGCCACTAGGGATAAAACATTGATGCTATGTCCGAGGATGTAGTTATTGATTACATTACGCACCATACTTAATGCAATTGTCTGTTGTTTTGCAACTTAATACTGGAAGGGTTCGGATGATAACCTGAAGGTGGACTTTTTAGGCATAGATGCATGTTGGATAGCGGTCTATGTACTTTGTCGTAATGCCCAATTAAATCTCACAATATTCATTATATCATGTATGTGCATTGTCATGCTCTCTTTATTTGTCAATTGCCCGTGTAATTTGTTCACCCAACATGCTATTTATCTTATGGGAGAGACACCTCTAGTGAACTGTGGACCCCGGTCCATTCTTTACATCTGAAATACAAATCTGCTGCTATTGTTCTTTACTGTTCTTTGCAAACAATCATCATCCACACTATACATCTAATCCTTTGCTACAGCAAGCCGGTGAGATTGACAACCTCACTTTCGTTGGGGCAAAGTACTTTGGTGTGTTGTGCAGGTTCCACGTTGGCGCCGGAATCCCTGGTGTTGCGCCGCACTACATCTCGCCGCCATCAACCTTCAACGTGCTTCTTGGCTCCTCTTGGTTCGATAAACCTTGGTTTCTTTCTGAGGGAAAACTTGCCGCTGTACGCATCACACCTTCCTCTTGGGGTTCCCAACGGACGCGTGCTGTACGCGTATCATGATCCCAAGGAAATTCCGGAGCCAGAAGGGCAACACGTGGCAGAATGAGCTTGGCGATACGCTGGGTGGTGGATCGGAGTCCCTCTCGGAGACATGACTTGGACCATTCCGAGAACCCTTGAATCTGTCGGGCGGCAACATGGAAGAAACTGACATAGATGGAGATCATCTCCTCCTCGACGGGGAGGGAAGGCATGCCAATGGAGACCATGGTGGCGCGAACAACCACTACTGCCTCCAATAGGTTCAGGGCAACTTGACTCCGCTCTTTCCGGGCCTTGAGGAGCTGCTTCGTTGCAATGGTCACATTGGACTTCTCATCAAATACTTGCTTCCTCAGGTCAATGATGCGCTCGTCCTTGTCGGTTTATACATCCAGGGATTTCTGGAGGAGGCCATTGGATTCTGCCAGTTGGTCTTGTGCTTCCTTCAGTTGTCTCTTTAGCACGGCCTCGTGCTCCTAATGAAGCATCTGGAGATCCTCTTCGCGTTTCAGATGTTGGCGTAGCAACTCCGTCTCGTGCTTGGTGGCGTTGCGGTTCGCCGACTTCTCCCGCTGAGCTGCTTCTACCAGGGAGAGCTTCTGCTCTGCTAGCTGGTTCTTGTAGGAGTGGATCATTTCTACTTGTTCCATGATCCAGCTCCTATTGTTGTTCTGGAGCTGGAGCTGCGAGTCAAACAGTTGTTGACGATACTCCTTGAGAACAGCGTTGTTCTGGAGCTGGAGCTGCAAGACAAACTTCTGGGCATGGCCAGCTCGAAGGGAGGCGAGTTGCTGCTCCAGGAAGGCTACCGTGGTGGAGGATTCCCCTTCATTCCTTTTAGGACCTTGCAAGACAACCAATAAGTTGCGCTGCAACCCATGCCTTGCGGTAATGGAGGCGGCCTCTGCTTCGCGGTGAGCCTTCCTGGCAGCTTCGACCCTAGCATGCTTGAGTTCTAGTTGGTCCTCGTGGTGCCTGAGGTGGCCACGCTCATCGAGCATGCTTTCGACAATGCAGTGTTCATAGACCTCCATGTCGTGAAGCTGCTGGTGGGGAGGGGGCGAAGGCTCTAGCGTCTTCAAGGAATGATGGCGCATCAAATCCCTAGACACCATGGCCCACTACATCGGGGGACGCCCCATCTCCCCAGGGTGCCTCCCCGGGAGGTGTCTTCGGGGCCACAGAGGGAGGAGGAAAGCAAGGGCCCGCCGACTAGGTTGAATTTGCAGAAGGCCCTGCTGCACGACCTCGGGGCTTCCCCTAGGAGTCATGCCCACATCTGAAGGGGCAGTGATACGTCTCAAACGTATCTATAACTTTGGATGCTCCATGCTTGTTTTACATTAATTCCACTATGTTTTACTTGCATTTCGTTGCACTTTTATACATTTTTTGGCACTAACCTATTGATAAGATGTCACAGTGCCAGTTCCCTGTATTCTGTTGTTTTTGGTTTCAGAAAAGTTGTACAGGAAATATTCTCAAAATTGGACAAAACAAAAGCCGAAGTAAATATTTTACCGTGATAAAGATGAAGTCTAAAGCGGGATGAAGAGGGGCCACAGGGCGACCAGGCCACCCCAAGGCGCGGCCAAGGGTGGGCACGCGCCTAGGGGTGGTGTGCCCCCCCCCCCCAGGCGGCCACCGACCTCGCCCTTCCGCCTATTTATTCACGATCTCGGGAAACCTAAATACCCGAGTCTCCGTCCCTGAAAAGTTCCATCGCAGATACCATCGTAGAACCCATCTTGGGAGGGTTATGAAGCTCTTCCCGGCACCTAACGGAGGGGGAAATTATCACCTGAGGCATCTACATCGCCATGCCCGCCTCCGAAGTGACGTGTGAGTAGTTCATCCCTGGACTATGGGTCCATAGAAGTAGCCAGATGTTTGCCTTCTCCAATTTGTGCCTCAAGTTTAGATCTTGTGAGTTGCCTATCATGATCAAGATCATCTTTATGTAATGCTACATGTTGTGTTTTGCTGGGATCCGATGAATATTGAATACTATGGTTGAGATTGATGCCATATGTTATTTGTGATCTCGCATGCTCTCCATTGCTAGTAGATGCTTTGACCAAGTAGATTCTTGTGACTCCAAGAGGGAGTATTTATGCTCGATAGTGGGTTCATGCCTCTAGTTTTCTGGAAGAGTGACAATAATTTCTAAGATTGTAGATGTGTTGTTGCTACTAGGGAGAAAACAACAATGTTTTATCCAAGGGTAATTCTATTGTTTACTTTACACACAATGCTTAATGCAATTATCTGTTGCTTGCAACCTAATACTGAAAGGGGTGCGGACGCTAACCGGAAGGTGGATTATTAGTCATAGACGCAGTTGGATTACGGTCTATGTATTATGTTGTAATACCCAAACGAATCTCATAGTAGTCGTCTTGCTATGTATGATCTCTATTTTGTCAATTGTCCAGGTGTAATTTGTTCACCCAACATGCTATTTATCTTTATGGAGAGACACCACTAGTGAACTGTGGACCCTGGTCCTATTTCTTAATACTGATACAATCATCATGTTTTGTTTACTTACTGCAAGCTATGTTCTCTTTAATTACTGCAAATATCTCCTTCCACTCGATATATTTAATCCTTTGATTCAGCAAAACTAGTGAGATTGACAACCTCGCTGTGAGTTGGGGCAAAGTATTGCGATTGTGTTGTGTGCAGGTTCCACGTTGTTGCTGACGCCGGTAGTGCACCCTGCCAATAGTCAGCCAGCAACACCTTCGGAAGTCACTCATTTCTCCTACTGGTCGATTAAACCTTGATTTCTTACTAACTTGCTGCTGTGCTCATCACACCTTCCTCTTGGGGTTTCCCAACTGCTTGTACCGAGCACCATCAAGATTTTCTGGTGCCGTTGCCGGGGAGAAAGAGGATTTCTGCAAGGGAAGTCTCTCATCTCCAATCTCTCCACTTTTTTATTGTTTTGCTTAGTTTACTTTATTTTATTTTTTTGCTTCTTTATATCAAAAACAAAAAAAATAGTTGCTATTATAGTTCTTATTTTAAGTTGTTTCTATGTCTATTTCTATTACTATGTCGCTTGAGGAAATGATCTTTACTTTCAAACAAGGGAGTGAGAAGAGTTTTAAGGAAGCTTGGTCTAGAATTAATAATTCTTAGAATAAAGCTGAACCTAAAATGACTCTAGGCTTGCTTCTTAGTAGCTTTTATTTTGGTCTTATTCTTCGTTATAGATGTGATTTAGAAACCATAGCAGGAGGAGATTTCCTCCATTGTGATGGAGATCAAGCTTTTAATGCCATAAAAAGTTGATTGCAATATATAGCTCACCTAGTAATTTTGATTCGTCCCTTGTGAGCATTTTTGCTAGATTAAATACTCTTAAGACAAGTACAACTAGCTTGAAAGAATGTTATAGTATGCTTCGGGAGAAGTATGATCATGTTCCAGTAAATTCTGAACCCTCAAGTTGGCTCCCTTCAGTAAAAGTTGATATAGGTGGTGAATTTTTTATGCTCATTGCGATATTATGTCTGAGTTTTGTCTTATGCCTAAAGATATTTACGGGTCTTTAAATTTTTGGGGATTTTCTGAGGGTGGAGAAGAAATATCTCTCAACAATAATGTTGTTATATTACCCATTGGGGTTGCTGAAGGAGTGCATACAAGGATCATAGGAAGGATGGTATCTACTAATTATCTTGTCATTGAATGTGTAGGAAAGGGACAAATCACGCTTGGACGATCTCTGCTGAAACTCTTTGGAGCAAAGATAGATGTGGGGAAAGGCACCATGACTCTCACCTCCCCACCAGGTACTTCTCATTGTTTTCCTCAGAAAAAACTTAAAGGAAGGAGGATTATGCGTAAGGCCCCCGACATTAATGATCTTGATGCTTCTTCTCTTAATAATACTTGATGCAAATACTTTTTGCGCCTAGCTGAAAGGCGTTAAAGAAAAGAGCTTATGGGAGACAACCCATTCTTATTTTCTGTAATTTTTATTTTGTTGAGTCTTGGAAGTTTTTGTCTCTGTATCAACCTCTTCTTATCATTTTTATTTTGTTTTTGTGCCAAGAGTAGCCTCTAATAGAAAGAAAGTAAGATTTGGGGAAGTTGTTGTCCAGAAACAGATTCTATATTGTTACCGTAAACATACGTGCTCCCAGAATATACGTAATTTTGAGCTGCCAATTTTTGGTCATATACCACAGGTTTATATCTAACTTTCATTAGTTTTGCACTTTTCGATCCGAGCAACAGAGTATTTTCGAAAAAATCGATCTTTACCTGCTGTTTTGTTTTGACAGATTTCTGTCAGTATTAGCATTTGTCCCTTGTTCTCTTTCTTTTTGGGTTCTTTTGAGAGTAAGAGATTTTTGAAAGATTTGCTACAGTAGCTAATGTTTTGATTGATGTTTGATATATGCTAGAACTGGACACAAGTGGATTTATTATTTTGATTGCACTAACGTTGCTAATAAAGAATTGTGTGAAGTTTTTGTATGAAGGAAGTTTCCAAGTGTAGGGAGAGAAGAATGATGTGACGAAATGAAGAATGGACGAAATATCAAGTTTGGGGATGCAACCTGCAACCCCAAGAAATATCCAAGAGTTATAAGCGTCAAAGCTTGCGGATGCTCAAGGCATCCCCTTCTTCATCAACAAAGCAACATGTCATCTTTCTGTGCGCTATATTTTTATTGCTTCATATGCTATGTGTTATTCTTCGAGCATATTTTTTTTAGTTTTCTTTTGTTTTGGTTTATGTACAATAAGTTTGGATCCTAGCATATTTTCTTTCTAGCATGATGATGCGCGTAGATGACATGTCCGTTGGGAACCCCAAGAGGAAGGTGCGATGCGCACAGCAGCAAGTTTTCCCTCAGTAAGAAACCAAGGTTATCGAACCGTAGGGAGCCAAGAAGCACGTTGAAGGTTGTTGGTGGCGGAGTGTAGTGCGGCGCAACACCAGGGATTCCGGCGCCAACATGGAACCTGCACAACACAATCACAGAACTTTGCCCCAACGTAACAGTGAGGTTGTCAATCTCACCGGCTTGCTGTAAACAAAGGATTAGATGTATTGTGTGGAAGATGATGATTGTTTGCGAAGAACAGTAAATAACAATTGCAGTAGATTGTATTTCAGATGTAAAGAATAGGACCGGGGTCCATAGATCACTAGTGGTGTCTCTCCCATAAGATAGCAGATGTTGGGTGAACAAATTACGTTGGGCAATTGACAAATAAAGAAGGCATAACAATGCACATACATATATCATGATGAGTACTATGAGATTTAATCAGGGCATTACGACAAAGTACATAGACCGCTATCCAGCATGCATCTATGCCTAAAAAGTCCACTTTCAGGTTATCATCCGAACCCCTCCGGTATTAAGTTGTAAACAACAGACAATTGCATTAAGTATGGTGCGTAATGTAATCAACACAAATATCCTTAGACAAAGCATCGATGTTTTATCCCTAGTGGCAACAGCACATCCACAACCTTAGAACTTTCTGTCACTGTCCCAGATTTAATGGAGGAATGAACCCACTATCGAGCATAAATACTCCCTCTTGGAGTCACAAGTATCAACTTGGCCAGAGCCTCTACTAGCAACGGAGAGCATGCAAGAACATAAATAACATATATGATAGATTGATAATCAACTTGACATAGTATTCAATATTCATCGGATCCCAACAAACACAACATGAAGGATTACAGATAGATGATCTTGATCATGATAGGCAGCTCACAAGATCTAACATGATAGCACAATGAGGAGAAGACAACCATCTAGCTACTGCTATGGACCCATAGTCCAGGGTGGACTACTCACACATCGATCCGGAGGCGATCATGGCGATGAAGAGACCTCCGGGAGATGATTCCCTCTCCGGGTGGAGGCGATCTCCGAATCCCCGAGATGGGATTGGCGGCGGTGGCGTCTCGGAAGGTTTTATCGTGGCTCTCACTGGGTTTCGCGACGAAGGCTTTAAGTAGGCGGAAGGGCAGAATCGGGAGGGTCACGAGGGACCCACACAATAGGGCCGCGCAGCCAGGGCCTGGGCCGCGCCGCCCTGGCGTGTCATCGCCTCGTGGCCCCACTTCGTTTCCTCTTCGGACTTCTGGAAGCTTCGGGCGTTGATTTCGTCCAATTCCGAGAATATTTCCTTACTAGGATTTCTGAAACCAAAAACAGCAGAAAACAGCAACTGGCTCTTCGGCATCTCGTCAATAGGTTAGTGCCGGAAAATGCATAATAATGACATATAATGTGTATAAAACATGTGAGTATCATCATAAAAGTAGCATGGAACATAAGAAATTATAGATACGTTTGAGACGTATCAAGCATCCCCAAGCTTAGTTCCTACTCGCCCTCGAGTAGGTAAACGATAACAAAGATAATTTCTGAAGTGACATGCTATCATAATCTTGATCATACTATTGTAAAGCATATGAGATGAATGCAGCGATTCGAAGCAATGATGAAGATAATGAGTAAACAGATGAATCATATAGCAAAGACTTTTCATGAATAATACTTTCAAGACAAGCATCAATAAGACTTGCATAAGAGTTACTCATAAAGCAATAGATTCAAAGTAAAGGTATTGAAGCAACACAAAGGAAGATAAAAGTTTCAGCGGTTGCTTTGAACTTCAACATGTATATCTCATGGATAATTGTCAACACAAAGTAATATAACAAGTGCAATAGGTAAACATGTAAGAATCAATGCACACAGTTGATACAAGTGTTTGCTTCTAAGATAGAAAGAATAGGAAAACTGACTCAACAATAAAGTAGAAGATAGGCCCTTCGCAGAGGGAAGCATTGATTACTATATTTGTGCTAGAGCTTTTCATTTTGAAAACAAGAAACAATTTTGTCAACGGTAGTAATAAAGCATATGTGTTATGTATAAGATATCTTATAAGTTGCAAGCCTCATGTATAGTATACTAATAGTACTCGCACCTTGTCCTAATTAGCTTGGATTAACACGGATTATCATTGCATAGCATATGTTTCAACCAAGTGTCACAAAGGGTACCTCTATGCCGCCTGTACAAAGGTCGAAGGAGAAAGCTCGCATTGGATTTCTCGCTTTTGATTATTCTCAACTTAGACATCCATACCGGGACAACATAGACAACAGATAATGGACTCCTCTTTAATGCATAAGCATTCAACAACAATTAATATTCTCATAAGAGATTGAGGATTAGTTGTCCAAACTGAAACTTCCACCATGAATCATGGCTTTAGTTAGCGGCCCAATGTTCTTCTCTAACAGTATGCATACTCAAACCATTTGATCATGAAAATCGCTCTTACTTCAGACAAGATGAACATGCATAGCAACTCACATGATATTCAACAAAGGTAAAAGAGTTGATGGCGTCCCCAGAAACATGGTTACCGCTCAACAAGCAACTTATTAAGAAATAAGACACATAAGTACATATTCTTCACCACAATAGTTTTTAAGCTATTTGTCCCATGAGCTATATATTGCAAAGGCAAAGAATAGAAATTTTAAAGGTAGCACTCAAGTAATTTACTTTGGAATGGCGGAGAAATACCATGTGGTAGGTAGGTATGGTGGACACAAATGGCATGGTTATTGGCTCAAGGATTTGGATGCACGAGAAGAATTCCTCTCAATACAAGGCTAGGCTAGCAAGGTTGTTTGAAGCAAACTCAAGTATAAAAGGTGCAGCAAAGCTCACATATGAATATATTGTAACTATTATAAGACTTTACATTGTCTCCTTGTTGTTCAAACACCTCAACCAGAAAATATCTAGACTCTAAAGAAGGTAACCCTGCCGGTGACGAGCTCAGGGCTCTCCACATGGGGATACAAGTAGTGGAAGAACATTGCCACATTTGGGTGGATCCCCACATACACCTTGTAGAGGCGTTGGAATATCGACAACATGAGGAGGCCGTTGGGGTGGAGGTGCGCTAGTTGCTGCTTGCAGTCCAACAAGATGGCCTCTGCGGACGAAGACAACGATGGCACTAAGCCTTCCTGGATGAAGCAGGAGTACACCCGCGAGAACCCCTCTTTGATATCAGCCGTGCCCGGCTCCATGAGCTTTGTGGCGCCGCTCTCGTTCAAAATAGAGGCCACTGCACTGGCGACGCGGGCAAAAGATGCCTTGTCCTCACCGGGGGAGAAGAACGCCTAGGAAGATCGCCACTGGTCCCAATCCCGCTCACGGGCGGACGATGATCCCCCAGCCTTCTCCTTGCTGCAGCCGGAAGAAGACTTGGATGGCGACATCACCGAGAGGCTGGGGAGGTCTGTGGATGTCTAGCTCAGATCTGATAAGAGAGGTAGATGGGATCAGAATAAGAATGTGGGGAACAGATCCGCAGCGATGGTTTTCGTAGGCTGGGGAGGGGAATTGTAGGCAGTTCATCTCCTTGTCCATTAACTACCGCATGGTGATGGGTCAACTTTCCCGCTGCCACCCGTCGATCAAGGCGATCCCGGAGGATTATGTGTGTTCATGAAACTTAATGCTTTGTTCCGGGCTATTCGAAAGGATAGACCTTAATTGCTTGTAGTTGCAAATTGGCCCCGGTAAAATAGGCAAGCAAGATAAAAAGATGTTATGCAAATTCTCTTTGTTAGTATGCATAGCTATATTTGGAGCACACACCTACACACAACTGAATTAGAGATGGATGTTATCTTAGTTAGATTACATTATATGATCAATATCATTCATACTACACCCCACTACTACCTCATACCTACGCTTTTAGCCAATGAAAGCTACATAATATTACTTCCGGTGAAAATTGAAAATATGCCGCTACAGTTTACTATTTTATTTTACTGCTTTGAATCGACTTCTATAAAATAATCACTTGTTTTGTGAGTTTATTGATATACATGTGTGGTTGAGAGTGACATCTCAGTTGCTAAAATCTTATTGGTATTGTTGTGCTCTCCTTGAGTCAAACTATAAATTTGGGTAATACTTCCTATCAAAGATTTCAGCGATCACCTATACTTGTGGGCATCAGTAGCCCGTATATGGTCCACATGCTAATGGTCACCGTTGTCACCATGTCACCTCCGCATCCATATGCCACCGAACATGAAATTCAACATGTCGCTAGGCCAGAGCTGGCCAACCCGCGATCGAGCAACCCCTGCCATCATGACTGCCTACCATCACACGAACCACCTTGGCGCTAGCACCATCACCGGCGTCGCCCCAATAAAATCCATTCTTGCTTGACCTAGATCTAGCTAGCCTACATCATGCGTGGACATCTCAACCACTTCCCTTCGTTTGTCGCCAACCAACTGAACATCTGAGCATCACGTGAGCTCCCCCTTATTGTGCTTCCAAGGAATACAAACATGTTAATGCAAGTCGACACCCAACACCAACGCCGTTGCAAAGGCATTACATGCAGATAAGAAGTTGTTGAACCATGCGGCCTATACATCGTCGAGCTCAAGATCCACAAGCACCACAGACCACCGCTCCTCCTCCCTGCCGATGCACCACCTAGTGGGTTCCGCACCCATCCGCTGCAATCAACTTCGTGCATCTGCACTTTCCATGATGATTCGGGTAAAACACATGAACCACAAATAGGAATAGGCCCAACAACGTCACCACATGGGCTTTGGGAGGCGGTGCCTTCCGGCAGTGGCCATGGATCGAGGAGATTGTGTATGGGTGACCCGAATTAGGCAACCACTCACTTGTTTGTGAAATGTGCAAGTGTTCAAACCCGGTTGATGAGATGAACACCTTTAATTACTTCCGTTGGTTGGTTATATAGCTACTTTAAACTAGCTAGGCACATTTCCAATGCCATCCTACCAACACCCCAAGCAGAAGATTTCTGCCAATCCTCATTGAAGCCCGGGGATCCAAAACTTAAATTGTCAAGATGCATACTACACCCGGTCCAGTTACACCCACATGTGTTTCGAAGTATTTATCATACTGGACATATATACATGTAGTATGAAGCATGTCCAATTTTGTTACTATATATTTCCTCCGTTCCTTAATACAAGCCCTATAGTTTTTCGCACGCAAATTAAAGAAGGCATATTGAGGGAAAATTACAACAGGTTTGGGCGGGATTGCCCTTGCAAATATAAGGCTTTGCATAAGATAGGAAAACGTAAACTAATACCTAAAAATATTGTCTAGGCAAGTGGTGCAACACAATACACCCTATATCCGGAATTCTCCTCAAAAGAACTATATGACTTAATCTAGAAATGGAGTGTTGTTTTGTAGTATGTATAATTTTTCATATACTTCTCTTTTGTGTATAAATATAAAGGTATTTTGAATTAAATTTGAATGTAAGATTCAAAATAATTTTTGAATTAAAATCATTATTTGGATAATAAGATTTCAAGGTTAAATTGTTCAATAGAGTTGAATCTGTGACTCCATGTATTCATATTATCTTCAAAAAAAATCCCTATTCAGAAAAATATACAAATGGCATATTGTAGTTCATATCACTTTTCTCAATGAATTAACCCTAGATCATTAAGTCAAGAGAAATCTCAATCACGTTACCCTTAAAGAAAATTTCAATAGTGTAAAAATTCCTCATATTTTAACCCTGTGTGACGTAAAACTACATGATCCGACATTCTTGCCTTGTATTGTCACATTGGTCGTATAATCATGTTGTGTGCATCTACATGTGCTTTGCCTAAGCTATAAAACTAGTGCTTGATATTTTGTCTGCCTGCTAGGGTTGTGCTGCTTGTATAATTGTTTGTTATGTTTGCGGGTCTCTTTGGTCATCACCCTAAAGTTACAACACTAGTTAGTCTCTTTGGTCATCACTCTGAAGATACAACATTAGTTACCTGCTATTTTTTCATTCAGTTGTTTTCACACAATCTATTACATGTAGATGTGAATGCATTTATCAAATACTACATTTGTCCCAAAAGAAATCCTAACAAAAGTTTCACAAGTCAAATAGTGTGAAGTTTGAGCAATGTTTTTTCTAAAAGTAACACATCAATATAGTTAGATACATCATGAAAATATATATTCATATGGTATCAACATAGTTCCATAGTTGTTGATAGATTTTTTTTCTAAATGATTAGTTAAACTTTGTATTGTTTGACTTCTGAATGGAGAAAGTACTAGAGCCTATTTTAATTGAGATAATGTGTTTCAAAAACCTAAATTAGCTCGTCAAAACGTCATATATTAATGAACAAATGTCCCAGAAAATATGATTTATATATTTGTTGAATTATGAAGATCTCATTTATTCGAACTGGTTTTACACTTTTTTTTTGTAGCCGGTCTTTCGTGATCATGTTTTGAACAATAATATGATTGTGCATGGAAATATAGAACATAGAATGTTTGAGCATAAACACTTTGTAACCGAGTTTATTCTACTTCAGTACAATTTATAGAATACGGTGATAGACCACTCAAGACACTCGACAGGCTTTTTCCGATTAGATCGTGGCTATTCATGTCACTTAGGTGATAGTATTAGTTTTTTAATTGCTGTGTAGGCAACCGTGTAAATAAATGTTTATATTGATGTTTCACATCATTTGCAGTGTGCGGGTGATGAAGCATTTTTTCTTACAATGAACTTTTTGACTCATGTTCATAGTATTTTCTTACAAGACCTTGGATGAGGTGTTGTCACCACCCGCAACACCAGCACCAGAAAATGTGGACATGCACCTTGAAATCATGCGCCATGTAAAGGAATCTCCAATAGCCCGACCTAAATAGACGACGGAGAAACCGTTTACGATCGGGCGGTCGAAAATTGTGTCTGCACCTAGGATCAGCAGCCCGATGCATAGTGAATTAGTGACTGGGCTATCCACGGAGACACAAACGCGTCCCAAAATATGCAACTAGGATGTGTCTCGATGGACGCCGCGCAGTCGCGCCGAATGTCCTTGTATTCTAACCCTGCCCCACACGTCAGGGATAGAGAAATCGACCGCACGGATTTGCTTTCTCCTTCCCTTCTTTGCTACCCTTGGGCGATGCCGCCAACCTAACCCACTCGGCCGCATCGATGTAGTACCCAACATCTGTTCGGGACTCTCCGCGCCGGAGAACAGGATCGGACCCGGGGTAGATTCTTGACCACATCTGTCACATCATTGGTGGCTACACATATGCCGGTTGCGCCGGCCGGCCGGCCTTGCCACTCAGGACCTATTCGGTCAATTACGTTGGTAGGTTCCTTAATTCATTTTTTGGGCTCTATTGTGAGCCACCATGGATCCCTAGTTGCTACACACGCAGATGGATATGTGGAAGTCTCTCGATAAGTTCCGCAGTGAGGTCATTGACTCTTCTTTCGACGACGAGTCTGAGCAGACGACGCATACCGTGGCTTCTTCTGCGGCCTCCATCATCCACGAACACAATGCCAACCAGATATCAGTGCATCGGAGCTCTATGAAGGGCCGCTCAAAAAACCTGCCGCGTGATAGATTCAGTGGGCACCTCCGGCTCTACAGGGCCTACCTCAACAGCACCGAACCGGTTGTAACATCCCAAAAATTTCAAAACAAAACAAATGAATTTCCCTAGTTCCAAATTTTGGAACCAACAAAAACTTTTATTAAATTAAGTGTGGGACATAGTGATATTGCTAAATTCTTGTGCTATTGCCATGATTGCTTGTGTAAATTAGTTTTTGAAATAATCTTAAACCCTAAACCTCACATTCCTTTTTTACCATCCAAGTTAAAATAAAATAAAAAGATTTTAAATAAGAAAAATGCATAGGTGCCTATGGCTATTTTTATAAAACTTTACCATAGGCTTTTCTACTTTATTTAGAGGATTGGAAAATATTCCTAAACCTTATTTAGTACTTCTCAAACCAATTCCAAGTTGAAACCAAAGAAAATAAAAAGAAACTAAAAATGCCATAGAGGCATATGAGAGTAAAATGCAAATTTGTGAATTTGAGGATCTTCACCCTAGGACTTGTTGTGAATGGTTGGATCACTCCTATATACCATTTCAACACTCAACAACACCATTTGGGTCAAGCCAAGTCAAATTAAAATTCAAATGCAACATATGCATAGAGGCATATGTGCCACATAGCCATTTCCCCAAATTTTGCCCTATGACTTTAAACCTTGACCAAATGATGTGAAACCTTCTCCAAACCTAATATAACCCTAAATTAACCCTAACCCATGCCCAAGTAAAGCAAGGTGAACAATTTACAAAAATAATAAAATTTGACACATCATCTCTTATGTGTTATGGCCATTTTTGCAAATCTTTGAACAAGACCTTTTGAAATGGATTCAATGGTTTGGAAATGTTTCTAAACTAATAAGAATCACATTAGAGTCAACAAAAGTCAAATTAAATGGAGAGAAATTAAATAGGGAGAAAATTCCAATTTCACTCACATACACATAAGGCCAATTTTGCAAATCTTCACCAAAGGCCACCATTGCTTGATCTATTGTTTGTAAAACTCTTATATATGATAAACAAACACAATTGCATCAAAGAAACCAAAATTAAACCAAAGCAAATCTCAAAACCTTCACACATATGATAATGGTCATATGTGCACTTTTTAAAATCTTCACCACTTTACCCCTCTGGTTTTGACTTTTCTTCAACCAACCTTGACCAACCATTGCCATGTCATCCAAGACCTCATCAAGGTGAACAACTTTGGTGTTGACCACTTTGACCAGATCGTTGACCATTGCTCAAATTAGTCAAGCCAAGATGCTATGTTGAAACAAATTCTAGATTCCCTCAAATTTTAGATTTTTCACAAATCCTTTCCAAATCTCAAACCAATGCCACATATTGCTGCCCAACATCATTTAGAACACATCCATCACAAAATTTGGTCAAAAGTCATCACACATGAGACCTTGTTAAATAATCAAAATGATGCCATAGAGGTACAACCACTATTCCAACCACTCTCCTATCACCTCACCTCTCTCTCCCTTGTGCTCATCCACACTACCTGGTGCCCAAACCCACCTAGCATGACCTCACCAAGTACATGGTCACCTCCCATCACCACCATGCCCAAGAATCTTGTCTTATGTCACATATACTTTGACAAATATTAGATGTACATGCTCTAGACCCCTCTCCACTTGTTCACCTTGTCAATTCACCTGGACTCACCCCACTTGACCAAGCCATGGACCCAGGGATAAAGATTTTGCACAAAAAAATGCCAAGACATGACCATGCCACTCCAAATGACATCACATGCCAACCCTTGTCCTCCTCCCTCTCTAGTCACCCTCACCTTGTCAAATAAGCTTCCCTCACCTCACTGACCCCCACCATGCCAAGGTTGAGCTCAGGAGAAGCATAGCATAGCCCATGTCACACCATGCCACTCACATAGTCACCACCATGCACCCACATGCCCTGGCCCTTTTCCCTCCCTCTCACCATGTCACCTACAGTCCCCTGGACCCTAGACACCTGCCAGACATGGTCCTTGGTGGAGGAGAGCAAAGACTTGACCACAACACTCATGCCATGTCACTTGATCACCAACCCGTGGCCACCCCTCTCCCTCTGCGTGCACACTGCATCCCATCGCGTCCCACTGCGCCACCACACTCCTCTCACCTCAGAACACCTCCTAGACACGACCGTTGACCTGCCCACGCACCAAGTGGACGCCACGACGCGACGCCCTCAAAGGACACCGACGTCGGCCTCGTCCTCGTGTGCCCTGCACACTACGTCTGCAGGCCAGCCACTGTGCACGCGTTCACCCCTCCCCAGTACCTCTCCGCTGACGCCATGGCAAGGACCAGAGCCCCCTGTACTTGACGCGCCCGTGACGTCGCCCGCCATGACCTCCACGTCGCGTTCCCGTCCCTGGAGCCTATATAAGCAGCCCTCCGCGCCTTGGACATCACCACACCACCCAGCAGCTTCACCCCTCCCTCCTAAAGCCTCCCTCTCTCCCTCCTTGCCGCACACCGGCGTCCACAAGCTCATCACGGCCACCGGCGGCATCCCTCAAAAGCGCCCAGATTTTCATCACCATAGCCCCGGAGCCCTACAAAAGTTGTAGCCCTTGGAAATACCTTTCCAACGCAACAAACCACGCCTCAATCCGAGCTCCGAGGTGAAAGTTAGAGCCCCCGCAAGTTAGCAGCGTCGGGAGGAAGACGACGGCCCAGCGCCGTCGGATCCTGATCCGACGCACCGCGTGCGTCGCCCGCGCCCGACGTGCATGCGCCATGCACGCGTGGCCCAGGCCGCCGCTGGGCCGGCCCACTCCTTTTCCCGCCCGCGGTTTAAATTCAAATTTCGTGTTTACTTTTATTTCAGCTTTTGCTTACTGGAACATTGCTAGAATTTGAATAGTTTCAATTGTACTAATCCAAATTTAGTGATTCAAAATGTTTTAGAAATCTTAAGAAATTATCTAACAAACCTCACTGGTTTCAACCTCATAGCTTGTGTAGTTTTTGAATAGTAAAAATAACAAATCAGTAACTTTTCAAACTTCAAATAAATCTTAAAAATCAACCCTTTTGAATTTTGAGGTGATTCCACCTCTCATAAATCACATTTGATGTTGTCTAATTTATTATGTAATAAAATACTATAGTTGTTTCATATGATCATGGGCTAGAGCAAAGTATTGGCTATGTAGTCAAAATCTAGCCCATTTAAACTATTTCAAAATTAGGGTTTCAAATCTATGAGGTGTAGCACCTCATTTAAATCATTTTCACAAGTGGTATGAAGTAATGTGATGACCCTTATTGCTTGGTCTCATATATGCTCACTTGTGGATATTAAATCAAATAGGATTTAAATTGCATGAGGTATGGAACCTCATTTAAATCATGTTTCTCAAATGGTAAATGTGAAGTATTGACCTTGGTCAACATGATCTCACCTTTATGAATTGAGGAAATTAAATCTTAACAATGTTCAATGAGAGGAAATTACTTCTCCCAAACTAAAGAGAAACCCTAATCCACACTTCGATGAGAGGAAATTATTTTTCTAACACTAAGTAAGGAAACCCTAGCATAATTTTTGGTAGTAATGTTAAGTAATGATGCTAGATCATTTGTGTGAGCCATTAAGGCTAATTAGGTCTACTTAAGTATTGTTTGGTGATTGTATCCTCGTATTCGTTTATAGACGCTAGTACTGGAAGAGGAGGAGGTATTCTACCAAGAAAAAGAAGAGAACTTTGACCACTACCCCAATCAAGGCAAGCTAATATTCTTGCAAGATAATACTCTTGCAAAGTGCAAAGCTCACCATGAGCAAGGCATTACCCCATTTTACTTTATGCTTATGATCCTATTTCCCAGTTTTACTTTACAAGCTTTATTTACTTTTGTTTTATCAAAGTACTTTTTGATTTATGATTTACTTGGTTAGTACTGGATTAGTACAAGAGTATCAAGGTTAGCCTAGAAGCAAAGCAAAGTACTTAGCACCCCTCATACCTAGATGCTAGTGCTAAATTAAAAGTGACTACTCTAGTTGGGAACTTGTGAAATGAAATGACTTTGAAAACCTTGGAATGATGAGTCATTCTATTGAAAGATTTTGAAGGTGAATATGATCTGTGAATGACTTGGTGAACTTTACAAAAACTGATGGTTGGGTTCGGATGCGATACCATTCCAATTTTACAAGTACCCCCACAATACCTGAAGGCTTAGCTGGAAATTTATGTGTCTTAGTATGGGTTCCCTCTAAAACAAGCGTCATCGGGGTTATGCCGGAGGCTGCCTCTACAACAAAAGGAATGATGAGAAATGACGTGAAACGAGGTGAATGTCCGGAAGCCTGTGCAGTTCCGGGTTAACAGTTGGTTTTCACCGGGCCAAGCTCATGGGGAGAGGTGCCTATACTAGGGTATGTAAATGAAAGGTTAGGATTGGTAGTTCGCGTACTGCGTACGATAAATCAGAGCTTAAATTACTGACGAACTATTGCAATTGTTGTGGCACAAGTGTACAACCTCTGCAGAGTTAAACCTATTCGAATAGCCGCGTCCGCGGTCATGGACAGTTTGAAAGGCCATCTTTTTCTTCATGAACTTTTCTAAAAATATGAACGGTGAATGGTGACTTGAATTGAAAGGTGACTTTGACTTTGAATCACAACTGAGTTGTGGGAATGACACTAATGTTCCCACTTGAGTAAGTTAGGCAAATGAAGAGGTTTTGTTTACTAAAGTGCTTATGAAATAAAACTGGCTTTATGCAAATGAAACTAGAGCTTAGAACCCCCTATATGTTGATAGTGCTTACATTAGTATTAGTTTGCGTACTTTAAAGTACTCACGGCTTTGTCCCTGGCTATTCAAATGGCCGGACTATGAAGAAGAGTACCACCAGGAAGAAGGACAGCGGGGCGTCTACGACAACTAGGACCACTCGACATCAACAGCAGTTTGTGAATAGATGGACCACGACCGCTACTACTTAGCTATGTGTTTGTAATAGGATCTCTAGATCCACTATGTGTATTAAGACTGGATCATGTGATCCTCTTGTAAGACGATTATGTGTTGTAATGAATGATGTGTTGTGATATCAATCTATTATGTCTCGCAAAAACAATATTCCTGGGATTGCGATGAATGGCATAATAGGCATGGACTTAAAAATCCGGGTGTTGACAAGTTGGTATCAGAGCCATTGTTTGACCTTAGGAGACCCTAGTTAGAATGGACGTCTGAAAAACTTAGTTTCAAAAACCAATGAAGTGAATATTTGTGAAAACTTGTTCTTACTCTTATCCTTGAGATCTTTTTCAAAAATGAGAAATCTATACTCTACTTTCTTTGCAAGCCTACATAAAATTTTGCACACTTGACTACTTATTTAACTTACTTATCCTAATTGCTCACAGATGGAGTACCAATGGGAGTTCTATCAGCTTGGTCACGGAGGCGACCTAAGGTTCGAAAAGGATTTGAAGCAACTAGTGGAATATCTAGGATACCCGTATCCCGAGTTCTTCGGAACCCCTCAACAACCACTCCGGAGAACCACCTCGGTGGGAAGTTTCTACTGATCTACGAAGGAAGCTTGGAGCCCCGGTATGGGAAACCATCTGGTTTTCTAGAAAACACTTGGAAGGAAGGACTAGTAGAGCTATGCAAGAAGCAATTTTTCGTCTGTGTGGACAAAATGAGAACAAGATCAAGAACACTCGCTTCCTCTAGACATGACTCCATGGGAAGACCGATGACCATGCCCCACCCGGAGATGAACCACTATGTAGCACACCAGGACTTCAGGCTGTACAAAACCCGCAGGAGATTTGGACAACGCCCTCGCCTCTCGCCAAGCACATCACCCGTGAAGACGAAGAATCCACCCTGAAAGTAGTATCACCCTAGCACTTAAGTAGGTGTGAGTTGTATCAGGATTCCCTTGTATCGTAGAGCGAATGAATGGTTCTTCAAACCAACGGTGTGTTAGATTTGTAATGTGTGATGCTTGGTATGAATGAAAAAGTGTTGTTGGTTTTACCCCCGCAACACTACTCAAAATTTCAAATTGTGAACTTTTTAAAATTTAACAAAACAAACCATAGAAATTTCCCTCTTATCTTATCATCTACCCCAATGCTCAGATGGCCCCTCCAACCCGCAGCGCCAATCAAGACGCCATGATGCAGATGTTGCAAACCATGCTGGAGGATAGGCAAGCTGAACGAGCTGAACGCCAAGCCAACATTGCAGCACTTCAACAGCTTGCAAACAACAATCAAGGCCATCATGATCACCCAGGATCAAAGTTGAAGAACTTTCAGAACACCAACCCACCTATTTTCAACAAGACCGAAGAACCCCCGGATGCGATGGCTGCTCAGACAATGGAGAACAACCTCGGTTGCGGGAGTTGAAGCTGGAGAAAGTGCCGTTTTTACTTAGCAGACAGGAGTTCAGTGACCAGCACCCGTGCCATGAATGCCGGACAGATGATGACCAAAGACTTCAAGCTGAAGTTCAGCAAATACCATGTACCCCAAGGACGATCAAGAAGATGAGAGACGAGTTCCGGAACTTAAGCAAGGAAGGATGTCCGTGGTGGAATACCGCGACAGGTTTCTTACTCTGTCAAGGTACGCCCGGATGAGACCGACACCAAGAAGAGGAAGGAAAGATTTCGACGGATGCATGATGAGATGCAAACGTGTTAGTGAACATTCCGTTCGCTGACCTCGAAGCCCTAGTGGACTCAGCAATACAGATGGAAGGCAAGCTGCATCAAGCCAACGAGAACCGCAAGAGAAGAATGATGAACCAGAATGGACCCAACCACGCACCCGCAACAACTCAACTGGAGGATTTGCCTCAAGATACAACAAGCCCCCGGACATACCGCCCAAGCTACACCAACAACAACGGAGGACCCCGAAACCCGGAGGCAACAACAACAACAACAGCAACAACAACAACAACAACCCCAACAACAACAACAACACCCCAATGGCAACAACAACCACCCCAATACGCCCCCGTGACTGAAGTAACGTTGTTCCCGTCAACCCCAAAGACAAGTCCACCGTCAACTGCTATGAATGTGGAGTTGTGGGTCATTACTCCAATGAGTGCCCCAAGAAGCTTGCCAAGATTGCCGCCAATACCGCTCCTCCAACAACGCCGCTTTGCAGGAAGAAGGAACCAGAACAACAACAACGGTCGTTTCTACCACATGACTGCCAATGAAGCCCAGGAAGCCCCTCAGGCCATGCCAAGTATGTTCCCCTGTTAATATCACTGCTCAATCTTTCTTAGGAACCTAACTTTTCTTAAAATCTCGGGACGAGATTTGTTTAAGGGGGAAGGGTTTGTAACATCCCAAAAATTTCAAAACAAAACAAATGAATTTCCCTAGTTCCAAATTTTGGAACCAACAAAAACTTTTATTAAATTAAGTGTGAGACATAGTGATATTGCTAAATTCTTGTGCTATTGCCATGATTGCTTGTGTAAATTAGTTTTTGAAATAATCTTAAACCCTAAACCTCACATTCCTTTTTTACAATCCAAGTTAAAATAAAATAAAAAGATTTTAAATAAGAAAAATGCATAGGTGCCTATGGCTATTTTTATAAAACTTTACCATAGGCTTTTCTACTTTATTTAGAGGATTGGAAAATATTCCTAAACCTTATTTAGTACTTCTCAAACCAATTCCAAGTTGAAACCAAAGAAAATAAAAAGAAACTAAAAATGCCATAGAGGCATATGAGAGTAAAATGCAAATTTGTGAATTTGAGGATCTTGACCCTAGGACTTGTTGTGAATGGTTGGATCACTCCTATATACCATTTCAACACTCAACAACACCATTTGGGTCAAGCCAAGTCAAATTAAAATTCAAATGCAACATATGCATAGAGGCATATGTGCCACATAGCCATTTCCCCAAATTTTGCCCTATGACTTTAAACCTTGACCAAATGATGTGAAACCTTCTCCAAACCTAATATAACCCTAAATTAACCCTAACCCATGCCCAAGTAAAGCAAGGTGAACAATTTACAAAAATAATAAAATTTGACACATCATCTCTTATGTGTTATGGCCATTTTTGCAAATCTTTGAACAAGACCTTTTGAAATGGATTCAATGGTTTGGAAATGTTTCTAAACTAATAAGAATCACATTAGAGTCAACAAAAGTCAAATTAAATGGAGAGAAATTAAATAGGGAGAAAATCCCAATTTCACTCACATACACATAAGCCAATTTTGCAAATCTTCACCAAAGGCCACCATTGCTTGATCTATTGTTTGTAAAACTCTTATATATGATAAACAAACACAATTGCATCAAAGAAACCAAAATCAAACCAAAGCAAATCTCAAAACCTTCACACATATGATAATGGTCATATGTGCACTTTTTAAAATCTTCACCACTTTACCCCTCTGGTTTTGACTTTTCTTCAACCAACCTTGACCAACCATTGCCATGTCATCCAAGACCTCATCAAGGTGAACAACTTTGGTGTTGACCACTTTGACCAGATCGTTGACCATTGCTCAAATTAGTCAAGCCAAGATGCTATGTTGAAACAAATTCTAGATTCCCTCAAATTTTAGATTTTTCACAAATCCTTTCCAAATCTCAAACCAATGCCACATATTGCTGCCCAACATCATTTAGAACACATCCATCACAAAATTTGGTCAAAAGTCATCACACATGAGACCTTGTTAAATAATCAAAATGATGCCATAGAGGTACAACCACTATTCCAACCACTCTCCTATCACCTCACCTCTCTCTCCCTTGTGCTCATCCACACTACCTGGTGCCCAAACCCACCTAGCATGACCTCACCAAGTACATGGTCACCTCCCATCACCACCATGCCCAAGAATCTTGTCTTATGTCACATATACTTTGACAAATATTAGATGTACATGCTCTAGACCCCTCTCCACTTGTTCACCTTGTCAATTCACCTGGACTCACCCCACTTGACCAAGCCATGGACCCAGGGATAAATATTTTGCACAAAAAAATGCCAAGACATGACCATGCCACTCCAAATGACATCACATGCCAACCCTTGTCCTCCTCCCTCTCTAGTCACCCTCACCTTGTCAAATAAGCTTCCCTCACCTCACTGACCCCCACCATGCCAAGGTTGAGCTCAGGAGAAGCATAGCATAGCCCATGTCACACCATGCCACTCACATAGTCACCACCATGCACCCACATGCCCTGGCCCTTTTCCCTCCCTCTCACCATGTCACCTACAGTCCCCTGGACCCTAGACACCTGCCAGACATGGTCCTTGGTGGAGGAGAGCAAAGACTTGACCACAACACTCATGCCATGTCACTTGATCACCAACCCGTGGCCACCCCTCTCCCTCTGCGTGCACACTGCATCCCATCGCGTCCCACTGCCCACACTCCTCTCTCACCTCAGAACACCTCCTAGACACGACCGTTGACCTGCCCACGCACCAAGTGGACGCCACGACGCGACGCCCTCAAAGGACACCGACGTCGGCCTCGTCCTCGTGTGCCCTGCACACTACGTCTGCAGGCCAGCCACTGTGCACGCGTTCACCCCTCCCCAGTACCTCTCCGCTGACGCCATGGCAAGGACCAGAGCCCCCTGTACTTGACGCGCCCGTGACGTCGCCCGCCATGACCTCCACGTCGCGTTCCCGTCCCTGGAGCCTATATAAGCAGCCCTCCGCGCCTTGGACATCACCACACCACCCAGCAGCTTCACTCCCTCCCTCCTAAAGCCTCCCTCTCTCCCTCCTTGCCGCACACCGGCGTCCACAAGCTCATCACGGCCACCGGCGGCATCCCTCAAAAGCGCCCAGATTTTCATCACCATAGCCCCCGAGCCCTACAGAAAAGTTGTAGCCCTTGGAAATACCTTTCCAACGCAACAAACCACGCCTCAATCCGAGCTCCGAGGTGAAAGTTAGAGCCCCCGCAAGTTAGCAGCGTCGGGAGGAAGACGACGGCCCAGCGCCGTCGGATCCTGATCCGACGCACCGCGTGCGTCGCCCGCGCCCGACGTGCATGCGCCATGCACGCGTGGCCCAGGCCGCCGCTGGGCCGGCCCACTCCTTTTCCCGCCCGCGGTTTAAATTCAAATTTCGTGTTTACTTTTATTTCAGCTTTTGCTTACTGGAACATTGCTAGAATTTGAATAGTTTCAATTGTACTAATCCAAATTTAGTGATTCAAAATGTTTTAGAAAGCTTATGAAATTCTCTAACAAACCTCACTGGTTTCAACCTCATAGCTTGTGTAGTTTTTGAATAGTAAAATTAACAAATCAGTAACTTTTCAAACTTCAAATAAATCTTAAAAATCAACCCTTTTGAATTTTGAGGTGATTCCACCTCTCATAAATCACATTTGATGTTGTCTAATTTATTATGTAATAAAATACTATAGTTGTTTCATATGATCATGGGCTAGAGCAAAGTATTGGCTATGTAGTCAAAATCTAGCCCATTTAAACTATTTCAAAATTAGGGTTTCAAATCTATGAGGTGTAGCACCTCATTTAAATCATTTTCACAAGTGGTATGAAGTAATGTGATGACCCTTATTGCTTGGTCTCATATATGCTCACTTGTGGATATTAAATCAAATAGGATTTAAATTGCATGAGGTATGGAACCTCATTTAAATCATGTTTCTCAAATGGTAAATGTGAAGTATTGACCTTGGTCAACATGATCTCACCTTTATGAATTGAGGAAATTAAATCTTAACAATGTTCAATGAGAGGAAATTACTTCTCCCAAACTAAAGAGAAACCCTAATCCACACTTCGATGAGAGGAAATTATTTTTCTAACACTAAGTAAGGAAACCCTAGCATAATTTTTGGTAGTAATGTTAAGTAATGATGCTAGATCATTTGTGTGAGCCATTAAGGCTAATTAGGTCTACTTAAGTATTGTTTGGTGATTGTATCCTCGTATTCGTTTATAGACGCTAGTACCGGAGACTATCAAGAGGAGGAGGTATTCTACCAAGAAGAAGAAGAGAACTTTGACCACTACCCCAATCAAGGCAAGCTAATATTCTTGCAAGATAATACTCTTGCAAAGTGCAAAGCTCACCATGAGCAAGGCATTACCCCATTTTACTTTATGCTTATGATCCTATTTCCCAGTTTTACTTTACAAGCTTTATTTACTTTTGTTTTATCAAAGTACTTTTTGATTTATGATTTACTTGGTTAGTACTGGATTAGTACAAGAGTATCAAGGTTAGCCTAGAAGCAAAGCAAAGTACTTAGCACCCCTCATACCTAGATGCTAGTGCTAAATTAAAAGTGACTACTCTAGTTGGGAACTTGTGAAATGAAATGACTTTGAAAACCTTGGAATGATGAGTCATTCTATTGAAAGATTTTGAAGGTGAATATGATCTGTGAATGACTTGGTGAACTTTACAAAAACTGATGGTTGGGTTCGGATGCGATACCATTCCAATTTTACAAGTACCCCCACAATACCTGGGTAAGGCTTAGCTGGAAATTTATGTGTCTTAGTATGGGTTCCCTCTAAAACAAGCGTCATCGGGGTTATGCCGGAGGCTGCCTCTACAACAAAAGGAATGATGAGAAATGACGTGAAACGAGGTGAATGTCCGGCCCAAGCCCTGTGCAGTTCCCGGGTTAACAGTTGGTTTTCACCGGGAGGCCAAGCTCATGGGGAGAGGTGCCTATACTAGGGTATGTAAATGAAAGGTTAGGATTGGTAGTTCGCGTACTGCGTACGATAAATCAGGGCCAGTTACCCCTGACGAACTATTGCAATTGTTGTGGCACAAGTGTACAACCTCTCGAGTTAAACCTATTCGAATAGCCGCGTCGGTCATGGACAGTTGGAAAGGCCATACTGTTCCGTCATCAGAACTTTTCTAAAAATATGAACGGTGAATGGTGACTTGAATTGAAAGGTGACTTTGACTTTGAATCACAACTGAGTTGTGGGAATGACACTAATGTTCCCACTTGAGTAAGTTAGGCAAATGAAGAGGTTTTGTTTACTAAAGTGCTTATGAAATAAAACTGGCTTTATGCAAATGAAACTAGAGCTTAGAACCCCCTTACTATAGTTGATAGTGCTTACATTAGTATTAGTTTGCGAGTACTTTAAAGTACTCACGGCTTTGTCCCTGGCTATTCAAATGGCAGACTATGAAGAGGAGTACGAACCGGAAGAAGGACACGGGACGTCTACGACAACTAGGACCACTCTTGACGTCAACAGTTGCCTGTGGAATAGATGGACCACGACCGCTACTACTTCGCTTCCGCTATGTGTTTTGTAATAGGATCTCTAGATCCACTATGTTGTATTAAGACTGGATCATGTGATCCTCTTTGTAAGACGATTATGTGTTGTAATGAATGATGTGTTGTGATATCAATCTATTATGTCTCGCAAAAACAATATTCCTGGGATTGCGATGAATGGCATAATAGGCATCTGGACTTAAAAATCCGGGTGTTGACACCGGTGTACCTGGAAGATTATTCTGGAGGTGGTACAGGATGTCAAAAGACATGCTCATGGTCATTCTATGGGGCGTCAGAGACTATGACCCGTACTTTCAATGCAGGCCCGATGCAACAGGTACGCTAGACTTTACCTCCTACCAAAAATGTTCCGCCGCTATTTGCATGCTATCGTATTGTGGCTGCTAATATATTCGATGAGTATCGGTGAATGTGTGAGAGCACTTGTCTTGACGCCATGTACCGATTTTTCCGAGACGTGATTGCCGTGTTCGGAGAATATTACCTGAGGGAGCCAACTATTGAGGACACAAGACGGTTGTTCTCTATCAACGAACCTAGAGGGTTCCCAGGAATGATTGGCAGTATAGATTGAATGCACTGGAGAAAAATTGTCCATTTGGATGCCAGGGCCAGTATAGCGACCATGCAGAGGAATGCACTATCATTTTTGAAGCAGTGATATCGCAAGATTTATGGATTTGGCGCATTCATTCATCATCATGGCCGGTTCCAACAATGACATCAATGTGTTGCACCGCTCTCCGGTTTTCAACCGGCTTATGCAAGGAAAAACTCCTCAGGTGAGGTACGAGATCAATGGAAATGAATATGATAATCCATATTATCTTGCTAACGGCATCTATCCTGACTGGGCCATGATACGTCTCAAACGTATCTATAATTTTTGATGCTCCATGCTTGTTTTACATCAATTTCTGTATATTTTCTTTACACTTCGTTTCACTTGTATACATTTTCCGGAACTAACCTATTAACAAGATGCCACAGTGCCAGTTCCCTGTTTTCTGTTGTTTTGTATTTCAGAAAATTTGTATAGGAAATATTCTCGAAATTGGACGAAACAAAAGTCGAAGTTCCTATTTTACCGAAACGAATACGGAGTCCAGAGGAGTGACGGAGGGGCGCCACGAGGTGGCCACATAGGGCCTAGGCGCCCCCTGGCCGCGCCTAGTGGTGGTGTGGGCCCCTCGGGCACCCACTGACCTCGCCCTTCCGCCTATTTATTCATCTTCGCGGAAAAAACCTAAATACCCGAGTCTCCATCCACAAAAAGTTCCTTCGCGGCTGCCATCACCGACCCTAGCTCGGGAGGGTTCTGAAGCTCTTCATGGCACCCTGCCGAAGAGGGAGATCATCACCGGAGTCCTCTACATCGCCATGCCCGCCTCCGAAGTGATGTGTGAGTAGTTCATCCTTGGACTATGGGTCCATAGTAGTAGCTAGATGGTTGTCTTATCTAATTTGTGCCTCATGTTTAGATCTTGTGCGCTGCCTATCATGATCAAGATCATTCTTATGTAATGCTACATGTTGTGTTTGCTGGGGTCCGATGAATATTGAATACTATGTTGAGATCGATTATATACTTGTCATATGTTATTTGTGATCTTGCATGACCTCTGTTGCTAGTAGATGCTCTGCCAAATATGTGCTTGTGACTCCAAGAGAGAGTATTTATGCTCGATAGTGGGTTCATGCCTCTAGTAATCTGGAAGAGTGACAATAACTTCTAAGGTTGTAGATGTGTTGTTTCTACTGGGAATAAAACAACAATGATTTGTATAAAGATAATTCTATTATTTACTTTACACACATTGCTCAATGCGATAATCTGTTGCTTGGAACTTAATACTGAAAGGAGGCGGATGCTAACCGGAAGGTAGATTATTAGCCATAGACGCAGTTGGATTACGGTCTATGTATTATGTTGTAATGCCCAAATGAATCTCATAGTAATCATCTTGTCATGTATGGTCTTTATTCTGTCAATTGTCCAGCTGTAATTTATTCACCCAGCATGTTATTTATCTTTATGGAGAGAGACCTCTAGTGAACTATGGACCCCGGTCCTTTCTTTTACACTGATAAAATCATCATGTTCTGTTAACTTGATGCAAGCACTGTTCTCTTTAATTATACTGCAAACAAACATCTCTTTTCACACTATACGGTTAATCATTTGTTTTCAGCAAAAACCGGCGAGATTGACAACCTCACTGTAAGTTTGGGCAAAGTATTTTGGTTGTGTTGTGTGCAGGTTCCGCATTGTTGCTGACGTCAGTAGTGCGCCCTGCCACAAGTGAGCTAGCAACACCATCAGAAGTCATTCATTTCTCCTACTGGTCGATTAAACCTTGGTTTCTTAATGAGGGAAAACTTGCTACTGTTCTCATCATACATTCCTCTTGGGATTCCCCAACGGTGTACAACTACGCAACATCAGGCCACATTGGTGAAGATTGTCTGTAATCCAAACACACAAAAAATGATAAGGTTTGCCACGATGCAATAAGCTACCAGGAAAGAGGTGGAGCGCGGGTTTGATGTGCCCCAAGCTCGGTGGGCAATTATCCGTCATCCGGCAAAAACATGATTGTTGAAGACCATGTATGAGGTGATGACAACATGCATAACGTGATCATTTATAACATGATCGTTGAGGATAAGCTTCTTGATGGTTTCAATGAGCACATATGGGATTTCAGGGTGACATGGTTGCGCCAATATCCGGGGCATCAACCTCATATGATTGTTGAAGTCAGTAACGACAACATGTCCAAACGCCTACAGAAGGATTTGATTGAGCATCAGTAAGCATTTGTTGGCCATGAAGACATCGCGTAGTCATCAATATCACCTCATTTTCAAGTAGACTTTAAAATATTTGGATGTAATAACTAAAAACTTTGAACCTATTTATTTTGATATTTAACACCTAAATTTGTGTCCGCACTCCAGGCGTAAATGGATGCGCGATAAAAAAAAACAACTATTTGTGTATCCGCAAGCCAACATAAACAGACGATTTGCGTCGCTCCATTAAACATGCCCCAAGAAACTCAAGCTCTCACTCTGATTCACGCATGAATCGGCCAAAAGCCCCTCACCATGAAAACATAAACCCATTGTGTTTTCCCCAAGTTTTTTTGCGTGAAAATCTCTTGTAAATAGTTATTCCATCCAGAAATGAATGTATTTCTAGCTTTTTATTAAATCAAAGTTTTTAAGACTTGGTTTTCTCTTCACTCAAACTTTTAAAAACTTGACCAATTTTGTAGGAAAAGGGAACATCATTTATGACACTAAATTATATCAGTGGATCTGTCTTAAAATAGAATTCCATAATATACAAATTTAACATCATATATATTTCTACTCTTTTCTATAAGAACTGGTAACATCTTAAAAAGTTTGACTTGTAATAATATCTTTTTTTAACAAGGAGAGGTTCAAAAGGGCATGGACACCTTCATTAAATCAGCAGTACAGGTACAATTTGCAGTA